>CBXJ02000551.1:600000-1020811 GCA_000612645.2 Trichuris muris
GAACGAGGGACAGTTCTCCTGCGGCAATTGAGGGGCCACTGGTCTCGGCGGACGGTTCGTCACCGGGAAAGAGGTCCACACCGGAATCCTTGAAAATTGAACCCAGGCAATGGGCCTTGCTCGGTTGATCCGCGGCCGCCAATGGGCCGGCGGCATCGCTGCCGGCAGAGGAAATGTCGCCCACATCCATGGGCAAGGAACAGGAGCAGTCGTCGTCGCGTCCAGTTGGCTCCCAACGTCAACGCGCTCGCCGGACAGTGGAAAGGCAGGAGTTTGGCCAAGACGCTTCAGCTGAGAAGTGCCGAGCAGTCATAAGGGACAGAGAAGGCATGGCAAACGACTGGCAAAAGTTCGCGCACTCCTCGGGCGCGACCCCGCTACACAGGGTGCCCATACGTCACGCTCACACATGCTAGCCCTGACGCAGGCGCAGCGCTCAACGCAAACAGCCTACAATCGATCCGGTTACGCTACAAAAGGATGCTCAGGTTACCTAGGTAAAATATCTCGCTTCGACTGGCGCGACGATCCCTATCACCCGGGCTGGTATATGGGCAGCGCCTGTACTTGGGCGAAAGCATACTTCAAGCAAGTCCGTGTCTACGCGCGCCCTGCCCTGCAACCTGACCGTGCGTGCAGGGCAAATAATTCGCAACGCAAACCAATGCGCACACGCGACGTTTGACAAAGGGCTGTGCACGTGCAAGCTGAAAACATTGCCAAGCGTGATCAGCTGTGCTTGCACAACTCAGTCGCGCCAGGCTGAACGGCACCCGCGAGATTCGCCCATTTCATACACCAACAGTTCAGTTTACTTTTTACCGTTTTGTTTTGTATTCCGCTACGAGGTGCTCTTTCAAAAGGGGCTATCGAGTGGATGTCGGTACCACAGGTGACCTTCGCGGGCCGAGATGGCGCCGCACTCCGCGAAGGTGCTCTATCCTTCAAATGGAAGATTGCATGTCAAGAAAGGGGCCAGCGAAATGTTTTCCGCTGGCGATGTGACGTCACACAGCGTAATACGAGACAGTTCTTCCCATGAGGATGAAGCGACCGCTCCCCTAATTGAAGATTCTCAATGCGTGAAATTCCATTTTCCCAACCAATGATCACGCCTTTTCATGGGCTACAGGCTTACAACCTGCGTTGGAACAATTGCAACATGTCTTAACGGCTGTGCCCTTTTAAGTGCGACTACGTCAACCCAACCCGCCTTGCATACTTGTGGAGACCCAAACTCGCTGCTGCATTAAACACTGACCACATTTCACCAACGCTACAACCAGTACTGCTTATCTATTATACATACCGTAATCTAGATAATACATTACGCCACAATGTAATACATTACACGCAAAAAGTGACAGCAAAATTTGCATGGGCAAACACGTGCACCGCCGTAAGCGCGCGACCGACGAATTCGCAATGACTTGCGAAGCGATTGCATCGCTGGCAATGCAAACCACTTCGATACCAATTTGCATTGCGCAACATTGATGCAACAAAGCTACCCACGCCGCTGCGAATTAACGCTGACTTTGTGGAAAGATGTTCTAGCGCTAAACACTATATCCTGCGATTGGCACCGCCAGACGGCACGTTGCTCGAATCTCGGCCTAAGTACCTCTTCACTGCAGTCCGCGTTATAAAAATGCGCTCAGGTAACGTGCTCAAGTTGTACGGTAGTTCGGCCGTTCAAGGTGCGCCCAGTTCCTTCGTCAACAAAAAGGAACCATTGCCGAGCGTGACAAAACGACTGCCACTTAATTTCAAGATCGGCTTGACGGTTAGCGGTTCGCCGTCGCGGCCAACCGACCGAACAGTTCGACGCCGTTACGCTCGAATTGCAAACCTGGAACTGCGACAGGTCGGCAATTGCTAAAAGTGTTTTCGGGTCTTTTCTGTTTCGTTCCCCCTACTTGATTATCATGTCGCTAGGGGGCGCTGGGGGCGCTAATGACGTTTCTGTTGCCGAACGCTGATATAAAATGCTACGAAGAGGGCGCCGAGATGCATTAGCGATCGTAAACTTCAAGAGCCTTTGTAAGATGCCTTCGTAAGTTAAAAGGGAGATATGTCTCTTATTTTATGGTTTAGGCTTAGGTAAGGGCAGAAAACAATGCCTACGGTCGTGTTGCTTTCGTAATTTAAAAGGAAAGATTGACATGACTCTTATTTTATAGTTTAGGCTTAGGTAAGGGAAGGAAAGATTGCTTCGAGCGCTCGGCCTGCAAAATGTTACGGTGGCGCCACCTATGTCTCCAACAATTAACGGGCCAATCAACGTGGGGATGACGTCATACCAGGAAGTTACAGTATGACGGGGAACGAGACAGAAAAGATCCGTGTTTTCGAATACTAATATTAGCAATTGCCATAACGAGTGTTTTGCTCCTCGATGGCAAAGTAGCTTGCCAATTTGTAAACGATTCGCGTAAAGGCTAATGTGGATTGGCAGCAATTTGCCGATATTAATTTCACGTTACGTTTACGGTTCCTCGAAAAGTCGAAACCAGCGAGAAGTGTTAATAGGCACTTGTCAGCACCACAATCACCGTGAGCAAATTGCCGAAATGAATTGAAAATCTTCGTGCTAGGTTACAACTAGTAACAAGATTCTGATTTATTTTGGTACGCTGTTTCTGCGGTAATTCTGTTCCAGTCGTCGGATCGATTACTTTATTAACACCATAACGGAATTGACAATACGAAACCTTCGGGAGCAAGGCCAATCGTCATCACCGCGAAATGTTTGACCGGCACACAGTCTACGCAAGCATACATCATAAGCTAATGACAAAGCAGTTTTGCTCTGAAAGCTTCGTATTGACAATTAGTTATAATAAAGAATTATGCAGTTAATAAGCGGAACGCAAAATAATGTACGAAAGAAAAAATATCATCTCAAGAAGTAGACAGCTAGCTTACCCAATCTCTTGGGCGACAGGGCAGTTTGGAAAGGTCTCAGCTTCGTCGAAAGGTCGAAGACAAGCAAACGTCGCCGTCGAAAGCATCAGATCGCCCAAATCCATGTGGACCGGCGATTTAACGCTTGTCGATTGCTATTCGGAGCAAGTCGATAAAGTGAACGATTGCCGACACGCATTGCGGTATTATTTACGCCATTTGTTTCCCGCAAGGGAACAATAGCTGATCGACCGCGACAGCGTAACAATTACTTTAGCTGAGCAAAGTCACACGCCATTTCAAGCGGCGATGCCAACGACCAACCACTATTCGCTCCTGTACCAACTGGTACAGGGAGCGCAGCAGGAGGCAGCAAACCTACGAAAGACCAACAAAGATAACAGGCAGACGAATGCTAATGTTACCTTTTTAAAAAGGTTCCCTTAATTACCACTACCGTAACCGTAATGATGTCGAACAATTTTTAATTGCGACATGTTAACGTACATTTCCTGCCCGTCTATTTCCTTAGCCTGCAAACAAAGCTTTGGGATTCCATTCTACTGCGCGTCTCTCCCTTTCAACTACATTAAACAGGCTTTCCGCTGTTGCGAGAACGGAAAGCGCTTAGCATCGCCAAGCAATTATGAAAAATCATAAATGGTAGCATTCAACTGGCCGCCACGACTGAACGCAGTTAGGGCGCAGCGTCCGCGCACTACAAACACTAATAATAACTAATGTTAAAAAGTGAAAACTCATTCAACTTCCGCTCGCAAGGAAGGAGTTTCGACCGACCGGATAAGCACGTCAACAAACGAAGCGAAAAGATCGCACAGCGGACATAAAAACAGTTGCTGCGGACGACGCGATCCATCATTTTCAAAAATTCCAAACGCTGCAGGCACTATGCAATTATTAACAGCTGGCCAACGATGGGACGCCAGAGGTCCGGAAAACTGCCACTGAATAGTGAAATTTCAAAACAGCACTTAAGCAGATTGAATCGTAGCAACTAAGAACAAATTGATGTACTGGAAATTAGGGTAGAGCGCTTACAGTTCAAAGTCCAATGGAAAAGTCACCTGCCCAAGAATCCCTCAAAGGCAAACGCATTTTAAAAGAAAAATAAAGCGGGATACCTCATTTGCGGCGGCCGGAAGGGGCGAGCGAAGAAGTATGCGTCCCAAAATAGCTTGCCGTCGGGGATGCCCGCCAGGAATAGCTTTCTTAATATATCTGAATTGCGCAAGCGCGAAAATGCCACTGCCGTTCAAACAGGCAAACGTTTCAAACAAGAAACTGAACATGCGGCTTACCTGCTGCCAAAACGAACTTTTCAATAAAACACGAGACAAAAGATCGTCATTCGGCAATTGCGACAACAGAAACGCTTAGCCAAAAGCAGCTGAACTATATTCAGGTAGTCGCGCACCTGCTAAGCCTTTCCAACTTCAACAACCATTCATCCCTAAGTCTGCGTAATTTAGAAAAAGGCGAATCCAAATTTTACTCTAATGCCAATTTAAACGAATTAACAACGGCACCTGGAAGACTGGTTAAAACGGAGCACGGGATAGCTCAGCGGGTTGTCAACAGGGCTGAACTTAGTCGTCCGAGCTATCTTCGCTCACATTGAGGCATAGCATGGCGCCATCAATCGCCAAAACATTCTCTCAACTTCAAACCCTTTCTAGCTTACTTGCATATCATTCGTCGACGAACGGTCAATCGATCATAAGGACGTGTGGTACAGGCTGGAGGTTGGCTGCGCCGAACTTTTGTCTACAAGAAAGCACGAATCGCAAAGTGGCCAAACAAGACAGGCGAACCTATGTCGAACCTTCGTCGGGACACTTTGGCTTATCGTTGAGTTCAAAAACGCGCATTATTATGTGCTCAGGAGTCAGTACCTCCTGGACCTCCAACGATGTTGGCCTGAAATGCTTTTACGCGTCGAAATATCCGTGCAAAAGCAAGCGGGGAATACCTGCCCGCTTTCTTGGCATTTTGTCTCCTTGGGGCGGCAGGCGGAGACGACGAGCGGGCCGACGATGCGCACTGGGCGCCAACGGACAGCGACTGCATCCCGGAGGGAACCATTGGCCCGTTTAAGGCCTCAATTAAAGGGACCAACTCATACTTGTTGAAGTTTGACGACGACTCGTACGTCAGCTGCAATAGATGCCTTTGTATGCTTGCAGCAAACGAAAAGTCAGTGAACGGAAAAATTGTACTACCATATTTCGCAAGTACAAACTGCTTACTCAGAACAACAACTTTTAAATATACGTAGAAAACAAGGCCTTGTACTTTGTGAATTAACACACTTTCGATGACACGAAGTTGGCAAGCCGAGAGATAAGTAGCTGCGCCAACTAAACGGCAATGACAACTTTCGCTAAGTCAGACATTCCAAATCTTCGACTTCGTAACGCATGCTTTATATTTATTCAACCCAATAAATATAAAGTCCCCGTTTCTAGACTTTCGTGGTCCGACGTACAATTCATCTCCCGTCATTAGGGCCATCCATTAGGACGAAAATTAAGGCGCTCATTACGAAAACTATATTTTACCTGAAAATCAAATAGCGATAAGCATGGCATGCCAATCGCCAGAAACGGGTACCCCCTCAGAACGAAACACTTAAAATGAGGCAAATCTTTAGAAAAGATAAAATAGAAAACGCAAAATTCTTCACTAATTGCGGAATGGCCACTGTCCCATCGGCGACAACGTTGGACACTTGATGATTACACAAACGACGCAGTGACTAAGAGACAACCCACAGGAAAGATATTTTAAATATGTGAGAACAAAAACATCGGAAACGCAAAGGTATAAGAGACATCAGTGCCTGCACAGCAGTAACTCACCGATGATTCCGCCGCTGATGCGCAGGCAACTAACGATTTAACCGTCTTCACCTGTAGCAACGCCCTGAACGGTGCTCGGCATATTGGGCAGTTGTTCACCTAAAAAGCAAAGACCTTGCAAAACATTCCAAGGCAACCTTTCGACAAGCGCCCCCTTTCCCTGTGCCTGAGCTGTACAATGTCGAGGGAACACAAGGCCAAATTAGCATACAACAATTACGACCCATCAATGAAAGAGGGATATTCAAGCCACCAATCGATTACTGAACATTCGTGGCGCGGAAATAGTTCCCCTTCCGGCAACAGAGAAAATTTCGAAAGCAGCACTGCTAGTTGCGAATGTATTGCTCGACATCCCATGCTACGGTACTACGCCTTAACTTGCATAATGAAGAAGAACGGGCAACAAAGATTAACGCCAATCGCGTGACGTAAGCAAGAAGCTCTTTAGGAAAGTGAGAAAGTGTTGTTCGCAAAATTCTTACCTTGTAACGTAGGCTTTGAGCGCACGCGGAGCAAATGCACAAATGACGACACGGGAGGATAAGGGTATCCCGCCATTCCGACATGCAAACGACGCATTCCGCTCCGTACTCCTCCCTGCTGTCGCTGCTGGATCCCTAAAGAGAACCTACGCGGTAAAAGGAGAATGCTCAGCCGACCTGATCGTCCACCCACCTCCTGACCTGAGGCGCCAATCGCTGAAATTCCCTTGTTTTCGAGTCCATAGACTTCTTGCAGCAAATAGCACACATTGTCGACGTAAAATTTCTGCTTTATTGGCTTAAGGGTGAACCCGTTGCTATCACCGGTTCGCTCGGCCACCGCTATGGTTGAATGGTACTGCGGCGTCTCTAAAGCAAAGGCGGCCAACGTAGCAACAAGCGAAAGCAGATCGCATCGTACCGGACGAACAACGTGGCTGCGTAAAACAGTGGATAACAATTGGAATAATTTCCTTGTCCTGATCGTACAGCAGCTGGAAGTCCATCGGATGAAAGGGGACATTTGGCGGGAAACCGCACCTCGCTTGGCTTGAACGACGACGGATCAAACACGTGATCGAAATCGCAGAACACCTGATTAGCGCCGGTATCAAACCGGTAGGGCTTCGACGTCAGTTCCGGTCTTTTGGTTGAGTAACTGAAATCGCCTTTGAAGATCAAAATTGCCAAACGACCGATGTGCGACGAGAATGGCGCGCGAAATTTTAAATTTAAACAGCTAAGCTAAGCAAAGCTCCCTGGAATGGTTGAGCCTCATTTCTTTCCGGCCATTAACAAAGGCGGTTGCGCAATTCTACGCGAGCCCGCACGCGACGCCAGGGCGCAACGCTAACGCAGAAATGTACGCAGGTAACAAACTTACAAAAAGCCGTCCGAGGTGACCGTCTCCGTTGCAAAGTAGTAAATAATCATCGTGCAAGGGGCGTCGCAGTCCAGGATGAATTCGATATGGTAACGGCACGAATTGGCCGAATCGTCAGCTGGGCTGGTTTGAGCTCTGGACGTAAAACCGCGTAAGCAATTGTTCGCGTCAAAAACCAGTCCGGTACAAATGGACGAACAATGAAGGCCCACTTACTTGACAAACTTCAGCGATTCTCGCCTGACAATGACCAGGCAGTGCAACGCCTGGTACGGCTCCGACGAGGACTGATAGACGTACGGATACTAAATGGAAAAGTTTACAGCGGGTGCAAAACTTTCGAATCGGACGCTGCGGGTTTACGGCCACCGGCTTCCGGCAGAGAAAGTTCAAATCCTTGTTTTCGCCGAACAGAAAGCACTCCGGTTGCGGCGTTTCAAAGCGCTCATCGCCAAGCATGAAGTGGGTTCCGAAATATGAACCTTAAATTAAACGTGCCGCGTCAAGCGGGATCTCCACCGGTGGGCCGTCGAACAACCCTCCCAACCGTGCATTCGCAACCCGGCTAAACTTACCCGATTTTAGTAGGTACTTGTACGAGTTGGAAAAGTTGGACTGGTCTTCGTCCGCTGGCGTCGCATGGCGGCCAAACGCTACTCCCATATTTCGACAGCCGTCGCCAGCAGGTCTACTTCAGGGCTCCGTTACATTGATCGTATGCTAAATGACGGTCAGGTTGTCTTATTCAATAGTATTGTTCGTATCCCACGTACCCCGTTTTCTGAGGCGACCTGGCAAAAAGTGAGCGCGCATCCATTTGCGCAGCGGTGGGACCTCCCACTTGTAGTTGGATTGCAACCGCCTGAATGCGCCGACGTGCTAAACAGACCACTACTGCTCCATCCAGTCTACGCAGTTGCAATGTATGAAACTGTCTACGTTCGACTCGTATGGTAGCCGGGCAAGCGCGGACGACAAGACGAGCCCAATTTGTTGACGCACGCACTATCACCGCATAAGCAGATGTTTCCTCCTCAAACGCTTCGATTTCTGCCATGTCACTTTTCTTCGCATTGCTGATTTATTATTTGTGAGGCTCGTTCGCATACCAAAGCATTCTTGCTCTTTCCGTCACGTGACAAAAACATTGCATTCATTTTTTATTTCCGCGTGAACGAGAAGGAGTAAAACATCGACAAATAGCGGGCGCACGGTAGGTGCTTGAGGCTGCCGAAAATTTGGTGGTCATTCGGCAACAAAGCATGGCGTAATGGCTGTTGCTTCCTCAGCCTATGGCAGCCGAATGGAAGCTGCTCGGCCGGATGGACCCTGTGAAGCAGTGCGGACAGTCGAACAGCCTATCCGCGAATATCGTGGAGCAAAGGTTCCGAAACAGTATCCAATTACCTAATTTATTCAGTGACCTGAATGCTCAATGGCGCTACATCCCGCTACGTAGGCGCAGTTGTCCGCATTAATCAAGCGATCCTTCTCCCCCGCTTGCAAAGTTCCATCAATGAGCACAATTTGAATAGAGCTGTTCAAAACGTACGTCTTCATGCATAATTAATATTGTGGGCTGTTCCTGAGCACATCCCTATGGCTTCCCTGCGAGATAAGGCCATCGCAGGGGATATAATAAAGCTGCTTGGAGGGGAAGACTTTGTTCATTGCAACCCCACCCTTCAACTCAAAAGTCGCCGCGCATAGTGCTCCCACAGTTCTTGTTAACGAAATAGTAAGACAACAAGGACAGCAGTTGAATTATTGCATTAAAATAATTGTACCGGCTTGATTTCAGTCAGCGGATTAATTTGAGTCAACGTCCGTGCAGTCTGGCGGCACGTTAGTTTTCGGTACCCTAAAAAGGTGAAATAAGACAAACGAGTCGCAAGCAAAAACGAACTTGTACGTTGTCCTGCAGATCCGCTGTTTGCGTATGACGTGTTTCGCAGACCAAGTGTAAAATGTCGTTTTTCGTTGCATCGTTGTCCGGTTGCGCACGGCAGCCAGTTAAGGTTTGTTTTACCGTTGGTAAAGTAGTTTTCCATTTGTAGCTCCTCCGCGAAACGTCCTTTCCTTGGTGGTACGTTTTTCCGCTCGTTCTAATCCCCCCACCATTCGCTTTGTTCGACCCCGACGACGCTTCGCCTCCGATGGACCAAATCGGTTGGCGAAATTGGAAGTTGCCGCAGGTGTTTATCCGCCACTTTCCTCCTGCCAAAGTTGCAAATTTAACATCGCTTTTCGTCTGCGCACTTTGGCCGGCGATGCGCCCGATTCGTTTGCCTCTTTGGGTCCCCAAGAGTAGACGTGACGCGGTTGTTTCGGATTGCCTGGTCGCGCAGTAGACGTAAAATCCCGCCTTATTTCTGGTTGGTCGGAGTAGCTTGGTGAAGTCATCCGAATGAATGAATCGGAAAAGTCATGTTAAGTGTTTCTGCTTTCCATAGCATGGCGCGACAGCTGTGTGCCGCTCGCCGGTTCGTTGTTGCGTTGGTGTTCTCCTGATCAGCATCATGACGTTGGGTCCATCGACAGACTTCTCGATTCTTCACAAGTACTCCGAAGAATTAATTTTTGCTCAGAACAAAGGGGTGATGGATGCGAACAGCCGCGTTGCGCAGTGCTGGCGTGACTGGTGTACCTCTATGGCTCTAAGGCTTATTGCCAGTCGCTTGCATCAAGCATTATACTGCTCTCATACTGCCCGTCAATCGCTTAATTCCGACAACTAACACGACCTGTTCCAACTTTTCTTATAGAAGTTGTTTTGCCGCTGTTATGTAGTTTGTCGTCTACGTGATCCTCAATTAGACGCATAACTATTCCGCGTATAAATGGCCTAAGGCAGTTCTCCTTTCCTGACTGGCCGAAGCTTTTTTCTTCCTCTTCTTCCGTTGTAATCTGCCTGTTGTGGAGGCGACCTTCAGCTTCCACCTCCATTCTTAATTCGGCCCTTCTCCCTAATGCGTGTTCACTTTTGCAGCGCCTGTAGGGAAGTGAGGACATCCAAATGAGTGGCCATTCTTCGCCAACGTCGGAGCATGGCAAAGGTCGGCACGCCGAGTACTTTCTGGAAACGTTTCCAACGGCTACCAGTTTCATGGTGAGAACTAATGATATCAATGCGGTCAGTGATCGTGATTCGCTCGACATCGCCAGCCTGGTTGAGGTAAAATGGCGGACAAGAACCGCTGCTCCACTTTTAAGCATCCGAGTACTGACCAGTGTTGGCCTTACTTGAGAATGCTTAACCGCACGGTGTTTGCCGAAGCAACGAAATGGATGGCAAAGACGGCTGAGGCACTCTTTTTTAGTCGCATCCGGCCGAACGGCGTACTTTAGTAGAGTAGTTCCGTCGTCAAGCAGAGATCCGTTCGAAATACGCCGTTTAGCTTAGACTTACAAATGTAGTTGTACATGTACGTTCACAGTTGCTTTATGAATGCTGCCAGGTGGCCATCGATGCAGTTCTTAATGGCTTCCTCTTTTCGCAGCAGCTAGTTTAGCTTTGCCTGCGGCTCGCTCCCTTCGAGGCATTACGGTGGATCAAAACGGTTTCAATTGTTTCCAGATGAATCCAAAGGAGTTTGTTGAGCGACTGACCCGTATAAGGGACAACAAGAGGAACGTACTAGAAGCGATGGGCAAATTGAAGAGCAAGTTCGAGGGTGACGTGAGTACTTGTCATCTTTGTTACATTAACATAAGCGCGTGGCGTCCAGATTGATAAGATCAAGTTGCAACGTTTGGTTAGCTTGTACGACGACCTGAAAAAGCAGGAAGACGAATACCTGTGCATATTTAGATCAGTCTTCGTAAGTAGCGTGTCAAGGCGGTTCTGTGCTAAGTTAATAAACCGCTCTTCTTGTAGCCGGGAAAGCACGGGAGCACCGATAGTCTGCCGGGAGCGACAGCCGCTGGCAGTGGCGCTACGTCATCTCCAACAGGATCTACAGGAAGTAGAAAGGTGAGTAGCATTGGGTTTCCATTTCCAAACGGGAGAGCTTACGTCGATTGACGTTGGCATGGACTAACCTGTCGTAATCATTGGCTTTACGCGAGCTATCAAGCGAAGCATAGGTCGTCGCGTATTCCATAACCGTTGGTCTTGACAGCCAAAAGAAGGGAATGTCTAACTTTCAAGGAATATTTGTATGGCACATTTTTCTGCAATGCGCTTGTGAATATTCGCGTCGACCATTTGCAAGGGCCTGTCTGCTTAGATTAGTGTTTCTCAACCTTTTCCGCGCTATCACCCCCCAGGACCTTGCCGTCCCCCCCCTTATCGTCCCTCTAGACATCACAATCGCCCCCTGCTCTGATTGGTCCCCTACGGCCTACGGAAAGCTCGCTTGTTTATTCTTAGTACTTTATTTCCCTGCTATGACGTCGCACATATACAAGAAGTTTTTAAAATGAAAGATGAGTTTAAATTCAGGACTTTATTTCATGAATGCACAGTTTCGTTCAGCGTATGAACTTTAGAGAAAATTAGTGAAAAGCCTGATACTGTCGAAACGAAATTAGTTTCTGGATGTTGGACTGAAGGCTGGTCAGCCGCAGCCGCAGGTCACCACGTTTCGTTATTCGTAACCGGCTTATCTTCTTCCTCAGAAGGTCTGTTACCACGCTAAACCCTCTTTCCATTAAATACGATGAGGCAAACGCGATAAGCAACTTTTTTACAGCAGTCCATAGATGAGGATTTAAGTTAGGTATCTGTGATTGAAGTTAAAAAGTTTGGTACCCGTTCTTAAATTTGGGCTTCAACTCTTCATTTGTTTGCAACTCGATCAATTCCTCTTGTATGTCAGGCGCTGTATTCTCAGCATAAGAAAACGGTTCTATCACCAAAATTGGGATTTCCATGCATGTGCATCCCCACTTACTTAGCCTCAACTTCTCATTTTAACTTCCATGGTTAAGGATGTGATAATAACTGCTACTCTTAAAATTTCACTAATAAGTTTGTTGCTTAACTGCTCGATTAAGCAATGGACTTACGTATTGCTGTAAGTCCTTTTCATTTGCTATAAATTTATATAACACAGTTCACTTACGTGAAATGTGACGCCACGTATAAGCGCAACTGCCAAGTTAGAAGCTTTGTGGAAGGACACGGTCAGCTAACACCAGCTTAACAGAGAAAGACTATCACAGGAAGACAGATGTCCGCCAAAGTGCAAAGAAAGCTGAACAATAAGAATCATCTATAATTATAACGTGGTGGAGGCAGCATAGAGAAAGGTTCAGATTAGCTTTGATCAGATGCGCCTCCCTGAGTTAGGACTCTGATTATGCTGCGTGAAAAGCTTGTCACCGATAAAACCGTCGGCAAAAGATTGCGAGCACGATTTGCATTGCCGTTTAGTGTGAGGGAATTGTTCGTGCTGTCGACAGCCTATGTTACTGAGTGGTAGATGCGACATTCGTATTTGCATTTAAAATCTCACTATACACATGCATCCGAAGCAAAATATCAGTCGATTGTCTCCTAAATGCACAACAGCTACGTATCGCCCCCTTCAATTTTCTGTTGCCTCCTTCAATCTTGTACCGCCCCCTTTATCGTCCCCCTAAAATCTCACATCGCCCCTTTGAGAAACACTGGCTTCGATCCACTAACAAAGTGAAACTGTAGGCGGAATAAAAGACCTTATAACAAAGTACTTTGCGAAAGTGGCGTAAAATGGTTGGATGCCGAGTAGTAGGATTAAGTATGCAAGTACGAACTTGCAGCGCGTTTGATCTGTTCAGTGGTAGCCTTGGCCCGGCAGCAAGAAGCATGAATAACTTTTCTACGTCCTTGGCCACCCCGCCCATCGTCATATCAGTAAAGTCGGTAGGTTATGTTGCCATAATTAAGGGAGGCTTATTTTCCATCTTCGACTCTGGAAAGCAATGGCTGGCATTGGCTTCTCGATCGCTTAGCTTGGAGCTGGCTTTTCCGCCTTTCACAAGAGTGAAATCATTGTGTACGCAAAGATTTGCACATTTACGCAAACTGGCCACGGTAGATCGTCCTTGCTAGTAGTCAATTAATGTGTCATTTCACTAACAATCATATGTACTTACGTTTGTTTTGACAACAAAATTGGATTTTGGTTAGGGCTATGGGAGTTCGATCTTCCGACTTTTTTCGAAAAGACGATGGATAGCATGTTTCATGACATGATAGCACGATCAAAGCAGGCAGTTCGATTTCGATAACGTTGAGGATGGAATAGCACGAGTCGTGGAAGCTTCGTGTTTGGAAATTATTTTTGAAGTGTCGTATTTTCGAATGCGTTGATTTGTTTAATACTTGCCGTTAGCGAACTTGGTATTACAAGTCCAATCACGTAGATGGTGCAAAACTGAATGAGTAAATTCTTAGTTTCAAGCATTACGGGGATGTTAGTGGGGTGGTGCTATTAACAACCTTGGTGATGCTTGGAAATTCGTCTGCACTTTTTAAAATCTCTGCTGTCATTCTTCATCCAAGCCTCATCGGTTTCAGACTTGCTTTTTACACGTTGTATGAATATGTGATCCGCTTATGAGTTTGCAGCTTATGGTGTACTAATGATTGCACCGATGTTGACACTTCTCGTTTTTATCTGGGCTGGATAGCTGAGAAGTGAGCTTGGCAAAAGGTCTGAAGTTTAAGAAAATTATCAAATTGCTTATGCGTCGCCGTGATATCCTGCTGGATCGAAGTCTGTAGGAGAAATTGCGACTTAGTCAATCATCGCAACAGGATTAACGTAGATTTATTTATTTCAGTACATAGCTTTATGATCGAGAAGACCAGTGATTTGTTTTGAGCTTATTTTTAATGCGCTGAAGAAGGGGCCAGAACTGCTTCGGAAGCTCCGGGAAGCAAAGAAAAGTTAACTGAAAAACGGTGTTCTCTTCAAAAAAATTTAGAACGACAAATTCCACCGTTAATAAGAAACATCCGATTTTCAACTTTATCCCGTTAATGGCAAAACACAACTTTCCACTAACGGTATAAACCCATGTTCTGATATAAATAAATGAATTAGACCGTATCCCGTGATTAGAATTCCTATTTTTTATTTCACAGGATTAGCGTAGTGCAAAATGCGATCATGAGTTTTCCTAAAGTAATGCTTTCTGAGTTAATCTTTCTGTTTCAAACTGTTCCCACAGTGGCACTTCGACCCGTAAATAGTGACCTGGAATGGCGCCCTCCTCTGCTTCGGTTCGAACAGTTCACCGCGAAACAAGGAATACGAACAGTCTGGCCTTTGGTAGCATTTTGAAGCGCCGATAAGTGTATGAGCGTTTCATCCACAAAGCCGAAGTGCAACATGCACGTGACTTAATGTAGCTTGCTTTGAAGCTTACCAGCGCTAAAATGATACTCAGGTACTGTAAAGGTCATTAAGTGAACTTTCGTTCTTCGCATTGCAATGTCTGCCGATTCTCTATCAAAGGTAGGGACGTTTTCGCGCTGCTTGCTCGTCTAAATTAATTTCAATGAAGTTTTCATTGCACATATGATCAGTAATAGGCAGTCTGCTGAATTGCGATTGGCAGGAAGGTCTTCAGAGTATGCAGTCTTCATGTGCGCTACAGTGTCATTGTTGAACGAAGAAACGATGGTGGCGTTAGATGTTGGCAACATGAAGGTGCTCCTTCCTTGTCTACAGCGGTGGACGTGAGGAAATAATAATTGCACGTCTAATCTTCGTGGAATGTAAGATCAGGGCAATGACACGCGATCTGACCGGAAGACTTTGCCATTCGGAGTCCACCGTTCTGTATCTCAGTTTTTCAATCCCAATTGTTGGGGTTGATCTGCGCGTATAACTGTTGAAATGTTGGGTGAACGCGTGCAAGTCTTCTGAGCTGCTTGAATTGGGAAGTTTCGTGTCATCGCAAAACGAGCAGTCCGTCTCTCCAGATTGACGATCCAAATCCAAGGGGATTTGGGCGTGAGCTTCTAAGTGCCGGTATGCGCAGATTTCAAATCGTTGAAACTTTCGTCAACTCAGTCCAATTACCCAGTGATCGCGCGGTTTTGCTGCTCCATTTCCGGCATGTTGTTAGCGCCCCAGCTGGTCTCCTCATCGGTGCCGAAACTTGCCTACTATACTTCCGGTTTTTAGGGTATTTTTCAATGGCCATTGTAGCGGGTTCGCGCGGCTCTGCGCGAAGCTATCAATCATCTTAAATCGTTCCAACAGTTGCCAAGCTTTTAGCCATTCCTGCTTTTTCGTTCCCAGTGGTCCGTAAAGTTGGCCGCAACGTTACGAGGGATTCGTGACAATAATAACCGAAGCAAAGAGCCGCATAAGTCAAAGCTAGCGACCACCTGAGCGCGGTACGCACTGGGGCGAAGCTGAAGACTGCTGTGCCCTTGCAAGTTGCAAATCCTTCGTATCTGCCTGCAACATTATGCCCACACACTCGAGGGGAAATTCCATTACAGTAGCGCCGAATTAAACCGGTGAAAGCTGCGGCTGCTTATAGCCAAAATGTCTTCCTTCGTGGACTTCCTTGAGCGGAGGAATAGCCTCTTAACACAACTGTGACATACCGTATTCCCAAATGCGCTTCCTTTTGCATGCTCTATTCTATCCTTCCATTTTCCACCCGTTGCGCCGTAAAACTTTGGCAAGCCACGCGTTCAGTATGCATCGTACTTTGAACGCTGGAACCTTTTGAACAATCCTTTCCAAGCGGAACAGTAGCTCGGCGCCGCCGCCCGCGAAGCGACGCCCACTTTGGGCGCCATCAATTGTCCCTTAGTTTACTTTGCGAATGTGCATTCTGGACTCACTTTGAAAGTTTTTTTCAGGCAACCGCCAGCGATCCGGTCGAGCAGCAGGGCTCGAAAAGGTCAAACTGGTGTCCGGTAGGGCGGCAACCCTCCTTCTTGCGCCGGTTCACACGTAGGCATTTTTCCAGAACGTGGCGATGAGCAGCAGCGGCGACAGCGCCTTTTTCGAATTGCAAGAGGCTCAAGACGCGTTGGTCAAAATGCTCGAGCACCACAAGACGGTGAGTGGTTCGATTTTGCTCCGAACGTCCTTTGGCCAACATCCAATTATGCAGATGCAAGGTTTGGACGTGAGCAGGACGGTCGAGCGCGTTAAGCAAAGGCAACCGCCGGAATTTAACAAGGCCGATCGTAAGCCCATCCCTTGTTGGACGTCAAACCATTGTGTTGAGCGGCACTTTTGTTCGTGTTGCAGTAAGCAAGCAGCGAGAAAGGTTGATGGCCAAGCAGGTCGAGCTGGAACAGTTGAAAGCCAAGTTGGAAACGTTCAAGCGCTTGTGCTCTCAACCAGCCAACGCCGCCGTAAGTGCGGTTCAGCATTCTCATTTCGCTCTTCCAAGCTGGTTTAAACAAATTGTCTCCTCCATCACGTGGGCAACTCTAAAAGCCCTGCCCGTTGACCAAACGAGGACTCGAGGCATGCGGATGCGCAGTATTAAAAATTCTTACTGTAGTATCCGCCGCAACCCTATTCGGTTGGTGGGCGACCAGTGCAGCACCACTCGGCGTTGGCAAGTTTTATTTTTACTTGCGGTCCGTCTTTATTTTTATTGCAAATGGCCCGTTGCTCTCTCGCCTTCTCTTTGTGCATGTGTTGCGTCCATTCTTCTGGTTGTCGTTGTTGAAGCCTCTTCTTTTCATTGCTAGTAGTACGGCGTGAGTTGATGGGAAGGCAGCGCGCCCAGTTGCGGCCATTTTCCTTGGGAAAGTCTGGCGAAGAAGAAGCGCTTCCCAAAGGCGAAGCTTCGCCAAGGCTACCTGGGCATCCATTCGTTATTCTTCGTTATTTTTATTTATTCGTACAGGGATGCTCATCAGCGCGAAAAGTTATTTTAGCCGCTTCGTTCGTAGGCAGTCGAATTTGCGGGTCACCCGAAGTAGTTGTTGTGATTAGATTGCTTGTTAGTGCCAAGTTTTCCGTATATCCGTCGCAGCCGACATGCGCGGACACCATTGGAGCGGTGGTGATTGAATGGTGAAGGTAAAGCGCTCGTTTGTTCCCCTTTAGTCTACGACCGACCAGGAGTAGTCGTCTGCTTTTCGTTCCGGAAGAGGCAGACTTAGTGCGCGGCTGCTTTATGAAGCAGAGCTTTTCCGTTCAAAGCTTCCGGCTCGAAGTAGTAGCGCGCGTCGTTACCAATCATGTCTTTCAACCAGTTGTCCTTATTCTTCACCTTTCACTGGCAGCGCAGCGTCTGAGTGACCGACAGGTATAGCCAATTCGCTGCCAGCTGTTCGCCATTGCCGCTGACGTACGGACAGCATTCGCGTGCCGGGCTCGTTTCCTTGTCAGTGAGCCATTTGACCCTGTCAATTATGCCCTGCCGTTGGCGCTTCCCTTAGTACTCTTGCCAGCCGGCTCAAATGCGCTGGCGGATAGCTTCAAGAGAGCCGTCTTCTTCTTTTGCTGGCTGCCCAGCGGAGCCGTGACGAACTTTGCCATTTTTGCCAGACTGACCAAAGCAATGGAAATGGACCGGCCGACGTGGACGACGACGAGTTCGTTCAGGAGCGGCTCAGCGCTCTGCGCGACCGAAAGGAGCACATGGAGGGCTTGCTGCGGGACCTGCACAATTTCGAGGAGGACATTGGTCAAGGTAACATCGCCGTTGGATCGTTGCTTCTCTTCATTTATATTCACTCATTTGCATATCTTTTAGCCATATCGCCTCAAGCGCGCTTGCCCACCGAGTCGGCGGAGTGCGTGAAGTTAGCTTCAGTGACTTTTCGTTTCGCGCGCCCTTACGCCCGATGGTTGTGTTTAGCAGTCTGCTCGACGGTGAGCTGAGAATAATCGACGAAGCGACCGGAGGCGGCAAGTCGAGCCAGAACGGAGGTGGATCCGACAATGGCAACGAAGCCAAAAGGTGCGCCCAAACGTTTGCCGCTTTCAGTTGTTTCGCCAAAGGCTATGCCTTGCTGCAGGCACCTGGAGAGTAAAATACAAAGTCACATTGAGACGATACAAAAGCTGAAGGAGGAGCAGGGGCGCCTGATGGCCATGAAGAACAAACTGCTTATGCTGAACAGCGCGGCCGAACAGCAGCAGGCCGGTAGGTGTACGATCGTTTCGACTGGCCGGAGTTGCTCACCCGTTCCTGTACCTTATAAAGCTTACGTTGAAGGACTGGTGGCCCCGAATGCTCGCTCCCTTAAGCAGATGAGCGCCTTTCAAGCAGGGTAAGCTGCGCTTCCTCAATTTTTGCCTACGAGAGCAACCCTCCGGGTCTTTCAGCAATTTGGGCGCTATACAAGAGTCGTTGGCAAAGCGTAGGCCGTTGTTCGGCTCGTCGACCAACAGTTCAGCGGGAATGTCCGACGACGACGACGACGACGACAGCTTCGAGCATGTTGGGGACTTGCAAGATTCGGACCAAAGGGCGGCTGTACTTAGAAGTGCCGGCCAGAAAATCATGAACCCATTTCCGTCGTCCGTATATCGCAGGTGCAATGTGACCGGGGAGATTGGCGACTTGGTCGGCGCCCATCGCACAAAGAAGCAAAAGGAGAGTGGTGCGGCCGATCCTTGCGGCTTCAAGAACGCCGCCAACGGCGTGGGTCGAAAAGGGTCGCTGACCAATTTCGGCACGTCGAGCTTGGAGCAGCAGTACCAACAGCTGCAGCAGCACATCGACTCCATAAGGGCGATCTTCAAGGAGGTCGCCCTTACGGGCGCCGTTGTGGACGAAGGGACGTCGGCGAATAAGCGGCAGCCGTGCGACGACTCCGTGTGCTCCAACCATCGCAACTCCGTCTGCTACTTCAATGCGCAGCAGCAGCAGCAGCAGGCGGTCATGCTTGCCGTGCTTACGTGCCAACAGCAGATCCAAATGCAGCAGATGGAGTTGGCGTCGCTGCGCAACTGGTGCCATTCGACGCTGGGCGAAGGTAACGGGTCTTGCGGCCCTTCGACATGCCATTTTTGCGACCGTTCGTTCGCAGCTGGCCGCCCGCCTCGACCGGAGAGGGAACAAGTTAAGGATGTCTTTGCCGCCAGGTACAGGCAGCCTCTGTGGTCCAACGGCCATCACAAGTCGCCCGGCAAGTCATGTCCATTTGCATGTCTAAGGAAATAAGCCTTGGCCATTGGCAGAATGTCGACCGCCTACGGATCAGGAAGCCTATTACGGCGATGCCGCTTTCGAAGGTCCCTGCACAAGTTTCGAAGAGCCTGCAAGTTGCCACATGCGCGGCGGTACGGAGGAAAGGGAGCTGCAAGCCCGCAGAGGGCGCAACGGGTCCAAGGAGCCGACCGCGGATGACGAACCGAGCCGTCTCCAAAGTGGGACCGCCGCCTCGGATGCGGACAAGTAGGAAAAATTTTTCAAAAAGCGAAATGACATCCGGCCAATGACGGACTGGCCACTTTCAGCGTTGGACAGCTTCCTTCGGCCGACGACGAGGTACGTCAAGAAATGGCTACCCTAATGGAGCTGAACAAGCAACGACCGGAGTACCTCCTGCAGTTGCTGCGCCAGTTGCGAAGTTTGAGTCTTGAGCAGCTGGATACGGCGGGAACCGGCAGGGACGAAGCGAAAACGGTTGGTCAAACTTTGCTCGTCTTTTTGCTAAAGCGACCAATTGTTCAGGAGATGTGCCCCGCGGAGAACGACCGTTGCTGCAACGTTGCCGAGGTAGGTGGCCGTTTCGATGGACCGCGCGCTCGCGCCTCCGCACGTTTGGCCTCTTCCGCTTGCGCGTTAAGTGAATGCTTTGCCACAGACTTAGACGTATTGGTAAGCTGAGGCAGACATTCGCTTGACCCGCGGACGGAGCTTCGCATGGTCCAAGGTGGACAGGGTGCCGCGCCGCGTTCGGTCGTCACACGACGGACCGCCCAAAGGATCAGTACGAATTTTCACTCATTTCAGAAGAGCGTCCACTTTCATCGGTCACCGACGGCCAGCGGGGCCGAAGAGTTCAATGTTGCCGCGCCACCCGAGAAATTGGTAGGCGAAACTGCAAAGTTTGAAAACGTAGCCGATTCGCTCGCAATTCGCGTAAATTGGTCTTCCGGAGCGGACGGCCAATGCGTTTCGTCCGTTGAAGTTCATAGGCTCGAAATTCGCTTGTTGCATACATGTTTGCTTGTATACCGGAATTTCGGATGTTTAGATGCGGGGTTACAAATTCCTGCTACCGTAAACGATTAGATTGATTAGCAGGTACCTACTGGGGGGGGGGTTTCCGTCAAAGTAACACGAATGGGCGGTTGAAAAAAACGTGCGCATTTTTGATCGAATGGTTAAACTTGCAAATGTGAGCTTGCAGGGAAAGTTACCATTTGAAATAGGAAGAACAAGAATCGCGAAAGAAGTCTGCTAATTCCGTTTGCATACAACGCAAATGTTTTGGATGCAATGAATTGTTCGAAACACTTCTTTTCGCGTCTCCCTGTCCGGCGAGCCACTGCGCTTTAATGAAATAACCCTGTTGCTTGAAAAGTATTAATGCGTCAGGGAGAGGTCTGGGGATTATTCCAGGTGGAGTGGAAGTGGGTTGTCCGGTTAAATCAATTTTCGTAGATTCATTTACGCGCGAAAAATGGTAGTGCGATTTTACGGTAGACCTCATTTTCAGCGAAACGTAAGCTTCCATTCGGTTTGCCTTTCGGTTCGTAGCGAACCGTCGGCCGAACCTGTACCGTTGGAACTGATCGAGGTGAGGTGGCCATCAGCCACCCTTGTGACTTGTCGGACGACAGCGTTTCTTTTGAGGTTAAGAAGAACGTGCTCGAGAAGACTAAACTCGTAATGGAAGAAGCTGATCGAATTATGCGGGCCGAATTCGGCAACTGGGAGGACGGCTTTTTGGACGAGAATGCCCTGCTAGTGTTGCGATTCGCGCTGTTGGTCAAGCTGAAGGAATGCCTGTTCAACGGGGACGACAGCTCCCTGTTTCTTGTTAAAGTATCCGACGAGCTGCATCCTGTACTATACGCATTTGTTGACCGAAGGTTGGTTAGTTGTTTCAAAAACACCAACGTTCCCTTGCGTGGCTTCAGCTTCAACGAATGCTGGCCGGAACTGCGTTCCAATTTGGAAGGTTTGGTGATCCGCCAGCTGGAGACCGCTTTGCAAATGGCGCCGGACTCCGGCGGTGAGCGCAACCGTTGCGCTGAGCCGTTATCCAAAAGCGATCAGGAAGAGACGACCGGCGAAGTGGTTGAACATTGCGCTCAGTTGACGTCGGTGAGCGAAAGTTTGGCGTGCCGAGAGGAGCTGTGCCTCCAAGCGGACAGCGCCAAAACATCCCGCAATTTCGAATCCATGAAAATCGCCTTCATTGACGATCTTCCCTCAGATGAAAGTGCCATTCAGTAGGTTTTCACCTATCGGTGGGTTCGCCCTCCCTTCTGACCACTTCTTTTTTCTAACCTACAAAAGGTGCGAAGAGGGCCAATCAACCCGCGATGGTTCAAGCGACGGTAGTAACTCTTTGAACTCAATGGAAATAGTAAATGCCGAAAGCTGTTCCGACTCTGTCAGATTCATTGAGAACGACAAGCAGGAGTACAGTTCGGTGACTGTTGATTACAAGGCTGTTCATCCGAATCGAGTGAAGTGTACGAACACCGTGACCGTTCACGTGCCGAACGACCGGGAACGAGTAAGCAATTGACAAAAAATGATGTGACGTTAAAAGCGTATGTGTAATCTAAGGCCAACAGGGTGGTGCGCGTTCAACGAGCGCCGCTTCCTTCTTGAAGCAGACGGTGGCAGCTTGGGTAATATTGGAAGTTGACTTTGATTCAGCGGTACAAATGTTGCCGCGAAAATATACAACTTCTCTACTATATCCTTACAATTGATTTACCCTTAGTTGACGGCATTGGCGCTGCTACTGATGTCGGTGGTCATTGCAATTATTCGTCTGCAATGTTGGGCATACTCTTTTTTACGGTGAATGTGCCATCATTGTTCATTTCCTTACTGACATGCAGGTTGGTTGCAAGTCAGCTTGCTTCGTTACCTACCGTAACTGAACGGAAAAACGAAGTAAACTGCGAAGTAAATTGTTTTCATTGCGCGGCCTGTTAACGCTTCGTTGCACATACCGCGACGTTGGTTAAAATAATATATTGTTTTTAGCACGTACAATGTTAGCGTTCGTACGCGCAGCAAGGTGAATTTGAAGCGGCGCAACGCGGGTACATGCGGAACATTTGCAACATCAGTGCTGCGCTACAGTACAACCGCGGTATCCGAAGTTTTGGTTATCCGCTTTTCAGCGCGATCTAAAAATGATAAGCTAAACATTCCTGAAATATGCTAATCTTAAATTGTCAACTGCGCTCACACGTGAGTCGCCTGATCACAGATTAAGCTCCGGCTTGCCAGGGAGGTGAGTCAACCGCTTGCTTAGGGTAGAAACTGCTTGCTGGATATCTGCCTGTCTAGCCTTTCAGATTGACCGTCGCTGTACCGAAAATATTCGTCCCTAGCAATACTTGTTCAATGAATGACAACCCTAAAACGCGACAGGACGAATACTAGCAAGTTGGCTGTGCTAAAGGGAATCGTTTTGAAAACTGATTTTTCCTAACGGTACAAGGAAATATATCTTTACAAATCTGCACCACTTTTAAACGACACTGAAGAATGACTTTCTGTCTGTGTAATTAAGTAATGATCGTTCACTGAACTGTGGGACAGCAAAAACGCTAATAATGTTTCATCATCACCAAAAGTTCCTATTCATATAACTTTTGTCACATGAGGTTCTTCAATACCACGTTCCTTATGGCTGAGTCGAAAACCGCAAGACAACCTAGTGAAATTATGCTATTATTAGTCCATTTTATGCATTGCTTGTCAATTTCGTCACTTCTTACGGTGCGCCGTTCGTAACGTAAATTTCATTAAAGCCAAAGCTACAGGAAAATTCACTACGCATGTTAAGCACGCTACCATCAGCCGTTCTCATTATCCGCGGACGTCTAGGAACGTGTAGGCCGCGGATACGGCGGTCATTCAGCACTTAGCGCGGGCTTCGAGCAAAAGCCCCATAATAACCTCTACCTGAATCGCATAGGGAAACAGGCAAAATGTCGACAGCAAGAGGTGAAAGGATAACCTGAAAATCATTTCACAACAAGCCTACAGAATGACTCATATTTCGGTAGTGCCGATCTGTCATGCGCTAGTTTTCTAAACATCAATAACGCAAAATTTCTGAACTTTGATACTTCGATTCGCCATTAAAAAGTAACACATTTGGCTACGCACTGCGCCAAGGATGGAGGACCTAAGCCTCTATGGCTACTGCTGAGCACTAGCATCTTTTTCCGCCTTCAAACGAAAAGCACTTCTGAACTTTAAATTTGTGATAGACGACTGATTCTGTGAATGTTATCCACAAGCCAGATGACCATACGATGACATACTGTCTCTCCTCGTTCAACGGGATTTCACCTATATGCGATTCACAAATCTGGGAAAAGTTCTTCTTAAAGCTACACGATTTCACGTATACGCAGCTTCGTGTCCTTATACACACGAACATATGTGTATAAGGAACTGTTCAACGCTGATACACAACCTAAGCAGATAGCAACAGCGCCTAGTGTGGAAACGCCTGGCCAAAGTGGGCGTCGTGTTTATCAGGGGTGTATCCCTCTTCCTTGCGGGCGAACGCTGTCAATCATCATAGCAGAAGAAGGGGAAGATATCATAAAGAAGGCAACTCATCCTCGAGAGCTAAGAATGGCGCAGCGGCCAGCAATTTCGAAAGACACAGAACGACAACTGCTATCACTTGAGTGCAATGCAGAACGTAGCGAGAGAGCTATATGAATATGAACAGTCATGCAACTATGCACGTAGTGGCGTATAAATAAATAATGGTAATAAAGAAATGTTCGCACCTCACAATGGATGACGCTCGCGTAAATAGCGATGGACACGCCACCAACCGTTCAAAACAAAAGGCATAAGGAGACTGAAATGATAAAACCGCCGTTTACAGCGCAAAATGTTTTGTATATGTTGTAGCATACAATTATTGGTTACATATTCTTTTCTCAACAACACTTTACCTTAATCGTTTCCTATTTCTTGTTTATCGCTAGAAAACTTTTCCTACGCTCTGCCCAAAGATTCCCACTTTGTACGCTTTACGTGTCTCGTGTAAGGCGACACTTACTGAAAATACTTCCGCGTTGTGGGCATACAGTCTAATTTATTTCCGGATGTCTTCTTTCAAAGGATTCGGTTAGTTATCTGCACAATCCATTGCAAAGTAACTTCTGCGCAGCGACGCTACATTTCAGCACGCGACCATTATTTCCTCGACGCCGAACAAGATATACTCAGCCAGTAGTTTCAAAACTCTTACGCCATTGCTTCAACTTGGAGCACCACGGAGCGTACTTCATTCATTTGCTGTTCCCATCCACGCGTAGAAAGATTTAATTAGCCGTCGTACTTCTCGCACAAATTTCACAAAACGCTTGTAGGGTAGTGAACAAATCTTAAAAATTTGCATGGAATTCACAACATCTCGTCTTGCATATTTTGTCGGAAAACGTCAGTCGGCGCTCGAGTGAAACGTGCGCTTAGCCATTCGACCTCTGCATATATGACATCTGAAATAGTGCCTCCACGAAGTATGTGCATAAGATTGCTATGCCACCCAACGACGTTCGCAAAAATACAGCTGTGCAAAAGACAACGTTAATCGAAGACGTCAAGCAAACCACACTGACTTGACTTGATTGAACACTGGCAAACAGTCATCGCGTTGAAAATCTCCTATGAAAAGTACAGTATATCATAATGACCTGGACGATAGAGAAAATAAAGAATCGGCGGTTTTCCATCGGCAGTGTTGAAGTTGTGATGGGTTCCTAAGGTGCTCTGATCCATGTACTCAATTTGCAAGGGAATATCTGAAAAGAAAATGCATACACATTGGGCAAACGGGAGTGAGGCGTCGTCGCTTGCTATACCCAAAGCACTTATGAGGGCAAGAATGGATACGTGATCGCACTCGCGACCCATTGGTTGTACTTCGCGAGAGCAATAGTCCTGGACCGACACGCCGTTCTCAATGAAGCCTTCAAAGTCCTTCTCATGCTTGCGCATGTAACCAAATGTGATCAAACGCATCGACACTACGGCGTAGTTGGAAACGAACTGGTCGTTGAACCTGCGCAACAAGGTCTCCTTATCCATGCCTCCTTTGATTTCCAAAAGTATCGAATTAAAAGTTTCGAAGAATTCATCGATTGACAAGTTTTTGTAGCCAAAATCGTCCATTGCTACTTTCCATTCCTCCATAAGTTTAAGCATCCGCTCGAGATGTGCCTAAACAAAATAGATTCTTAATACGACGGTGGGCAAGAAAACAACAACTACAGCAGGCAATGACTGTACGGGTATTCGCGCACGCGTCTAAAACTAAACCTGCATAAGGAAGGGATTTTTCCATGGTGGCAGAATGATGAGCCAATAATGAGCATATATGTAGTTAAAATCCCCTGCAACAGACCAACGTTTCATTTTTAACATTTTCGCAATGCGTGGTGATACAGGAACTATACGATGTCGGGAATGTCTGAGAAATGGCCGCGAAAGATTTTCAAACAATACTCGCGAGAACTTTCAACCTTTTCTACCAATTATCGTAATCATGAAGAAGGCAGGTGAAAATACTGGTCCCTAAGCAAGCGGCCACTATCTACGGGCTCCTTCCCAAAGTTCTCAATGGTAATTTCAAATCACACATTCTCAGATACGAGACGCAAATGGACAAGAAGGCTTAACATTGACTAAACTATAAACCTGGTCCTCAGGCAAATGCAGTAATGTCACACACTAAATGTCTGCGCTTACGCGTCAACCAAACAAACGTAGCAGGCTTGATCAGGAAAAAATTAGATAAAACAAGGGATATCGCTGGAAGGAACTTCGACATGAATGAAAAGACGGAAAATGAATGAACATGTCTTACTGGTTTTTGCATTGAAATTTCGCACAGCGAAAAGGCGACGGCTCTGTAGAAGCAATTGCCGTCGCCACGGACGCGACGTATATACGCATACTTCTTTTGAATACTCAAAGCACTACTGTGGAACGAAGGACTCTGCGCGGGATCATATTCAGCTACCAAACAGCTAATCGGTAGCTTCTCGCCAATCAAAGGTTGTTTCTCCGCGATGTCTTTCTCGATTTGTTGTCTCTGCGCCATTATTTGGTCATCCATGATTGAGCGATCCTCGCAATGCAGCTGCGGCGAATTCTGGTTCATTTTCAAACGGTTCGACGCCTGTAAGAAACCAAACGTACGCAACAAGAAACTACAATTTACCAGTTTAGAATAGGAGTGTCGACTATCATTTCCTCAATCGCGATCGACTCAACGCCTCAAGCACCAAGCAACGTTAGGCGTAACAATGGAATCCAAGTGGAAGAACGTGCAGCCAACATTGTATGCCTACTGTATCGGCTTTTCAGGTACCCACGAACCGACAAATCGCAAAAGCGTGACGAATTGCAGCAAGCGTCCTCACAGTCGATCTGAAATATGGCTTGATAAATACGTACTTGCAACTTTCAATCCAAATGTAGTTACGTTTAAACCAGACTTATCCACCAACGTGGACGCTTGCTTGGTCGACGAATTTTCTCAAGGGTTAACGCCACAATGTCAGCTGATGTGAGCGAAAATATCTGACTTGCAAAACGATTCTGCTGAGTACTCCAGAGTGCGCTGCCAAATATCAACGTACACACAGAAGCAAAACCACGTTCAATTAAATCAGAAATGCTTCGGCAGTGAATTCACATTAGCAATGCAGATCAGATGGTAAAATCCAATTTGGTCGAAACTAACAATGCGTACGTCTCGTAAAGTCAGCTTGCTTTTCAGTCGAGTATTCATCCATTCGTTATGCATGTACATAGAAAATCAAGAACATTGTCAAGCGTTAAGAAATGGCCTAATTGAAACTGCCTGCAGTTCCGCTGTGGAAAAGTGCTTTAAATTTGGGAAGATGACGAGCAGTGTACATTGGTAACCTGAAAATATGCTTACAGTATACCCGTCTTGTTTCTTGTCGGGACGCGATCCCGACGATTGCCGGGTGGTCAGGATGGAGGAAATTGAGCAGCTTCAGTACATTTCCCTTGTCTCCAAGGTTTGTACCGACCTGGAAAACCACTTGGGGATCAACGACAAGGATTTGGCCGAGTTCATAATCGACCTGGCGAAGCGCAATCCCACGCTGGAGGGCTTCAAAAGCGCGCTCCTCCAAAATGGCGCGGAATTTGACGATTCGCTGTCGGCCAGTCTTTTGCGTCGTATCAAGTTGATGGCCAATTTGGACGCTTCGAACGACTCCGCGCCCGCGGAGGACGAAGCTCGAAGCGCCGGCCTTTCGTTGGCCTCCGAAGCGGACCGCAAAGTAATGAAGCAAAAGTTGCCCGCCCTTGCGATGCCCAACGAGCCAGTGAAAAGGTTGATGAACGAATTGGACGATCTCTTTTCCAAGTATAAGGGAAAGGTCGAAAAAGATGAGATCAACGGCGACGCAGAGGACTCCGAAGACAGGAAGGACAATTTGTCCCCGAGGAAGAGGAAGGAATCGAAGAATTCGTCGCGAACGCGGAGGAGGTCCTCAAGTAGAGAAGCCGAAAGACGTAAGCGAAGACGTTCTCGATCTCCCACCGGTCGAAGGAGAAGTAGATCTCGCGGACGGTTGCCAAAGTTGGACAAGGAGCCTATTGAAGGCAAAATATACGATGGTTGCGTAACCGGAATCCGCGATTTCGGTTGCTTTGTTGAACTGCTGGGATTGCTAAGGCGTTTTGAAGGTTTGGTTCATGTATCACAGTTGAAAAATCAGCGCGTCTCCTCGGTTGGTGATGTTGTGCGAAGAAGGCAGAAGGTGAAAGTCAAGGTGCTGAAGTTCTACGGAACGCGGGTCAGCCTTTCGATGAAGGAGGTCGACCAGGAAACAGGCGAGGATTTGAATCCAGGAATGCTCCAGCAAAAGGCCTTGGACGACGATGCTCACTTTCGCAATCCCGATTTGCCCGGCGCTCTGTCAAAGACTATCCAGGACGACAACAACGAGGCCGGCATTACGAGCAGGTCGAAATATTCGAAGCGTTTGTCCTCCCCGGAAAGATGGGAACTCAAGGTGAGAGTGCTCCTCATTTTACACTCGGGTATCGTAAGTTCCTCTTCTGTCTCGTGTAAAAGGCTTAGAGCGAATTGCTGGCTTGGTTTGAAACTTGCGTGGTGGCGTTCCAAATAACGTGTCATCATTGCATTGGGTCGTTTCTTAACAGACCATTAGCAAAAGACAGTACTGTAAGGCCGCTTAATGCTTAAGGAAGGAAAGGTACATTGTTCTGAAAAAATGCTCTCGTGCTTTGATCCTGCAAATTATTTGACTGTTACTGAAGAGATCAGGCATTTGAATGGGATTAAGTGATTAAAGACTCTTGATTTCAGTTTATTTAACAGTACAATGGGCATTTGACGATTCCTGGGGGGTGAGATGTACTCGAAGTGCTACCTATTGATATTTGTGCAGTTATGAGGTAAATGATATTTCTGAGCCTCACGTATGCTAGTATTATAAATTTCCGTAGTACTTTATACATATATGTATACTGCTGGATCACGAGAAACCTGTTTTCAGTCGATTTTTACAAATTCTTTTAACCGTTCAGCAAATGATGGCGGCCAATTGCATATCCATTGCCGAGCTGCCGGACTTCGACGAGGACATGGGCATTCTGAAGGAGGAGGCGGACGATGGCGACGAGGACATTGAAATTGAGCTGGTCGAGGAGGAGGCGCCCTTTCTGCAAGGATACGGTCGCATGTGTCAAGATCTCGAACCGATAAAGGTGGTCAAAAATCCGGACGGTTCGTTGGCCCAGGCGGCAATGATGCAGGGCGCCTTAGCCAAGGAAAGACGCGAGCAAAAAATCCAGCAACAGCGCGAACAGGAGGACTCAGTCGCGCCCCGAACGTGCGCAGGTCGTTTTTGGATCCAATGGCCGACGCGGGAACGAAGTATTCAAATGTATTGGATTCCGAGCGAAAGCACGATCTCCCCGAATGGAAGCGCCACATTACAGGTATAGCTTTCCTGATAGCACGTGCAAACTTCTTACGCAACGTTAATTGACTGCAGGCGGTAGGTCGTACGGGAAGCCAAGGACGTTGATGTCCATTCTGGAGCAGCGCCAGTCCTTGCCCATATCCAAACTGAGGGACGAATTAGTTAAGGCTGTGGAGGAGAATCAAATTTTGATAGTCATTGGCGAGACGGGCAGCGGTAAAACAACGCAGATAACGCAGTATCTCGCCGAGGAAGGATATACCCGATTTGGGAAGATCGGATGTACGCAGCCGAGGCGAGTAGCTGCCATGTCGGTTGCCAAGCGTGTGTCCGAAGAGTTTGGATGCCGTCTTGGTCAGGAGGTGGGCTATACGATTCGATTCGAAGACTGCACAAGCCAGGAAACGATCATCAAGTACATGACCGATGGTATGATGCTTCGAGAATGCCTGCTGGATCCGGACCTTGGTTCCTATTCGGTCATTATGCTGGACGAAGCTCACGAGAGAACAATTCATACGGACGTGCTGTTCGGGCTGTGCAAGCAGGCCGTCACGAAGAGGCCCAATTTGAAGCTAATAGTTACGTCGGCCACCCTTGACGCCGTAAAGTTCTCTCAGTACTTTTTCGCTGCCCCTATCTTCACCATTCCGGGTCGGACGTTTGCCGTAGAAATCATGTATACAAGAGAGCCGGAGACCGACTATTTAGACGCTTCTTTGATAACGGTTATGCAAATTCATTTGACAGAGCCTCCCGGCGATATTCTGGTCTTTCTAACTGGCCAAGAGGAGATTGACACGGCGTGCGAAATTTTGTTCGAACGTATGAAGTCGCTTGGACCGGATGTGCCCGAATTGATCATCCTGCCCGTATATTCGGCCCTGCCAAGCGAAATGCAAACGCGAATATTCGAACCGGCGCCTCCGGGGAGTCGCAAGGTGGTTATAGCGACCAACATTGCCGAAACGTCGCTAACCATCGATGGCATTTTCTACGTGGTCGACCCTGGCTTTGTCAAGCAAAAGGTAGGATGCAATATTTTTGGTACTTGCATCGAAATACGAGGCTCTGATTTATTAATTTTAGATTTACAACCCAAAAACGGGAATGGATTCGCTGGTCGTTTCGCCCATTTCGCAAGCGCAAGCCAAGCAAAGGGCCGGACGCGCTGGTCGAACGGGACCGGGCAAGTGCTATCGTTTATACACGGAAAGAGCGTACAGGTATGATTGGATTGAAAGACCACTGCCGCCTTTCGCATGTTTCACGAAGTTTACCATTGGCAGAGACGAGATGCTACCGTCACCGGTTCCAGAAATTCAGAGAACAAATTTGGCCAGCACCCTTCTCCAGCTCAAAGCAATGGGCATAAACAATTTGATCGATTTCGACTTCATGGACCCGCCGCCAATGGAAGCCATGATAATGGCTTTGGAACAACTGCACTCCTTGAGTGCCTTGGACGACGAGGGTCTTCTGACCAGGCTGGGACGACGTATGGCTGAGTTTCCCCTGGAGCCAACGTTGTCGAAGTTGTTGATCATATCGGTTCACCTTGGTTGTTCGGAAGAGGTGTTAACCATCGTATCAATGCTCTCCGTGCAGAACGTATTTTATCGACCAAAGGTAGGTTGGATTTTGCCTTTCTCATACTTGCGAATCATAAGCATGACATACCGCATTTTCAACTGCCTTCCCTTCCGTTGCAGGATAAGCAGGACATTGCCGATCAAAAGAAGTCGAAATTTCACCAACCTGAAGGTGACCACTTGACCCTTCTGGCGGTTTACAACTCATGGAGAGACCATAGATTCAGCCACGCATGGTGCTACGAAAATTTCGTACAAATTCGAACGCTCAAACGAGCGCAGGTATGCTTTGCACGATTTGCGCAGCGTGTAGGGGTGTTGGAATATTTTTCCGTTTTTCAAGGACATTCGAAAGCAGCTGCTGGGCATAATGGATCGACACAAGTTGGACATGCTATCCTGCGGCAAGAACGTGCAGAAGGTGCAGAAAGCTATTTGCTCCGGATTCTTCCGCAACGCGGCCAAGAAAGATCCTCAGGAGGGCTACAGAACGCTGGTGGACAGTCAAAGTGTGTACATTCATCCGTCGAGCACGCTGTTCCAGCACCAGCCCGAATGGGTAGTCTACCACGAGCTGGTGATGACTACCAAAGAGTACATGCGCGAGGTGTGCGCGGTCGAACCGAAATGGCTAGTGGAATTTGCTCCTGCCTTCTTCCGCTTCGGCAATCCAACCAAGCTGAGCAAATTCAAAAAGGGCCAGAAGATCGAGCCGTTGTTCAACAAGTACGAGGACGTGAACGCGTGGCGTATTTCGCGCGTCAAAAAGAAGATCTACAACCCTAACCGTTAATTGTTCATACTGTACATTCAGATTTTTATGTTCATGTTTTGCTTGAAATAAACCTGCGCATCAGTAAACTGTTTCTCCTTCTCACGACGTCACCGTTTGCAGTTTTGCTGCAGCATTATTTTTGGCTTTGTAAACGCAAAGACCCTCCTTACTCTACTGTGCTGTATAATCTTAACTCATTTTGCTGCGGTCTATCTTCAAAGGTATCCCCTCAATTTGGCAGCAAGACAAAGGTTGTATTACGTCAATTAGCGCCGTTCATTTAGAAGCCAATGCAATACAAATTGTCGCATCGAGTAGCTGATTCATAAATGCAGTATTCGAAAGAACTGTCTTATTCTCTGAACATTCTCTTGGCCCATCCATGACTGGCGATTAGATTCAAAGCAGTAGGGCGTCAAGATACAGTAAAATTTTTAATATTGTCGATCTGTTGCCACGGAAAGTTGCTTAAGTTGTCGACATTCAAGAATACAGCACCGATTTCAGACAAGCAACCCGTTAGCGAACTCACGGCTGCACACTGCGGATGAAACCGTACTGCAAATTCCATCTTTCGTATTCAGCTATGCTGCTTAGGCAGACGGTGGACTTTATACGGCAACGTGCGTTTTCAAAGTCGTCCTCCGTAATCGGGGGTACCTGCAATCAATGGAGCGATGGCTGAGCACAAACGTGACACTTGGCCAACCAACCTGTTCCAAATCAATGCTTTCTACCTCAGGAATTCTTCTAACGGGAAACAGCGCCGCCTCGCGGCACAACTCCTCCATATCCGCGCCGGAATAACCTAGGCGCATTCGCTGTGAACCAACAAATCATTTGCAAGGTCGCCTAACCTTCACACTGTTGAGCAATCGAGTTTACAGCAGTATCCGATACGGAATGTTTGTGCGCACTTAGCAATCTCTTTATTATATCGGCTCTGGCTTCAGCGTTTGGCAAAGGAACGTACAGGCGCCTGGTGAACCTTCTCAACGCGGCTTCGTCCAGTTCCCATGGCCTCAATGCGTCGTCATTAATTTCGTCGATTAAATCGAATTGTCAAAACAATCTTTTTACTACCTGTTCGTCGCGCCAACCACCAAAAGGCGCTCCTCCTTGGAAACGCCAACGCCCTCCTGAAGGAAAGCAGGTTAAAACACTACTGTAACAGTGTACGCACCATTTGCGAAAAGAATTCATTTTTCATTCTCCTCGTGGACTCATGATCGGACTCTGACCTTTTCGTCAAAAGGGAATCCACCTCGTCAATGAATATCACCGACGGTAAACGCAACCGAGCAACGGTGAACAATGCGCGGACCAACTTTTCGCCCTCGCCTACCCACTTTGAAGTTAGCGAGCTGGCGCTGATGCTAAAGAACGTCGCCTTGCATTGACTGGCAATACATCCGCCTATTAAAGTTTTGCCCGTCCCGGGTGGACCGAAAAAGAGGATACCCTTTGAGGGGGCACGCAGACCCTTGAAGATGTCGCTAAAAAAGAATATCCAATTATCCTACTTTAATTTTACAAGCACAAGTTGCCTACGGACGAAGCATGGGCCAAATGACAATCTCCTTGACGGTCGACTTAACTTCGGCCAAACCGGCCACGTCATCCCATGAACAGGAAGCAGGCTGGACAATTTCGCTTTCGATCACGCCAAGCAACTCCTCATCGACGCTTCTGACTACCGAATCGGATGAGCTCTCTGGAGTGGCCAACTTTGTCATGGCATGTTCATCTCCTGTTCCACTGCCAAAGTCTGCAAGCGCTGCCTTCTTGCAATCGTTACGCTTTGAATTGCCAATGCCTTGCTGTTCGTCAAGTGACCTAATTGGCGGCTTAAATTCCCGGGAAACCAAACCAAGAGGTCTACTTCTGCTGCCAGAATACATTGAAAGAGATGGAATTGGCCGGCAAGCATTCCTGTAAACCAATTTCTTATTTTCCACAGCATCCCCTCTTTTGTGTGATTTTTCATTGCTCTTGTCGACAGTTTCGTTCCCTTCGCCGACGTGAGAAGAACACTTTTGCTTCCAAGCATAGGTGAATGGTTGGAAAACTTGAGAACCATTCGCGTCGGTTACTGTCGCCTTTCGACGATCAATGTAGTCACGTTCGGATTTGTATGCGGCCTCGCAAAGCATCAACTCCGAAGCGCAGCAAAAGTCTTCCGAATGTTCACCCGAGCTGTCAAGAGCACTGCTCGTCGGTCTAACTTCGACATTTCGTTCATACTCGACAAACGGTTGGTTTGATTCTGAAGTTATTATCAAAGAAACTACGTTTCAAATAGTTAATTTCGATAAAATAGGAGCAACCTAATGGGATGTGCCTCACCTACGCAAGCAAATGTATTAACCGTAACGTATGAAGTCTGACGCTACAAGCCGAAGCAATGGAGCATAGTCTTAATTTAGCTCGTACAAAGAAGAACGTTTGCTATAGTCTTAATTTAATATTAACACGTGCAACTATGAAAACGCAACGACGTTTGTGACCCTTCCAGAAAAGGAAGATGAACACGTCCCGTGGAGTCGATGTATTCAAATGAAGAAACACTAAGAAAAGGCCTAATACTACAAACCCCCTATTGGTGGTTTTCAAAGTAACTCACTTGGATCATCCGCACTTCCAACGCTTTCTCCAAATGGATCCCTATGCAATACTGTATAGACGGTAAGTAAAAAGCCTACTACTATCTACCATTCAACTGTGACTGGATCGCTTCGTTCACGGCGGGAGGTAGTCGCCAATCCATCTTGTATCTTCTTTGCGTGCAATTGCTTCCACATGTCAAAAATACAATCGCCATCGTCCTCCATTGCTGAAATACTTGTGCACGCATGCGAACAAAGGCCAACGTTGCAAAACACGGACGCGTCAGCGTTACAACAAACAATAGAACAAACAATTGGACGCATCGCTTTACTCAGGCTAGTTAAATTCGCAAGGCAGTTGTAGTTTCCATTGGAGTTGCCTCAACGGTAGCTTTGCTCGGTCCTTCGTCCAAATAGGCAGCGCTCCTTGTTTCATCCCAGAAAAGCTCATACCCCATGCGCACGTCCTCCATTTCAACTTCGCTGGCCTGAAATGGAGGCAAACTGTTCCACCGGTGCACCAAGAGCGTCGACAATCACCTTTCTTCTTTTCGCCAACACGCTTGCAACGCATATAAGCTGCATTGCGTAACGAAGCGAGCAGTCCATGCCAAGCTGCGTGAGCGCATGCGCAGCTGAATCCGATATATTGACATCTTCTTCTTTGCACCTGCAATACAATGCACGCATTAATACCTTGCTGATCAAACCTGTCGAGCCAATACCTTATTTTAAGAATGTGAAAGATATCCTCGCTTGAATACGGTTGGGACTTGATAATTATCAAACGATCCAGAAAGTCGGACGGAATACCGTAGGCGCTTTCGGTGTTGGTTCCGCGAACTCTGCGAAAAGTTTAAAACTATATCCAAGAGGTATTAGCGAAAGGAGTACCTGCAAACGGTTCGGTTGGTGGCCATAACAACCACTGGAGAAAACTCGTTTTCCAACGCCCGATTTAGAAAAGAAAAGCTTTCCACGTCAAGCATGTGAACTTCATCGATGAACAAGACCTAAAAAGGGAAAAGTTAACATTAGCGTCATGTTGCATTCCTTTAGAGAGAAAGTAACCCCAGGAATGATGCTTGCTTTTCCTTCCTCTCTCCACTCCTTCATTTTGGCGTTTATCTGATCTCGTACCTCGCTACTCACTTCGCCTGTATCTCCTAAAGTGAAAGATTGAAAAATAAAGCTCATTTCCTTCGACAGCAATGTCACCTGTGAACAAGGCAACAACGCCCTGCTTTCTACTGTTAATTATATCCAGATCGTGCAAGGACAACGTGTGAACATTTTCATGTCTTTGCTGCAACTCGCCGGCCGGACACGAGACAACCTTGACGTTTGGTCCAAGAGCTTGAAAGTCGACGGACCGAGTTGAGGAGACGCCCAGCTTGGTGACTTTGTTCGAAGCTTTGTCAATTTGAATAACATCTCCCGCGACAACTTTCTGCTTCACCAGTTCGTCAATCAACTTTCCTCCAACGTCGTACACCGCCTCCATGTCCATTGTTTTCAGGGTGAGCTTTCCGGTTTTGCCGCCCTGCAAATTGAAAACTCCTTGTCGTATGCACTGCAACATCCTGAACGAATCTCACCGCAGCGGTCACGGATCTTGTGATGTCCAAGAAAATAACCTCGCCTTGCACAACTTCAGCTTCTTCCCTAAAAAAATGACAAGCTTACTGACCATGCGAAACGTTAGGGACGTCTGCAAAAGTAAATCATGCAGCATTACTTACTTAATGCGAATTCCAATCGACTTTCTTATCGCCTGGGCGAGAAGCTCGCTTTTGGAAACATCAACTGAGTATATTTCGCTGGCCGATAATATGGTCATTGGAGTATCTGCGCCCAAATCTTGGCACATTCCCATTGCAATAGCCGTCTTGCCAGAGCCGGGAGGGCCGGCCAACAGAACAGCTCGTCCAGCCAGAATACCTTCCTGGAAATGTATTCACCAGGTGCATGAGCCCATTTGAATACACACTGCCTACTTTAATCATTTTCACGACTACTGATGCAGCCTTCCGCGCGGCAAGCTGGCCAACCATTCCTTTGTTATCCTTGAAAAGCAACAATGCAGAGGTAGTCATAATTATCGCTCGGAGTTCAGATCAGAAAAATTATTGCCCGTACAATAATGGCATCTATTATTTTTATTATTATTATTATTATTTTCATGATAGTTGTTCGTCAAGCACGGCTGGTAGCCGTTTGTTCGTAATGTCTGAAATTCAACGAAACAACTCCCTACCAGCGGACGGATGGGAAGATCAGAACACTATGTTAGCCTTCGGAGCTTTCGGAACGTTCTGGTTCCGTCGTCTGCGATCTGTGGTTGTGACTGACTGGCAATACATCCGGCCTATTATTATTATTATTGTTTGTTCATGAAATTTACGGAGTGTATATCCTGTTGAATTCTACTTGAACAAAATCGAATATTATCGACGTAGCTTTCGGAGCTAACCCGCTCCGTCTTCAGCGTCATGTTGTATTGCGGTTGCTTTTCGGTCTTTCGAACGGTTTCGGTTGAAGACCGTAACGCAACCGCAATACAATAGGATGCTGAAGACGGAGCGGCTTAGCTCCGAAAGTTACGTCGATAGTATTCGATTTTGTTCAAGTAGAATTCAGCAGGATATACATACAACGTAAATTTCATGAAAAATTAGAATAAATCCTGTTACGAACCCTATATTCGCGTATTATTATTGTTGTTGTTTCTACAGTAGCATTTTGAAAAGCATCACTGCTTATTTGCTGCCCCGCGAATCACCTGTACACAGGGGCTGAAAGGCCAATCAAGAAATAGACTTTAACAACTGTGCCTTATCTATCCAAATTACACAGTAAAGTATGTAATGCCTTTGAATCCTTATTTTTGAAAGCAGAATTATTCTACAGCAAACGGGAGAGCCTTAGGAAATCAATGAAAACCACGCGAAAAAATCTTATTCATCAGTATTGAATATAGCGTTCCTTGCAAAAACGGCTTCGTGTGGTATCATGTTCGTTCCGACGACATAGGACGTTCCCTTACATTCGCTAGCCACGGAAGTAAAAGTCTCGAAAGCTCCGTACGCACAATGTTCCTTAACTTTTGCCAATAAACTACCCTACCTTTGACAGGTACAAGTCTTTGCTGTATGACTTAGAGAGCAAATATACCATTAACTGATTCACTGTGTTGAAGCGAACATGACATTTATTAATATTAGCAATAAACTATGAAATTCCTTACGCGGTGAGAAGTAATGGATAATCCACAAATCCCTGTACCCCCTTGATTGGCGTGGAACTAAAACATCTACGAAATGGCGCCTTAGCAACCGCAACCGTAGGCGTTCTCAACTGCTCAACTGGTAATATAAAGAAACTTCGAGCCGCCGTAAAAATGGGTGGGAAGAACGACCTGTTCGAACGACAAAACTAGTACTAACTAATGACTTAAACATTCAAGTCAACAAATTCAAATTAGGCTTGAAAATACAAAGCAACATTTCCATCGCAAAAGCGACAATAAGTGGACAAGTCACACGCAACAATAAGTACAGTGGAACCTCCAAAGTCGACCACCTCTATAAGTTGACCGCCATTCTCATGCTGACCACACATTTTTGGTTAATTGGTCCGCCATTGTGAAGCATAGGAGTTAACTCTATAAGTTGACCACCTCTGTATGTTGTAGCTTGACCACCATAGCTGAGACAACGGTTATTAATTACTACATGTTTTGACCTCCTTAAGTTGACAAGCAGAATGCCGTGAATATTACAAAGTGAAGTTTGCTTGTGCATACAGCACCAAGATGTCATGAAAGCGTTTAAGATGCATTACCGGGCGCAGCTTTTGGACCGGGTTATTTCCAAAACTCAAAGGACTAACCTGGTTACTGACGCATCTGCACTTGTTGGATTTGTTAACGCTTTACATTCTGTTCTCTGCATCAGTTTCGCGTGGAACAAAGTACAGCCAGCAACAATAACGAAATGCTTCCAAAAAGCTGTATTTGTTACAAATCGAGAAACAGTCATTACGGCCTCCTCAGACAGTACACTCAATATGGGAATATTCCCAGGAGTCGACTTCGAGGCATTCGTTACAATGGATGATGAATTGGTGACTTCTGATGAACCTGACGCAGAATCCACGTTTCAAGCAGTACTATCCGACGTGCGGGAAATGCATGAGTCGGCTGATGATTTACAAGAAGAAAGCGATAGCGATACATAAGTCGAAAAGACACTAACAGCCGACGACGTTCGCCGTTCACTACATCAGCTGAAGTCATTTGTTGCTGAAAAGTTCCCCGATATGTTTAATGCAATAGTTAATGATGACTTTGCTTTCACTAATTATGTCTGCAGCAACAAAGCGAAGCAGACAACGATAGACTCTTCCTTTAGATGTACAACGATCGGACCATAAAATGCACTGGTTGTAATGCTCTTTTACCACTGTTTTATTTTCACTGTCATAATACTAATTCAGTTTTTATTCTTTTACTTTCGTAACGTTTCTTCATATAGATTACTGCATTCCTTCTTTAGTAAAGTGTTTGGAAGGAGTTATGGCGTGTTTACCACTGAATTCAAGAGGTAATTCTGTATGTTGACCAATTTGTTACCGCCCTTGAGTGGTCAACTTATAGAGCGTAGGTTCTCAACCTTTTTCGTGCCAGCGCCCCTCAGGCCTCTCCAGTGCCCCCAAACGACCCCCCCCCCCACTGTATGGGGCGAGAGCAGTTTCGTTCGCAGAGGCTCATCCTAGCAGTACTGACGTCGATTAGATATCAATGAGACGATGATTCAACAATGAGGGCCTGTTGGTTCTGGTTCTATCAACATTTTGGTTGCGTTTGACATTTATTAGGCCGCGGTCAAACGCATGTTCTGAGTCGTCCTTCTCCTCATGGTGGTACTCCTGTTAGCTAATGCTTTATTGGCTTCACCAAACGGTCCGTGGAAGACTTCGCAGAGAAACTGCCAGTCTTTTATATTAGTTTTCTCAGCGGAACGGTTTATGACTGAAAGGGCCTATCGAGATTCCAATATGCTCCTGAGAAGGGACAGTGCGAGTTCGATCGAGAAATATCCGCGAAACGCCTATTAACGACGTCGGTATACATGAAGGACAATGGCAGAGGGGACCTTGTGAAACACCTATCATATGCGTTCTCACTTTGTCGTGGTAGACCCTGAATCACCCGGGCGTCGAGCTCTACGGCGCAGCAAGCTTCTAGATATCATCAGCTTCCCCCCCCCCCAGAAGCTTCCAGCACCTGCCTAAAATCTTCCACCGCCCCCCGCAGCGCCCCCTTGGGTTCACCGCCCCCCAAAAAATCTCCCAGCGCCCTCCGGGGGGCGCTACTGGCCCCGTTGAGAATCTATAATATAGAGGTTCCACTGTATTTTTAAAATAAAAAGTTAGCCAAAAGGTAACATCTACTTCTCTATCATTCACGTGGAAGTACCAAATGTACATTCTTTTAAAAACATATAAACCATGACATACTGTGTCCGGTTCAAAGTCGCTTCGCATGCCAAGACCTCGAATGTGCGAATGCATGCCAATGCGCTCCAGCGTAGGTACATCCGTAGCTTCGGCCGACAAAGCAGGAATCTAAATTCAGTCTATCATAATGTTTTAACGAAAGGCAAGATCTCACCATTGCGAACGGAATTAACCAAAGAAGGGAGATTAATCTCTATGTACGAAGCAACAACCAGCAGGTAACATCCTACAGAAAACACACAATGTGTATTGCCCAATTATGAATATTCTTCCGTAGTGCGGCTGACCTATCAAAAAATTTCAATAAAACAATGGCACTCCGTAAAACCGCTATCTCTTACAGGGCAGTAAAAAGTCGGAGGCAGCAAGATAGAGTCTTCAGGGTCATCTATATTACTACAGTATGATCCATCGTTTATTTACGCTGTCTTTTGTATTTGGGTTCGACTTTTGGTATAACGCATAGGCAGTGATTTAAGATACCTCTTTTCCACTCAAATTAGTCTTGCGAAATGTGCCTGATGCATGAACAGCAACAATGGAACGTTACAACCTGAGCATGTTAATTTGGTCGCGCAGATAACTGAAACGAGGTACATGACTAGTCAGCTGTTAACTAGAGAGCATTATGCGCCCCTCACATTATGCGCTGAAGACAGAACTAGGCTGTTCCCGAACCTACGTTAGCCTATGTCTGTGAACAACATCTCAGTTATTACTTGCAAACTGCACTTCCACGTAGTGGGTGGTCGTTTCCTATTTGGTTACGCTATTTATTGATTGTGCATTGGAAAAGCCGCTTTCAAGAGGAATGGAATTAACGACGCATTGGTAAGCAATCAATATTCAAATATCGAGTATGAAACCCCAGAAACTGTCATTCAATCAGTAGTTTGGGAAATGTGTGGATTTCCAATAAATCAACCATTGCAGATTCTCACACAGTGTTATGCTACTATTAATACTTAGCCAACCAAAGTTTACAAGCAAAACTAAATTCTCGCTGCTTCATAATCAGATGTTGTACGCAGTACGCAGTCCCTTTTTCCCAAGTCTACGTGGGCTTCAAGTCCAAGAGGCAAACAGTAACCAGAGTGCTGAAATATGCTTAAATAGATCAACTGGTGTCTACATTTATCTTTCCCTCTTTGCTTTGAATAATAAAAGTTGTATTTCGTAGCTCAGAGTGGCATGCGGCAGACTATCAGCAAACTGAACGCACAAGTTTTTTTCTGCGATCGTGGTGACGACGAGACAAGCGTTTATCCAAGGTTTATTCAAATTTCAATGAGAGATTGTAGTAATACGTAGGCATGCATTGCGATTAGCATAGAGATATTTCGTCCAAGACATAGTGCTGCAGTCATGAAGTAGTACTGATTTGTTGAACTCCTCTCGATATCTCGCCTCTTACTTTGTGGCCGTTGCTTGATTGCACTTGATTCGGCTGCTTAGTTCTTGACTTTTCTTTGCATATCACTCGCTTCAACAAATATCTAAAATTAATAAGCTAAAATTTCCAGTAATTGCTAACATATCCGCATTACTTCCTTTCTTCGGTCACCGTTTTTATTCTCTGATGTAAACGAGCAATTTCATCGCATATAGCAGTGTTCTGCTGCAACAACACGTTCGAAACAACGACATTACTGTGGCCATATCACTTACGTATGCTAGGAAGTAAATGACCTTTCTAAGCATGTAAAACTTCTGCTCGTAACGTGCTTCCATCGCACGACGGCATTTCGCCGATTGCCGGCGACAGGGAGCCTTCTTCGCTGGCTTTTCATTAACATTGGTGCAACACTGCGACGTGCTTACGGTTACAACACTTTGGATAGATTCAACTGCAGTCTGCATGATTAACCTGACAAGTAGTGTGGTTGGTGCTGAAGTGCAGAACTACCCGACGCCGATCCTATAAATAATCATTCATATGTAGATGCTCGGAATGCCGACGATCAAAATGTACAAATCCACTTGAAATAGCACGGTTACAAATTAAATGGAAATGCCAAACGGGCTTAAAAGAAGGCATTTCAATATTTCACTGCAAACATCAACTCCACACGCAGTAATATAAATTAACGTAATCGAACTTCAACAACGGCAATGCAGTTTGTTAAAATAAAGCGCGCACTGCAATTAAACTGAGTCTCGAACTTTTAGACGTGGCGTTTCCGCTCAGCAAAACACACGGCAAGAGTACTTTCAGAAACAAATTCCCCAAACTGTACTTAACCTCAAGCCAGCTAACGCGCGCAAGCGAATTCCGCGTGCACCGTCCAAAAGCCAGTCGAATCCTCGCGCGGAGCGAAACTGAAGAATCAGAAGAATTGAAAATTGTGTAAATGAAACGAAACTTTTCCAGGGAGATCATTTTAAAAATCGCCAGCTAACTATTGCAGCGATCTGAAGACCAGCGCAACAATAACAAGGAATGCACTAACATTTAAAACCAAGTAATACTGTAATAATGAAGTTGTGATGCGCAGGAACGCGCAACCGCGAGTAGCGTGATTTTTCGTCCAAAATTTGGACTCATCTCCAAAAGCGCACTAGACATGCAATTTGCTGAGCTGATATTTTTATAAAACAACATTGCAATTTTTTGGGCAATAAGTAGAGCATATATTCAATAACTGAACAAGGGTAAATCGTCTGTTACGGCCGCAGTAGATGTAACGAACCTGACTATATATGCTGACGTGTTCTCGAGAAAAACCTGACGATCCTTAGTCGAACGAACGTGAAGGTCGTTTTGTCGCGTTGAGTCACGCAGCTTGCTTCGATGTGCTTTGGCGTTTGTGAGTAAATTGTTATCCGAAACCGTAGCGTGTTCGTTCGTGCATGTTACATGGTCCTCTGAGCCGGATGAACAGTGACGTTATGGATGCGGCTGTGGAGATTAAGAGCCTTCGGAAGTGCCGAGGCGGTCTCCGCTCTCGACTGTCCATCTTGCAGAAAGAGCTGCGGGACCTTCTTGCTGAAGAAGGAAAGAGATTGGAGGTCGAAGAGATCCAGGGTGCTATTGCTGACTACGTCGTACGGATCAGGGCCGTTCAAGAAAGCATAGAAGCGGTGATGGAGCCCGGAGACGATCTCGAGCAGGAGATACAGGAAGCAATGGCCCTGGAAGCCTCAGTTCGGGCAACACAGGTGGAAATTAAGAAGTATTTGGCTCGACCGTCTGCGGAAGAGCTTGACTCCAGTGGGAAGTCATCGACAAACGCTTCGCTGATTGCTGACGCCGGTAGACCGGTGTTGCCGAAATGGGAGCTCCCCCAGTTCGACGGGAATGTGTTGGACTTTCCTGCTTTCTGGGATCAGTTCGAAGCGGCTGTGCACTCGCGCGATGACGTCAGCGATGTAACACGGTTTGTATACCTTCGGGCAGCGCTTGCCGGCAATGCTTTGAAAGCTATAAGCGGTTACAGCGTCACGGCTGCTAACTACCCTCTGGTGATTCAGGTGCTGAAGAATCGCTTCGGCAAACCCAGGGTTATTGTGGAGCGACACATCTTGGCGCTCGTCCAGATGGAACGTTGCGAAAGTGCGACGACGCACCATCTGCGAAAACTGCACGACGCTTTCGTGCAACATGTCAGAGCATTGGCAGCTCTGAAGAAAGACCCTTTGACAGGGCAGCTGTCAGCGGCAGAAGTTCTGATGACAATCTGCAAACAGAAGCTCCCGGTCTCGCTGCGAAAGCGTTGGGAAAGCAAGCTCGCAGAGCACGGCGAAAAGGAAGACGACCTGAATTCGCTCTTACAATACATCGAGTCGTGCCTGGAGGTGGAAGAGTCGGTGACGGAAGGAAACCGGAGAGAGCACGGCCGAGAGAAGAATGACAGCTGTAGGAAAGAGCGACTGACAACGACATCAGCGTTGCAGTCATCCATTGTCAACGATCAAGGTTGTGCCTTGTGTCGAGGAAGACATAAAGTTGCAGAGTGCGCTGATTTCATGGCAATGAATACGAAGGCAAGGTGGCGCTTCGCAAGAGCCTCCCGCTTGTGCTTTGTTTGTCTGCACACAGGTCACTCAGCAACGACTTGTAAGGCACGAGCCTCAGGGAACCAGTGCCACAAGCTTCTCCTCTGGAAGGCGCTGTCCAGCAGAGAAAGAGATAGCACAAATCTCAGAGTGAAGACCCGTCTAAGGTTGGCGTGGCCAGTGCGTCCTGCAACGCGCCGATCGGACTCCAGGTGGTCTTGGCGAGAGCGCATGGCCCCAGTGGGCTCAGTTGCAGGGTTACCTGTTTGCTTGATGTTGGCTCACAGCGTACGTTTATTCGAAAGGATTTAGCGGACCGCCTCGGTCTAACGGGTCCGCAAGAAAGTGTCATTATTACGACCATTGGTGACCGGAGCTCACGCTGCAAGGTGAGAAGAGCAGAGATGTGGTTAAGCCCCTTAGCGTCCGAAGTGGACTGTAGCGTGGAACCAGTCCGCGTGGAGGGATTGTGTCTGCCTACGATATGTTCCACAGTTTCTGCGAATCCGCCGTTACGCAAGGAATGGGTCCATCTGCGGCATCTGAATTTAGCAGATCAGTTCCCGAGAGCTCAAGCTGAAGTTGATGTACTCATTGGTCTGGACCACTATTATGAGTTCGTTGGACCGGAGCATCGTAGAGGTAGGAAGAATGAGCCCATTGCTATACAGTCCGTGTTTGGATGGATTGTTTGTGGTAAAATGCATAACGCGAACAATCACGCAGCGGTTCTACTACACGTCGCCGTAGAGGAGCCGGTAGATACGCTGTTGAAGAAGTTCTGGCAGCTGGACGCGATAGGCGTAGCGGAGAATGTCGACTCAAGTGGCTCGTCGGCTGAGTTGATAAACAACTTTGAAAAGTCGGTTAGCTTCAATGGGGAGAGATACAGTGTAAAGCTCCCGTGGAAGGTGACCGCGGATCTCCCGAATAACTTCGAATATGCTCGCAAGCGCTTGGAACAAACGGAGAAAGGTTGCGCAATAGTAGCAGAGAAGCTCCGTTGTATCTTAGCGCCATGAGAGAATATATTGTGAATGACTGGGTCGAAGTGGCAACCCGTAGATCAGCCATTGAGGGCAGAGAATGGTACCTGCCTCACCACGCTGTTATAAGGGAGGACAAGGAGACGACCCGATGTCGAATCGTTTTCGACGGTTCAGCGTGCTCACATGGTGTCTCTTTGAATAGCTACTTAGAAGCAGGCCCTGCCTTGCAAACGGATCTTGCAGGAATACTGATCCGCTTCCGCCGATTTCAAATCGGGTTGCAAGCTGACGTTGAGAAAATGTTTATGCAGATCGGTCTGGACGAAGGAGATAGAGACGTGGTTCGTTTCCTCTGGCGTGACTTGAATGGAAAGTGTGAGCCGATTATTTACCGCTTTAAAAGAGTCTGTTTTGGTCTGACATGTTCACCCTTTCTTGCGATAGCGGTCGTTCGACATCACGCGCGGCTTGTAAGTGAGGAATTTCCAAAGGCGGCGATGGAAGTTCAGGAGAACATGTATGTTGATGATTTAGTCACCAGTTGTGACAGAACGGAGGACGCGGTAAAGCTTGTCCAAGAGGCAAAAGAGATGATGAAGCCTGGAGGGTTTACATTGGCAAAATGGGCCAGTAACTGTCCCGTACTTAACGAATTCGTCGGGAAGACCTCGTCCGGTAGCAACGCCGCTGCAGTAGTGCACACGTTGGGGTTGGTATGGGACCGTGTTAATGATGAGTTGAGCTTGAAGGCGCCATGCCTTGACGTCGTGTCAGTAGATACGAAAAGGCTGATGTTGAAAGCGCTCGCTAGCGTCTTCGACCCGCTAGGGTGGCTGGCGCCCTTTGTTGTTGTTGCCAAAATCCTAATGCAGAAATTGTGGTTACTCGGTACCCAGTGGGACGAAACGATCCCGGAAGACATCGCATCCACATGGACTCGCTGGAAAAATCAGTGCGCTTCGCTGGCAGAAGTCAAGATAGAACGATCGTTAGGACTCAGCGCAGTCGATGGGGAAAAGCAGGCAGAGCTGCATACGTTTTGCGATGCTTCGGAGAAAGCCTATGGAGCCGTGGTTTACCTGAAGGTTAATGCTAGCAATGATGACCACTGTGTGAATATTGTGATGGCGAAATCGAGGGTAGCGCCGGTAAAAAGGATTACCTTGCCCAGATTGGAATTACTGGCTGCTCTCATGGGGGCAAGGCTAGCTTCCTTCGTGAAGGTTCAATTAAAGGGTCCAGTACGCTCCATGTTTTATTGGAGTGACAGCGAAATTGCATTGGCCTGGATTAAAGGCACGCCGCACAGTTGGAAGACATTCGTTCGGAATCGGGTGGAGGAAATATACAAATTGTCGGAGCCAAGTCAATGGAGGTATTGCCCGACAAAGGACAATCCAGCCGACTTGTTAAGTCGGGGGTGCACGATACAGAAGTTGAAGACACAAAGGACCTGGTGGAACGGCCCCATGTGGTTGAAGGGTGAAGAGGCGTTGTGGCCAAAGGGGAACCCAAGCTATACAACGAGCTCCGCCCAGCCGTTTACTACGCAGCTTTGTGTGAACGTGGCTGACACTGGGCCACCGGTGTTCCTGGCAGAGCGTTACGGGAAATTCGACCGCCTTGTTAGAGTAACTGCTACCTGCCTGCGGTTCAAGGCTAACTGCCGAAGTCCTCCTTCGAATCGTCGGTTTGGCCCTTTAACGACGTTTGAGCTCGGTGAGGCGCAAAAGGTCTGGTTCCGACTAGTACAGCAAGAGCGTTTCTCCCGGGAAATACAGTTGCTGAGTCATCAGCAAGAGCTGCCAACAACGAGTAAGATCACTCCACTAGATCCGTTCATTGCGGAAGACGGACTGCTGCGAGTAGGAGGACGGATTGGGAGATCGGAACTCCCGTATGATTCCCGCTTCCCGATTATTTTGCCGCACAAGCATGTTGTCGTAGACTTACTGGTAAGGCATTGTCATGAAAGACAGATGCACCTGGGTACGGAACATACACTAGCTGTAATTCGACAACGGTTTTGGATTCTGAAAGGCCGAAGCGTAGTGAAAAGAATCATACGAGACTGTGTCGTGTGCCGGCGGTTTTCGTCAAGGGCGTTTGCGCAGAAGATGGCCCCTTTGCCGGAAGAAAGAATAACCGAGACTTTTCCGTTTGCACGGACAGGTATGGATTTTGCGGGTCCATTACACGTAAGATGCGGAAAGCGGTCTAGGAAAGCTTACATCTGTTTGTTTACTTGTATGACTATAAGGGCAGTTCATTTGGAACTAGTCATAGACATGTCAGTCGACCAGTTTCTGCTGGCGTTGAGACGCTTCGTAGCTCGTCGGGGAAGACCGACCTTACTGCAGTCTGACAACTTCACTACATTCAAAGCCGCAGACAGAGTGATTCGTCAACTGTTCGTCGGTCCAACTTTGGATAAAATCAAGCATCAGTTAGCTTTTGAAGGAGTCACTTGGAAGTTCATTACAGAAAGGGCACCCTGGACCGGAGGTTACTGGGAGCGCCTGGTCAGGTCGGTTAAAGAACCGCTGAAGAAAGTGTTGGGCCACGCGCTGCTGACCGAAACGGAGCTGCATACCGTGTTGGTCGAAATTGAAGCGAAAATCAATGCGCGCCCCTTGACATTTGTCGGGGACGACCCTAAAGACGCGAATGTCCTCACTCCGTTTCATTTCCTCATTGGGAAAGAATTTACGGAGTTCCCGCACCATGGGCAGCCGCGTGATCGAAGCGCCGTCGACTATCATACCGGCGCGGAGTTAAGACGAAGATGGCAGCACCAGCAACGCTTGGTTGCTCATTTCTGGAAAAGATGGCGCACTGAGTACGTCACCACTTTGTCAGTCAGGAAGAAATGGTGTGGCGTGAAACCTTCGCCCGCGATTGGTGACGTGGTGCTAATAGCCGAGGAGAATGTTCCTCGAATGCGTTGGATGATGGGCAGAGTCATAGAGTTGCTACCTGGGACTGATGGACTCGTACTAAGTGTTCGCCTTCGGACAACGAAGGGGATGCTCACCCGACCTGTGGCTAAGTTGCACCTGCTTGAAGAAGGCTTAGCTCTTTGACCAGGACTGGCCGGCCGGGAGGATGTTACGGCCGCAGTAGATGTAACGAACCTGACTATATATGCTGACGTGTTCTCGAGAAAAACCTGACGATCCTTAGTCGAACGAACGTGAAGGTCGTTTTGTCGCGTTGAGTCACGCAGCTTGCTTCGATGTGCTTTGGCGTTTGTGAGTAAATTGTTATCCGAAACCGTAGCGTGTTCGTTCGTGCATGTTACATCGTCTTATATTCACCGCGCTTTGCTCATTAATCAGCTGTCCAATTTCACAGCATGTATCTTAACACGCAGCAAACGGCTTCAGTCTGCTCTATGCCTGCCGACGATAATGACTTATTGATAAATTACGCGGGTTTGATCCCAGGTTGTCTTCCTTTATGCGGTTCAGTGATGGGCAGGGGGGATGAAGCTAAAAGGAGCGATATTGCCGGAGGAATCTATGGGAGGTGGGGTTCCCCGTCGAAGTTTTCAGTCGGATCTCCGCTTATCTTTTCAGGTATCTCGTCACGAAGAAACGGAATCGTCTCGAAGTAGTCAATCGGGACGATTTACGACTGCGGCCACGTCAGTGCGGCCCAATATTGAAAGGATAATTGATTTGCACACTTCCTGCCCTTCAGAGTAATACTGTAATAAATGCGATGTCTGAACAAATGAAGTTGTACACATAACGTTTTCTTTGTATGCGAAGATCTGCTGTGCAGAAGCAAGGGGTAGCAACGATGCTGTCGCTGGTCCCACGAACATTCCCCCACGCAACACTCAGTACGACGAATTGACGGGAAAAGGGCAGGGCCCTCGGTGGAGATTTCCCGCCAATTTTCGCGCTGTCAGCCGATACGGTTCATCCCAAGCGATGGCAACCTCGAAGCTGGAACAGGGGGTGGGCGATATCGAGCACAGCCTTGCTCATCACTGATGTGGTTGATCGTTAATCCTGTGATGGGCAGTGCGACCTTCATGTAATTGTACTTTCGTTGCTCTTTTGCGCCACTTATGCTTTTGGCTTTGATAGTCTGCTTGGTTTTTACGATTAAGCTGAAGGCTCGTTGATGCAAGAAGACTGCATTTCTTTTGTTCCTCACTTTTCTTGCTAAAGGAATATTGAATGGTAAAGGTGCTGAAAACTGGATTACTTGTAACGGGCTCTCGCATGATAGAATGGTCCTTCCGGAACGGATCGTAGCTCGTTGATGTGGTGTACTAACTGCGTGAATGACTCCAAAAGACTGAACCTAACCAGTGACTGCTTGTAAGGTTTCTTTATCGCTAAACGCAAACACAATGAGGATTGAAGCTTTCGGAATAGCCTAGTTCCGTCGTCAGCTATAGGGGAAGGCAGATCCGTATCTTGTATGCTTTGTCATCTCTTCCGTCGACGAGATATGGATCGGAACAGGGGTTTGTAAGGCGTTATGCCCAATGCTCTCTCGCAGAAACACGTGCGAGTAACCATTGAGATCCTTAAAGACGAAAATGGTGGTCGCAGAATGCCGTGAAGCCGGTAGGGACCGCATTCGGACTAGGATGTGCTAAGAAGGTAAGCCGCTGAGGCTGGCAATAACTGCATGCATGCAGAGGTGCTGACGTTCCACAGCTGATGGCAGAAAACGCCTATAGAAGTCAACTACTACGAGAAGTCGTCGAAGGCTATGCGCGGATACAGGGTGAGCAAAGTGCTCCAAGCCGGAAATGGTCGCTTGCCGTCTCCTGACATTTCGTAACCCAAGAATCTCACTTTTGGGAGCCGAAGTGCGCCTTTGCCGGCATTAACCAATGTGCCCACAGCGCCAAGACGTCGAAATAGGATGCGGAGGTGTTCTGTGTGCCATTTGCCATGACAAAGCCAGGTTGAGTCCCCGGATGACTGCGTCATGTTCGGCCATATTGATGTGCTGGGCGTCATCCGGGCGCAACCACGCAGCGTCTTCCACAACGGAGCCGTTCACTTCCAGCACAATGCCAAGGGCCAGGCAACTGGCGTCTGCCCTTGGCTGGGTCATTCTCCCGAACTCTGGCGGTGATCTCCTCAAGGAGCGATCTGATCGCGTCGTCATCCGCAGGCTCATCCCAAGTCTTCGTAGCGGCCGTGATCCTCCTTTTTGCGAACGAGGCCCCAACACGCAACCACCCGTAGACCAGGAGATGGCCAACCAACTCACTGCAGTAGGGGAAAACCGTACGACGAGTTAGCTTCTGTGCTACGTCGCCAATTCCGCGGCGCCTTCTCCACCTGAGGTCTCCGTAGTCACCCCAAACCGTCAGACCCAACACACGTGCACAGTCCACGACGCGCTCGCTGGCCTTGCATTGCACCCCAAAATGCTCAAGTTCCTGCTCGACGCAGCTGACGTTCACCACGTCCTCATTCACCTGGATATCATCAATGTAAGCTGATGTTCCAGCTTTTACCGATGTCTCCTGAGTGAGCACGAATCCAAGGACGATCTTCATAACGAGTGGCGCCACGTTCAAGCCAAATCCCAGGCGCGTTAAGCAGTAACGGCGGCCTTTTACTTCGACGGCTTGGTAGGGCCACAAGGCCTCATCAACATGGATTTGCAAGTAGGCGCTCTTCAAGTCAATCATGGAGACGTTCACGCCTTGTCTCCACCACTCGCGCATCTTGTCAGCGAACACGTCGGCGTTGGCCGTGTACGTCTCCATGTAGTCGTTCAGTTCCCGGAAGTCCATGACGGGACGAACTTTTCCCTTGTTTCGTTGAACTACGGCCATCAGCGGGATCAATCCCATTGCCGGACCGTGTCTCCGCGTGTCGTATGGTATCAACCAGCCATTCTGGATCCATTTTCTCAACTCCTCTTCATATGCTGGCCTGGCCCGTATGGATGGCGAGTGCTCTTTCCCGAGATTCTTCAATACCGTTAGCCTCTTGCCGTCCGACCAAGCAGCAGTCCAGGCACGCGATGCGGGATCATAAGTGACCGTAAAATCTTGCTCTTCTAACGTAATCGGCCCTACGTTGGCCGCGCAGACCGCCGCGGCTTCAGTGCCGAGGCGCACTTGCAAGTGTTCATCAACGATGACCCCTCCTAGAGCCTTAAACCCATTCATATCGAGGTCAAAATCGAACCCAAGCGGCCTTGAGTCCGCCACGATGACGTCGACCGTTGCTTGGGCGCCACTGGGCAGCTTAAGACAAACAACTCCCGAACCCCGACATCTTGATTCCATACCGTCGACCGTGGTTATGCTGAACCGGCGTATTTTCCAATTCCCACAGGTCGCAACATGAGCCACACACTTCGAGCATCCTGTGTCGACCAGAACGCCGCGTGGTATGCCGTCGATCTCCAGTCGGACGGTCGGCACCGCCCTTGTCAGTGCGCATGAGGGGGGTAGGCCGGCGCCAACGCCTAATCCCCAGAGCCGTTTCCCTGACGGACAGGAGCGGTATGACACGCACCAAACGGGCGAAGGTCTCGCGTTCCAGACCGTGAGCCCTGTCCAGTCTCCTTTCTGCCACCGCCACGATTCTGCTTCGGGGTCGGACAGTTTTTGGCGAAGTGCCCGACGCCACCGCAGGAGAAACATCTCCGTCCTAATCCGACCGGACATGGCTTCACCTTTGACTCTACAGTTCCGAGGCAGGCTTCTCTGTAGTTCACGGGGGTGCGTCATCCAGCCCTCAACAACTGTCGGATGCCCGCTGACAATCCAGCCACAAAGGCACATGCTAGGACTTTCTCCGACACCCCATCGAGCAAAGTTGCCAGTCTTCGCAGCTCGGCCAGAAACAGGTCTGGCTGCTCACCTAGCTTCAGTTTCCTCGAAACGAATTGCTGGTACGCAACATGCGGGTCTACGGCAAAGGCAGTTGTCAGCGCCTCCTTTATCTTCGCAGCATTCATCCGGTGTTCAAATGGGCAGCTGCATGTACGCCATGACGGCGCCGCCGGTAAGCCGCACAGGCATGACCGTTGCCGGATCTATTTGGCTAGGTTGAGAAGCTCCTCCACCTAGCCAAACAGCGGTGGGGGCCCGTCGGATCAAACTTGATCCCTCGGGGCTGATTCCCTCCGAGTCCTGAAGACCAGACGTGGTAGGAGGTCAACAAGAAACCTGCGCTGACGACAGACCAAGGTTTGGCTCAAAAGCTTCGCCAAGCTTTCCTGTCTTTCATTTTCATGAAATAAAAGCTTTACCATCATTTCGTGAAAATGATAACCTCAACGAGAACAAAGTCCGTGATTTCTCCATCAAATAATAATAATAATAGCATAGTTAGCGCATTCCGTACATTGTTAACCACAAACCCCTGTCGCAATGTTATAGCACACAAACAAGACGGCTCTTTTACTCACCTATGATGGATACGGCTACAAGTAAACCATGGATGTAAGTCGAGCGAATATTGACAGACGAGTGGTCGACAACAGCCGATGCCCTTTTGTAACGGCACATTGTTGCCATATGTTCATGATATCTCAGAAATAAGTGCTGCTCGCTTCTCCTATATGGGCATCGTAACAGTAAGCGACACATGGTCAAATTGGTCGGATGAAACTTAGGTCGTGTCGTCCCTGGTCGTAGTTCGAAGATGTCGTGAGGAACTGAAGTAAACTGAGACTTTGTGCAGGCGGCCCAGACTGAGGTCATAGGCAAACTGCTTTCGAACAAATGACCACTGAGAGGTAGCATTGAAGACACCCTTTACAACTGCTGTGCTAACATTCAAGCCCTGCAGTCCGGCCGACGAACCCGAATCTTTTGGGCGGCCCATTGCTAGTAGTACCCACTTCTGCGTCTTGCTTTGTTGGCGGCTTGCGTGTGTTCTCTCTGCCGAGAAGTCAAGCTGTAGGTGCAACTCCTTCAACGCGCTTACTGTCAGCGCTACAGAGAACATGGTGTTCGTTATCACGGATGCGTGCAACATGGCCTCTGCCCAAGCATGTTACTTTCATCGTTGCACGACGTTCGCGGTCAGGAGAATAGTCTACAAGCTTAAGCCACATTTCAACGTCCATCGATGACTAAAATGGTTTGGGCGTTCTCATCGAAACCCTCGGCGATCTTCCCAACGCAAATACCCGCTACCACTGTGAAGTAACAGTACAGCAATGATTGTCAAGTTCTTCACAACCACGCCTGGACGTAATACCAATTGCTTTCAGTTAAACTCTGCGCGAAGATGATTCGCCTTTCCCATTGTCGCAATAAGTTTATTTTCCAAGAAGACACTTTCGGATTCTTTTCTTTAAGCTTCGAAACTCCTTAACCGCGGCGGGACGGTTAGTTTTCTTCAAATGGACCAGTCTTTTCAAGTTATCTCGTATAAGAACCAGCGCGTTCAAGGCAACTTTGTCCTTCTTCGACTGACGATAAACACTCTTAAGCAGCGTGTAGAATCTGGCGAGAGATTTCAGCGACTTCACACTGCTAAACTCTCGTCGCAATTCGCCGTCGAAGGCGGAACTGCGCGCGCCCGAATGATGTGGTACGGATATGCCCAACTTCTCCACGGCATTGTTATTCGACGACAATTTTGGCGTCGAACTGTCCACTATACTCAATAAGGCGCTTTCGACAAACTCTTCGGCGCTGCTTGTTATTACTTTTAACTGACTTACTACTTCGTTCGTCCACGAGGCGTGCTGAGAAGTTAAGCTACGCTGCAACGCTCGATTCACAACAGCAATTTCGCTCAGCTCCCTTGGCCAGTGAACGTGCACTGGCTGGTCAGCCTGCGAACACTTTAGCTGGACGTAACGCCAGGCTGTTATGGTTTTATACTGACTGTCAACTTGGCGAAGGGTATTCAGCGCTCTCCGGAACAGAACAGCGCTGCACGCCAACAGAAGGCAGCAGAGACGGACGAAATGATTGAGTGCAATAGTTTGACACGAAAACCAACCGACTTCGACGCAGTCGTCAACTACATGAGCCAAGCAAACGGCGTGCGCAACAGTTTCGGCCAGAATACGCCTCCACATCTCCAGCGACGGAAAGTGCAACGTTCCGTCCTCCTTGGACGCTATTGCCGCGTGGAACCTTGCCACGTCCTCAATCTGTCCAACTTGAGTAGCGAAAAGCGTGACAAAGTTTACGTTACCTTGGCAAGGCCAACTCTGACCGCCTTGTGCATCGTCCTTTTCAATCGCTTGACCAGTTGGAACAGCTTGAAATGGCGAAGAGTGTTGCTCAGCCGAACGGTCAACTTTTCAATAATGTAAAATTCCACTCCTTTAAACGGATCTGAGCGCCAAGAAGCTTGGCAGGAAATAAGGCGACTTAGCGCTGCTTGAAGACCAGTTAGGTCGAGCGGGGTGTGCTCGCTAACTTCATACTGAAGGGAAAGCGAAGTCTGAGGCTCCTGAATCAACCGTTCAATCAACGTCAAGTAGTCTACTTCTTCCTCCTCGTCCATATTAAACACCAACTATCTTACCGGATTGACTAACACAAGGATAAAACTGATGAGCAAGTACGTATACACAGTAACTTCGCAGAAGCAGCACTGCTGAGGACATTTTAGCATAGGCTTCCGCTGATAGTGTCCAAGGTAATAAGTTAGCTATTGAAAAGCCGTTAAATATCGCATTTCAATTTTACCATTGGATGTCTCTGTTGGCGAGAAGGAGACTTACAATAATGAATCTATGGTAACGGTCTGTTACATTTTTGTTTATCGCTTTAGCGATTGATCGGCACGAAAAGTCTAAATTGTGCAGCCGCCATCGCTCCCGAACAGAAACGTTGGCCACGGAACTACCTTTCGTAAGTAACATTGCTACTTGTCAAGTTAAACGGTGATGGAAGTACGGGTCAAAGTGGTGGATGCCCGCTTGAATGATTTTGTGGATGAACTTTTGGCAAGTGCAAACGTCAACGCTGAGGACAAGTTGGACCTAACGGAAGCGAAGCAAAATTCCCTTTGCACGGTCAGGGCGCTTCGCATTTTGAAAGACTACCATGGCGATCGGATTTGCCTTCACAGGTGGCTCTGCAATGGGGAACTGATATTGCCAAGCCCGCCGGTACCTGAGCGTAGTGTTGAGCTGCTGGCTCGGCTGGAAAAGTTGCGCAATGAGCAGGCTAACATGGAGTACCTGCAAATGACGCGAAACGTGGACGTCGGTCGTCTGTCCACCAATTGTGCCTTTAGCCTTGGTTCCTTTGGTCGAGAATATGCGGCAGTGAATCGTCAACTTGTAATGGTGTTTAACACCGTTTTAACCGTGGTATGCGCCTTTTTTGTAGTCTACTTTGGATTGGACTACGTCATAGACAGTCCAAAGGACTATGCCTTCCGCCTTCTATTTAGTACCATCGTTGCCACTGTTGTTTTTATATCTGACCTGTATTTCATTGCGAAAACGTTGGATTCGTGACTGTTTGGTACCGACAAATTTCAACCAGTGAATCTCCAGGTCTGGTCATTCAAAGTTGGTGGCCAATTGGGATCCCGTTTTCTGATTCGACGCACAGGACGGTCACTCTGCTTCGTGCCGCTGTTATTGCCACTATGAACGATAATGAAGATATTTAACTCGAAGTGCTGCTTTTAATTTTCTATAGCTCTGCTTTGCTCACTGTTTGCGCTAAAGAGTGCTATTAGGTCTGCGTTATAAGTGTGAGAATGCCTGCATTACTCCTACATCTATGTTACTATAGGTAATTTGAAGGCTGATATAGTGCGGAATATATTGCCTCATCGCTTCCGTCTAGACACTTTAGAGCCTAAGTACGAAGGATAGTCTCCTATGTTTAATATAGCGCGCTTACTTTTGGCCTGAGGAGGTACGCTTAAATACAGCGTAATGAAATTCATCTGTCGTTTCGTTTTTCACGTCCACGCTAATCCGTGAATAACGAATAACCTACTAACACAAAATTTCGTAAGACGTTAAGTTTTCTGATGAGCAACAAAACAGTGAAGCCACCATAGATCAGACAATCAACTCGGAATATGTACATTTATTGGTACCTAGCAGGTTGCCTTCCATCGTTCAGTAAACTAATTGAGGAAAGGTGTAAGTAAAGAGGAAAGGTACAAATATCGCCAAGTACTTCTATGACTGAATCACAGTCCAATGGTAAGAACAGTACTCTTCGACGGCAAAATTTGCGTAGTGGTCAATCCATTATAAGAATTCGTCACCACGCGCGATCAGCATTTCGATTTGTCAATACCAAGAATCCATTCTGCCACACCAACGTAGTAAACCATTTGCGCTACGCCAAACAGCGGAGCCATTACGGCCATGCGGCAGGCGGCACCCTTGAAGAACGCAAATATGCCCTCTTCCTTGGCGATTCGTCTAAAACGTTAAGTTTTAGTGAGCAGGTTCGCTGGGAATTTCGAAAGGAACGGCAATATTCTCCTGCCTACACAGTTGACAGCATAATAAGCACGGCGACCAACCTGAAAGCGTCCAAAATTCCTTTATATGTGGCATCGCCGGTTGCTCTGTGAATCAACTGTAACCTAGTTTTCACCACTTCAAAGAGGACATTAATGGAATGTACCTAATTATCAATTACCTTACCGTCGAACGGAGTGACGCAGAAAGCGGCAGCCGCCCCTGCCACATTGCCTGACAATAGGGAATGCCAGAAAACGGCTTCACCGGTGTTGTCCATCTTCCTTGGTCCCTGTCAAATAATTTGTATGCGTGACTAATCACCCACCGCGACTGCAAACCAAAGAATTTATGTGGGCAAATAACGGGAAGTACAGAATCGAAAAGTTGACGTCACGGGCTATTGTAGCTCCAGTTCCCTTGTAGAGGCCAAGGATGCCCTTACTTTTGACGATGTTCAAGGCGATCCTCGTTGCGCTGCCTTTCTCCGATGCTGAAATCATGATTACGATTGAGGGCCGTATGAATGAATGCCATGAGGCAAAAAGCTGCTAAACATTTGAACAGAAACCGTATGCTGTGTACAAAAACTAAACAAACAAATAAACCTGTGCGTCCAGCGTCCTGCAGCTGAATCTTCAACAATTCCATAGGCGTTGTAACAACAACTTGGCAAAATCCAGCGCCTGCGCCGGAAAGAAGTTCACGCGGTAACGTTAAAACTCTAAACTCAGCGAATATCAAAACAATAAAAAACAGAATCATCAACTACCCGCCGGAAGGAGTTAGCAAATGGCGGAAGTAATCATTCGCGGACAACTTTATTGCCTTCTCCGGAGTTATCAGCAGAATATTCACAGCGCTCCCTTAAACAATGGTGGGGGTTAAGGAGATGTGCATAACCAAGCCAACTGCAAAGGTATAATTACGCTGGAAAACCGCAAACATCTCACAGAACGACCGGATATTTTGAAAATGTTCAACAAAATGTAAAAGTTTTCTAACAGTTTTACTGAAAACCATAGTCCTTGAATACGGGGTTCATTGTAACGGGTGGAGATGTTATTGTTCAACGTAAGACGGTTGACTACCCGTTCGGTCTTGTTCGCGGTGTCTGTAATCACGTAAGCAGGCCTCACCTGTGGCAGATGGGCGAGTTTATTAGTAACAAACAGACGGTGGAGAATAACTGTGTCTCTGCGGTGGAGAATAATGGTTACCATTAAATCGCTGACGACGGAACTAGAACGTTCGGAAAGCTCCTAAAGGTTTCTACAGTGCTCTGATATTTTCCTAATAACTGACCATCCATCCGTTGGAAGGGCATTGTTTCCGTTAATTTCAGGCACTACGAATACTCAAGAACGCGTACAAGACGTGAATACTTCAAATATTGCATAACAATTTCATTTTCACAAAGCTATTTTAAAACATACTCAAAGATAAAAAGCCTAATTTTGTTGACAATGCGTTACGCGTATATTCCAGCCCAAAAACTTCACATCGAAACTTGGAATTCTAAAGTCAAACGGTAACATTGTATCAAGAGACGGCAAGAACACCCGTTCAAAAATGCTTTCATATAAGCGTAGCTTTCGGAACCTCCTTTGGTCCCGTCTTCAGCGCTACATCAGAAACGACTTAACGCGTGAACGTAACTGTCACGAGTCAACCGGTAACTTACTTGATCTGGTCCATTTGCTCCTTCGCTCCCGAATATTGCCTCACCCTCAGCGCACTTAAAGCTGTAACACAAAAATGAAGTACTTATGCCTGACATCTTGCCAACGCCAAGTTACTTTTGAGCTATAATTAGCGACGAATAATAGGTTAGCAGTATTAAAACTGCATTGTGAGCCGTCATTAGTGAGAACCCAATTCCCTATTTCAACCTGCCTATTTTGGCTATTCCGAAAATTCCACGAATGTGGCTCATTTGCATAGCAATTAGTTGCAGCTTTCCAAGTTTTCGTTACAGCAGATGTACGCTTTATGCATTAAGTAGATATACAGCAAACATTCATGGTCAGATTCAGACCTTCAAAGAAACTACTGACAAGTTTATTCATTGTGGACCGACTCAATGACAGAATCAAATGGTACTGAGCTGTGCAAAACCAGATTTACGTTGGAAATATCAAGCTCGTCAGTCTGCAGGTAATAATTGAAATCTGGGCTAATGCAGCGCTAGCAAGCAAGACAGCATGAATCCTCCCAACACATCATTCACTAACGCTTGTGAAAAACTGACCGCTGAAAAATACATTTGCAGGAAATGGTTGCATATTTACACTCCTGATGAAAGCACTGAAGTTGCAGCAACTTCATGCTTAGATCGGTTGAAAAGAAGACTGAAGCATATGGAAGTCATACAGCAAACTATGCTGGTCAGTTATTCACAGCCTTTATTCAAGATATAAGACTGACTGTGAATAACTGACCAGCATAGTTTGCAGTATGACTTCCATATGCTTCAGTCTTCTTTTCCACCGATCTAAGCATGAAGTTGCTGCAACTTCAGTGCTGACGTTATGCCCAAAAGCAGAGAGGGAAAGAGAACCTTTTTTGAAACTAAGTGGCCACGCGACTGATGGAAGATTATCAAAAGGAAGTCGCATGCAAGTATTGCTAAGTTGGGTACTACTTCTAAACGCACTCCGACATAACGGTGCACAAATTCCGCACAACCATATCGCAAACATTCTTACCTGAATACATTCCAAAGAAGCCGGCTTTCGCTAAACTCTTTTTGAAGCAATCAATCCTAAAAGGTAGCGTAGGCAACGGAGCTTCAAAACTAATCAGTATGGCTTCCACGTTCTACAATTACCACATGTTTTTTGGATGGAAACCACTAACATGCGCAAAGCATCCGCATTGTTGCAAAAAAGACGTGCATGTAGGCACAGAGTGTGAAAGGACACAAGCACACCTTACGTAATCCTTGTCAATATGTCCATTCAGTTGTTTGCCTAAGTTCATTGATGATTTGAAACGGTTCTATCAAATTATCAATGAACAAAGGCAAACATGTGTTAAGGTTGATTAGTTAATTTGGAGTTACGTATTACCAAATGAGATCGTAACTTGGCACAGGAGCTCCTTCCTGAAACCTTCTGAATCAACTGCGTTTCAGTTATTTAGCAGACACAATCAGTACCGTCTCAAATCACCGACGAAAAATGAAGCAATCCTTGATGTAGAACCGAATCTTCATGGACGAATTCAGGATAACCTATCTTGTTAAATCTGTTTAGAGCAAAAGACCGTTTCACCACACCCCAAACGAAATAGATGCACGGTTAGCAGCACTTTATTATAAGCGCAGCTAATGTTTGATAACTTTTAAAGGTCAGTGTGCCTGATATATCTGGAACCGTTTCATAATCTCAACAAAGTAGTTTTGAACATAAGCGGAAATGGTCATCGCGCGAGACGAATTCAAATAGCGACAGCGTCTAATGGGAAAAAAAAGTCCAAACCAAGCAGGCGCATGCACTCCACAGGAACGCGGTGGTTCGTTGACATACTTACATGCCGGAATAAAGCGGGGCTCCGTTGGCAGGGACTATTTGGTTTTGAAGCCGGGTTTTTACCAGGTCGATCGGGAACACACAAGTCACGCCAATGATGCCTGCTACGCCGCCGTTTATTATTTTCGGCAGCAATCTATTGCAAAAAACGACATTACAAGGTGACAAGGAATGGAGCAGCTTAAAGCTAAGTAAGTGGACGTTAGAGTAAGCTAACCGGAAACCGCTTTTGGCCTGGCTTGTACATGTTGAAGTTTGCTTCATAATTGTTCCTTCGGCAAAAAAGCTACCCGTACGAGCGTACGAAACCAGTGCCCGTCAGAACGAACCTAAGCATCAATTGTTCAACGAGTGTACGGTAAGTGACTTTGCAGGTACTAATGAAAGCATCTGCCGGTTTAGGCTTTTATTTCTTATACAAATGAGAAGCATTCCAAAACGAACCTGCAGCGTTGTGCAAAATCAATCCAGTATATTTTTCCTTGATTGCGCGAAAATGCTTTGGCTAAAAAGTAACACGGAAAACGCTATTACTGGGTGCCAGTAAGGAACGGGAAAATATGGTTGACTCGGGCAATCTTTTATCACGGGATAGCGAAGTCAAACTTGTCAGTGTTAACAGTAAAAAGTGGGCCATCGATGCCAGAATAGTAGCGGTGAAACAGAGCGCGCACCATTTGTACAACCGCTGAACGCCTAATGAAACCGCACGCACGAATGGTTGCTTTCGCTTTAACTAATTTACTACTGCAAGCTTGTAGAGTTGCTACAAAGCAGAATTTGACGCCAACTGAGCCAATACGTCGTCCCAACATTTTCAGCGTTGCTGATGAGCCAAGAGTCACTTCAACAGTACGAACGCCTTCTGTTTGGATCCTATGGACAATGCAGGAGCAAATGACTAAGATCACTTGTTTAGATGATCGTGGCTTTTGCTCATAATGCCAAAAGAACACGGAAGTGAAATTCTCGAAGCCTTCAAACGGGACGCTGCATTGTCGGAGTTTTGTAGCAAGTGTACCTCCATATCCTTTATTAGTTTAATGCGCAGTTCGTGCCAGTCCCATTGTATTAGGCGTTTTCCAATGTTCAGTTTTTGCTCCCAGCCTTCGGAGCGCTGAAACTGTTTGCTATTTGCGCTATGCGATTTGCGGTTTAGCGCTATGTACCGTTATCTGTGGCGGAACTGCATTGTGTGTTGCTTTTCATTGAGTGGCACAAGTGTATCCACGAGGACAGCTGTCGGCTGTTAACGGATTTTGGGTTGCTGCAGGAGTCTCAGTTAATCTATGGCAGACGAACAACCAGGATGTTCTAAGAGCGTCGGTTCCAGTCGTTCAGAAAACTATGAATACGAAACAATGCATTTCGGTTTTAATCCCAAGTCTTTAATGGATGCCAGTACGTATTTTTGCGCTAAGGCAAATTTGCTTTAACAATGCTATTGCTTTGTAGTCTATAATGCCATGTTTGACACTTCAATGGATCATTTAGCGGTCATTGAACAAGAAATCTTAACATTGGTTTGCGTATGCAATTAATTTTGCGACATATGGAATTCCTTGTTCCAGGCAGCTGATGATAACAGAAAGGCAGCAGTTCACGAGCGCGTCAACCGATTGCGCGCAAAAATTGAGAAAACACTCGACCATGCCTTCGATCAACTGCAGGTTAGTTCCGCTTTCTTATGGAACTTAAAACCCATTATTGTTCCATTTCGCTTCTGCTCGTCGGCCTGTTCATGAACATAATTAAACCTGTTTAAGTCAAAATGCCTTAAACAAATATTTCGCATACGGAGCCACGTCTCGCTTCCGGAAGACAGGGTGCAGAATCCACCTTTCGGACCAGTTACCCGTTTGGAGCATCTGAAAGCTTGTGAACAAGCGAAGATTTTAGAGCAAAAGTTAGCAACGGTACGCATTGAATTTAGCTATTATTCGTGCTGTCATTTTTGATACCATTGAAGCAACGGTTCTTAGTGAACGCCCGTAAGGAAGAACTGGAACTGATAGCGCATATTAAGAACACGCTGGCGAATGATGCCCAGTGTCTGTATAAGTTGGCTTTTCCTAATCGTAAGCCACAACGCTTGGCACGTTTGCTGCTTTCAATGGCATGATTTGTTTAGCCGACATTCATTTATGTGTAATGAAACTAGCTGTGCTTATTAAAGGTAACTCTGCGTATCAGTTCAACTTGCTCCGTAAGTAGTATTTGCTCTGTGTGCTGTTGTTGTAAGCCGATTTTCAGACGGAAACGTGGTTGAACATCAGTGCATACCCTTGAATGGTGCTACGAAGTTCCAGTTGGAGCTGCAGTCACTGGCCAAGGCGGATGTTGCCAGCAGCTTAAAGCTCGTCCATATACTGTCATGCGGGCATGACACCTGTAAGGCTAGCAAGCTACCGCTTTGCATTTTACTGTTTTACGTTGTACATTGTTCTTGTGCAGTATACTTTCTTATGATTTATGAATTATGCAACAGAGACATTGAAGGCCGTTACGCTTTTGCGGCCTGGTTCCCTTTTGCTTTCCGGCTGCCTAACGAGAAATTAACATTTGTAGGTCCAGAGAAGCGGGCGGAGCAAGAAATTCCGAATCCCATGTTCGACCACAAGACCTTGCACACCGTCCTGCCAATCAAATATGTCTCCCCTGAGATTTCACTGCCCTGCGGTAATGGCATTGCAGATGTTTGTTTCCCTTCCTGTCGGTTCTGACTGAAGGTTGTTTTCTTTCGCAGACAGTGGAAAGGCCGATCTTGTTACTGTTCTTTCGTCGGTCATCCATTGTGATGTTGGTACTTGCGCGCAATGGCAGTGGACTATGCAACGATAGCTGAAAGTCTTCTCTTGTTACGCATTCACAACTGCCATCGTTCACTTCCTCTCAGTGGCTTTCAGCTTATGCATTTGTTCTCGATCCGTGCAATTGTACGCGCAGTTACGTTACTACGATCTCAGGTATCATCGTGAAACGATCTGTATTTCAGATGTCCACATATCGTTCTGTAGCAAAATGTGCACTCTGTATATATGCGTTGTACCCATTTAGCAATATCATTCTCATTGAAAACTACAGTATTGTTGTTGTTCTTGTTGCCAGAATCACATTTACTTGGGAATTAGCACGGCCGTCGTCAGTTAGACGAAGGTACAGAAAAAGCGACGGAACCTCCTATGCATTGTCTATAACGTGACAGTGTATAATTATCAGTAAGCACCAAAATCAATGAATCGGACACAGTACAGCACTAATGGACCCCAGTAAGCTTAGCTTTGTGCCTGCCTAGAAAATCAACGCTTACGCCGCTGAATTGCTATTCACGTCGACGTGGAAGCGTTAGGTTTGCCAGGTGATGCGTGTCATGCCTCAGCCGGTGATCTCCATCTGGCATCAAAAAATATGTTCGGAAACGGGGTTTTTCGATAGCATGAATATGCATTGTTCAAAGACGACAGTACCCGCTGGATTCAGCTTTTGTTAGAGCACAAAATGTATGAAACTCTCGGGCGAGCGTTTCGTCGTTGGATGGTCGTGGTGAAGGGCTGTGTACTCGTAGAGACGAATTGTCAGTTGCGGAACGCAGAATACATGCATTTCGTTTACCGGGCAAGCGCTTTCTAAGCTGCAGTCAAATCCACGAGATTGCCCATGTGTATTGCAATAGGTCACCAAACTGTCAAACAAACCAGCATGAGTCGCTCCGAATTTTCACCCCCTAGGAGCCTTTCCCACAACTTCTCAAGACGCGCGCACCAAACGCCTTGTTACAGATGGGGTATAGTGATGCATAGGTTCATATACCTGAGCATTATTATACGCGGAATTGGCACCGGCGTGCTGTCAGACTTGGTACGAGAGGTTGTTACCTATTTGACTGCTTTGTGTGCACTCAATAAACGGCCTTGCTGTGCGCGTTCAATCAAGGGTTTTAACGCTATACCTGCAATTCCTTATTGTTACAGTGTCGTAACAATATGCATGGCGTAATCAAGTTACCCATCCGTTGTGCATAGAGCAAGTAAGAAAATCCAAACGAATCTTAATGGGGCTGCCCTCTTGCTACCCAATTCAATTTGAAAGTGTTGCTATTCACAATTTGGAACATGATTTCGCTTACCGTAATCAAGACCTGATGTACCACCTGATCCATTCGTTATTTGAGATGCCTTCGCTTTGCAGCTGGAAGCCATTAATTAGATTGTCCATTGTATGCGCCGTTGGCCAGCGGCGATTTCAAAATAGTCGGGCGTGGCGCGTTTCAGAGTAGTTGAAGTCTCCACTGTCCGGGTTTCGTTCATCCCGGAAAACTGGCCCTTTTGCCTGTTTCGCGTGCTCGGACCTTCCCGAACCATGAGCTGCGGCAAGAAAACGGGGCCAGCAAGGCTGAAGACGTGGATAATTGAGAATGGCAACCGGCTGACGGTGCTTTCCTACGTTTGCGGTTTAATCTACTACGCCGTGATTGTGCATCCCGCAATGAAGTACAGCACGTACGTATCGGAAAGCGCGCTGCTGGTGGGCTTGGTTGACGAGGAGATCAAAAATCCGAACATCTTTTTTGCTGAGAATCCAAGGCTGATGAACTTTTCCAAAGGAGCGGTCGATGCCGCGGTCCAGTGGGCATTTGCTCGTTTCAATGAGCTTTCCTTGGAAGCTGGATTGCATAGCTTCGCGGTCGACTCGCCCTTGGCGAAGAACGTTTCCGCAACGACGGCCTACGGAATGTTGCGCACAAGGAAGGGCAGTTCGACGGAATGTGTTGTCGTTTCCGCCGCAGCTGATTCTCCGTTTTCGGTCGCCTTTTTGTTTTATCTGGCGAAAAGTTTCAAAAGTCGCCGTTATTGGGCTAAAAATATTTTGTTCATAGTTTCCGAGCATCCCTTGGGCATGATGGCTTGGCTTAGCGCCTACCATTTCGGCGGGCACCCGTTTATTCGTACGGAAAAGGTGTCACTTCAGGCTGGACGCATTGAAATTGCTTTGCACATTCGCGCCGACGTTGGCGGCTCTCCCACACACGTTAACATTGACTACAATTCGCTGAACGGTCAGCTGCCCAATTTGGACCTCGTAAATCTCGCCGTGAAGTCCATACGAAAGCACGGTTTGGTGCCCACGTTTTTTATGCAGCGATCCAAGAAAGCTGCGACCGAACTTGACGACATGATTGCGCGAGGAAAAACTTTTCTTTACTGTTTGTTGAACCAAGCGGTAAGCGCACCGGTCGACGCGCATACTGTGTTCGGTCAATTCGGTATACACGCCGTATCCTTGTCCGCCTACTCAAGGTCCAAAAGGCCATCGACCATCAATGGGCGTCACGCTTTCGCCAGGGCAATTGAAAGTATGCTGCGAAGCGTAAACAATTTGCAGGAACTTTTGCATCAGTCGTTCTTCTTCTACGTGCTGCCCTCCGTCGACAGTTACGTATCTATTGGCGTCTACTCCCCTGGAATCGGTTTGTTTCTTTTGGTTCCCCTTTTGCAAGCGGCAAAGTGTCGGTTGACGTTTACATTTAACGGTTGCCAATTGAAGGACGATCAGGGCACCGCGAAAGCAGTTTCATTCATGCCGGTTGTGACTTGGCTGTCCGTTCCATTATCTGCTGGCGTTGCCCTTCTACCCTACTTTGCTCATTCGTTGGGCGCCAAATGGTCCGGATATCCCACATCTGCTTTGTTAGCGTGTCATGCGTCCGTTTTTCTTCTGCCTTTTGTAGTGCATGGCTCGCGTTTGGAGCGTGATTACTTCTACGCGACGGTTAAGTTTGTCCTGCTGCTGGTGTTGGGGCTGACGATGGCTTCAATAAGCGTTCTCAACTTTGGTCTTGGCCTAGCTTGCAGTTGTACCTTTGCTCCGGTGGTAACGTTGATGAGGCCGTCCAAGTCGGTTTGCGCATTTCTAATTCAGCTCGCCTTGCTCGTTACGGTTCATCCTATCGTCCTCTTCTGCGCAATGAGGAAAATCCAAGCAGTGTTATCGGCTTTTCCAAATTTGCCCGCCGATCCAGCGCTCACTAGTTCTCTTTTCAACTTGCTCGTCGATTCGAGAGATTGCATTTGCGAAATGATTTCGTCCAACATGCTGTACACCGACTGGTCGTACTCCATCGCCGTTGTATGTTTTACTATTTGGCTTGCTGCGCTTGGCTACATATTGCCGTCTTACGTGTAATGAAAGCCTACTTGCGACCATGTCTGACGTGGCACAGAAAGCATTACCTCCTCGACTGGGTTACCCAAAGAGCGCAGTACGTATCTTAACCTTTTGAAGCGGTCACGCCGCTGAGAACTGTGCTCAAGTTCGTTACGGTCGATGTCGCGGTAAATGCTGCTCTTCCATGCAAATTTCGTCTTTGAAAGCGAGCCGTCTTGCAACGAAATTGCCAAGCTGGACCAGTTAAATGCACTTCTCGTTCGTCCAAGGCGTTGAACTTACAAAATGAAGTTGATATTTTTGGAATGGTTTTCCGGTTTCTAGGATTATTCGAACGGCAATATCTGCTCGAATTACAGAATTCGATCGTAATTAGGCAAGAGAAGATGATTTTCATTCATTCCTTGATTGTGGAATTCTGGAAACCCCTATAGCAGCAGGCATTATTGTTTCTTGACGATTGACACTGCTTTAATTGTTTGTTTAGTTCGCGCCAAACCTTTCAAAACTGGAGTTGCCCATTGCGGAGAAGGTTGCGGATTTACTTTCCACGAAGATTTCGGCTGTTACGGCGAATGGATGGCTCGCAAAGTGGGCACCGTTCCCTTGTAAGCAAAAGTTTGCTTAGCATTGAAAGTAGTCGTCTTTCAACATACGAAGGGCTTTCGACATATGGGATAGGATACGCTTAGTTCTCTGTCGGACATTTAAACTTTGCCTACTAAGTGCTATCGTGTGTGCTGGAAGGGCCGAAAAGTTGGCAGGCAAACATTAGTAGCTACCAGGCGAGGCTCGCCCACGGGATGATGAAAGCCGCTGGCGCGAATGAGTACCTGACGTTAACTTAGGTCGCCCGCCGGATGCTTGTATCCGCACGCACAGGCAGGACGGCTGTGCAAGCTTTGGGCAAGACCGAATCAGTGTAGTTGCATGGAGTTGTCATGGTCATCATTATCGGAGTTTTCGTCATTATTGTCATGGTGTTGAGTTCAGGATAGTAAAGGTTTTGATTCGTACGGGAATACCTGCTACAATTAACACTCAGTGGGGATGTCGGCTAGATCTTTAATATCCAAAGCTTACAAGGACACGCGAGTGTGACATTAACGGGCTTCTAATTCCATTCCACGGGACTTTATTGTTCGCACATACGGCTGCCTTGGTCCCTGTTGTGGGCGAACGATATGTTGCAGCAGGAGCAGAGTGACGCTCGACATTACTTACCAGAATGGGATACTTTCTTTGTGAAATTCGGTCACCCCAGAGGGCTCCAGGCTACGGCGGTTGCTTGCGAGGCGAAGGTGCTTCGTAATCCTGCAGAGTTCACCGTCTTTATTTTCGCAGATGAACTGATTGTGGGTACCTGCCTACTTTTTAAAAATCACCTGTCACGGGTCCGTTGGATCAGCTCGCGCAAGTCATTTTCTGGAGACTTCGACAATTTCTGAGGAATAAGTATGACAGGACTACCACATTCCCCATAATCAGCTTTAATAATGATCAGGTTCTTTCGACATTTGAGATCGCGCAAAATCCTCGATTCACCATTAATATTAGCGTTGGGTTTCGGTTTGGGAAGGTGACACAGTTTAAGCGTAAAATTGAACCTTTGATTTCACCTACTCCATTCGCCTCGATTGGCAATCGGTTCGTCATTATTAAGTCATTTGACGCTATTATTAACTCCAGTATAGGTGGATATTTTGGCGGGGGGGGGGGACGAAGTCCTTTAGAAAATACACTTCTTTGAATGTTGTTCAAATTGATCGCTATCTTATTGGTGCTAACCCTGTGTCCATTTGCATTCCTTGTGGAATTTCTGAATTAACGTGCTTGTGCGTTGATTCCTTTGTAACACGAACTACTGCGCATTGTATGCTAAAGCCGCGCACGAAATGTCATGATTCAGTTGGGATTGCTGAATTCTGATCCAGTAGTTCGTCGAGGTGAGGCGATCTGAACTCGAAGCCTGACCGCGTCTCCAGGGAAAACTTTCACCCAGTATGGCTGTCAAAGTTGGTATGTGCATTGGTTATTTCTTACGGGTTTTGGTAGTTCTTTCAGTGTCGCTGCTCTTAGTTCGGAATGCAAAAGTCTAGACATTTTGACGTCAAGGTGTTCTTATTAATAATTTGAATTGAGTGAAATCTGATCGCATCCAAGTACGAGCGACACGATGAAGGATAGGTCCAAAGAAAGCCCGTGCAACCATTCGTCAAACTATTCGAATTGAGAAGTGGTTCCTAGTGAAGTTCAATGTCCCTCTTCGGAGCCCCGCCATCGTCGCCTTCGATTTCGTCCAAAGCGAATTTTACAAAGTCGAATGCTAGCGTATACGCTTGCTGGACCTTCTGCAGCCGAGAGTGGCACATTACAAATTCCTTGCGGTCCATCCATTTCAACGTTTTCCACAGGTCGCGCGACGATGGTTGCTTGGTTAACTTGCGGATCACTTTTGCCCTTTCCCCATAGTATACGCCTATTTCCTTTGTGCATTCCATCAGATCGTCGTAGGCCATGTTCACAACGGTCTCCGCCGTTCTACTCACGTTGTGCGACATTTTCGCTTGCCCAATTATGTCCACCTTGTGCAGTCGTAGCCACGTTTTTGCCTGAGCAAAGTCGCTAACGGCGCGGCACAGGAAGTTTCGCAAAATCATGTGGAACATTTCAATGTCAATGTTGTTCTCGATTGCGCCGTTGTAAGAGTTGACCGGAATTTTGGTCCCCTTGAACCTGCGCACCATGCTAACTATGCGCGGATCTGAGTCGGCCGCCTCAACTATCTCATTAACAATTTGGTCCCAACCTTTGTTGTGATCACCACCGCTTTCTGGCTTCGCGCTGACGTTCGGTTGGTTCACATCCATGGGCGAAACCAGTGGGACCAAAATTGACCACATCCTGTGCCTTTTGCAAACCGGTTGCTCGTTCATCGCGCTCATTGGCACTTGTTCAATGAGCGGGCTTGAGGTTATCAATTCAATCATGCTTCTTGCCTCCAAAGCCCTTGTTGGAAATTGCTGCGCAATGTAAACCCTGTATTCCTCCTTGAATCGTTTCACCGATTCGGCTTGCTCGGGTTGGGCGCCGCAGCCTTCTTCGCTCAACGGAGGAGTCAGCAATTCAGGAGATGCCTCTGCGCCGCGATGCTCCATAACAGCGAATGTTCGCCGAAAGTCAGTGCTATAGCAAAATAAACTGCGGATATTCTTTCGGTGTACGACCACTTTTAGCAGCACCTGCGACGCGCTGACTGTGCGGTTGCTGTGCAATGTTGTAAACCTCTGTAGCAAAGGCCTAGCAAAAGATTACCGGAAAGCCTGCATCAACAATTGATGTTTACCATTTTCTAGCATGACTATTGATTCAACAAATATTAACACTACAAATATTTGAAGGGGATCATAAATTATTAACAAAAGTGAATCTAAAACAACTCCAGTGCACAATTCGGTGATAAGCAGCAGCAAAAGGAAATGTGAAGGAAAGCAGGCTTTAAATCATACCGGAAAATCTTTCCACTTCAGCTTCCGTCCAGCGGTTCCTCAAAATTGCAGCGTTCCGGAGGATACGTGCAAATGTCCATCTTCTGACCAATGCGATAGCTCAGCGGGCTAAATGTAATGACCGACAAATACAAAACTTGCTGACAAGTATTCACAGTAAGCAATTTAAAGTTTCTGCGCTTTTCGGCTCATTTCGACTTCTTTAAAGTGGCACGCTACTCGTAAGCAACGGAGGCGATTCCATCGTGTTGTTACAATGGTGCTCCGTGTCCAAAGGAGGCGCCGGCAAAGCATAACGCAGCAATGGGTGCCAATGAGACGAAACCTCTGGCGCGAAGGGAACACGCGCTGCCCGAGCTGACGCATCAGTCTATGCCCGAAGCGCTGCGACTGTATTACAGAGCTAAAATTCTACCGACGGAAATTCTAGTATCGTACGACGTCTTTGGCTCACCTCCCATGCTGGACGCGGAGTTCACTTGTCCTCCGGCTGTGCTGGTCGTTGGTGAGTATTCAGTGGGCAAGACAACGATGGTTAACCACTTCTTAAACATGGACTACCTGGGATCGAGAACTGGCCCAGAGCCAACTACCGACTCGTTCTGCATTCTTTCCTACGGCAAAGAGCAGTGCCAACTTCCGGCTTCAACAATGATAAGCGACGTGAAATTTCCTTATCAAGGTAGGACAAACTCCCAATGGCGCAGTCGCATGAACGTCTTGCATTCCAAGGGCTCAATCGTTTCGGGGCGTCGTTTTTGAGCAGATGCTTCTCCATTACGTGCCCATGTCCGCTTCTGCGCCATTTGGTCATTATAGACACGCCAGGAATATTGACCGGCGAGAAGCAGGCGAGAAGTCGTCCGTACGATTACGACCTGGTGCTGCAATACTTTGCAGAAAAGGTGGACTCCATCCTTTTCATGTTCGACACTGCCAAGTTTGACATGTGTGAGGAAGTGAAGCGCATACTGCTGAACTTTCAGGCGTACGAGGAGAAACTTTTGGTAAGGACAAAACGCCCTTCAGTGCCAACAGGCCGCATGAATTCGCAGATCGTTATGAACAAAGCGGACATGTGCGACACGCTGGGCTTCAACCGCGTCAAGGGATCGCTCACTTGGAATTTAAGTCGTACACTGCAGACGGTTGACGTGCCGCGCGTGTACTGCGGTTCCTTCTGGGACCAACCATTGCAAAACTTGGACAATCGCGAGCTTATCGAGCAGGACACTCGGGATCTGTGCAAGGAGCTGCGTTTGCTAACGTACTCCATTCATACTCGCCGTCTGATCGAAGTGACCCAGAGGGCAACCCAAGTAAGCAAGGACGTGCTGCTTCTTAAACGATTGCATTTTGCATAAGGGCAGCTTCATAACAGGCACTTCTGTTCGCCTTGATATTCAACGAGCTGCACGCCAGGTTTGCGCCCTGCTGTTTCTCCCTAATGAAGAAACGAGTAGCAAGGTGCCTCGTGGAAGAGATCTATCCCGACGTGATCAGAAACCACAAGTTCAGCTCCGCAGACTTGCCGCCCATTCCAGTCATACACCAGTTGCTCAACGGAGGTCAGGACGGGAAAATACCAAAGATCGAGGAGGGCGCCATCCAAGATTTGGATGAATTTTTGACCGTTGACGTCCAGCGCTTTCTGAACGTTCTTCCTCCCGAAGGATCGGTCAGTGATACGGACGGACAATCCGGCTCTTGTACCAACGCCAACATTGCAGATAGCCGCCAACTACGGCCGACTCGCCGAGTCTCCCTTGTACGCACAGTCAGAGAAGTTCGACTGGTGTGCTGTTGACGAGGCGGCGGAAAGGCACGGTTGGAGAAGGGAATTCCAAAGGCTGAAACCGTTGGACGGGCTTGTGGGACCCGAAGAGGTGACCCCCATGATGGAAGGATCCGGATTGAGTCATCCTTTGCTGGACCAAATATGGCGTCTTGCTGACGACGACTACGACGACTTGGTCAACGAGGATGAATACTGCCTAATTAAGTTCTTGCTGAAGCGCACCGTCGACGGGCACAGCATTCCTGACGAGCTGGACCACAGGGCCCGGCCACCGCGGAAGCACGTCATGAGGCATTGCATGGAATTGGAAAGAAATCGCAGAATGCATGAGAATATGCCTGCGAAGGACGAGCCGCTGTTGTGGCAGTTAAATCAGCGGCGCTGCAGATGGGACTCGAGCAAAAAAGACGACTGTGAAAATGCTCACCTGAAGGAGAAGGCAGAGGGCACCCTAAGAGACTTAACCGAAGCATTTAGCGATAAGCAGTGAATGCACTAGCGAAGCAGAGACGAGATTGAAAAGAACGGATGCAGAAACAGGCAACTCCGCTGAATTGAACGTGGGTGCGTTGAAGGCGCGCACTGTCACCAAAGTTGTTAGGCTCATTTAACCAAGAAAGTGCTTTGAATACAGGATGCATGGTAACGGGTCGTTGGAATGACATGTCTTTCTGGACAATATCAACGGATTAACCGTGTCCAGAAATACATGTCAAGAAAGTGCTTTTTCATAAAGAATAAAAGTATTATGCCCAAAATGAGGTGCGCACTGTTGTACGCTTCAGGCAAGGGCAGTTTTATTGTTACAATAAGCTTAGCACATTGCAAGGATTTTGGAGGCAATCGACGACCAAACGCATCCACTACCGTGACGCAATCGAGAACATTCCAAATTCATGAATACGCATTCACAGTAAAATGCTAAGCCACCATGGCCAAGAGTATTGAATAGAGGTGTAATTTCTTGGGAGACTATGAGCAACAAATGGTGAAACAAGAGTAAAACTTTCCATCAATGCGAATAAGAAGTTTCGCACCGCACGTAATAATTTCAACGTATTGATTGGCTTGCTAATGAATGCATAATGTTAGGGACCGCAAACGCTTCGGCAGTGGCACAAATTAACGCGTTTCGCATCAGCTGTCACTTTTTTTCAAGCATTCACGATAGGAATACAGTATGCTTCATTAGAAACTGCTTGACAATACGGAACGTTCCATCATCACTCTAGGGAGATTATGCAGGCGGTTTGATCTGAAAGCTCCATAATGTTGATTTTCACAAAAAATGGATTAATGTCATAAGAATTGCCTATTGCGACCAATAGTTAACACGGATAATCCCTGTTCAGTAAAGCCTTTTATTTCTCAAAAGGCAGAATCTGCAGTGCTTTCGGCTACTGCTCCTGAAGCCGTCATCAGTGCAAAGACAAAAATATGTCGACTGCCCAGCCAACCAACGGTTCAGCAAAGCCCTCTGCTAATGAGAAATGCCTTTTTAAAAATAAAACGGAATCCTGCACAAAACCTTGTTATTGCATTTGTACGTCGAAATGGCATCGCCGTTTCCTCACGCACCTCAGCAGTGCATTTGTGCGTCAAAAAGGAGTGAAACACAATTATGCAAGCGGAGAACGGAAACGCCGTGAAGCATTAAAAGCATTTCCAAAATTAGGAGCATTGAGACAGTGTTCCCTTAGTTATACACCTTTTCCACATTTGGTAAACTATCACTTCAGGTGACTACCAGTAGCACTTTATAATGAATTCCTTCACATCCTATTGGATATTTTAAGGACAGTGGCACCCTTGCACGGGGTAAGTGAATAATACACAGAGCTCTCAAAATTAACGCGTTCCATCATTGGCTGAGATGCACACAACGCAAAGATCAATAAAAAAGACGCGCTCCGATTTCATCAGATATTGATGATAGCGTTAACATCTATATCTTATGCTGAAAACGGAACATGCTGAATGCTCCGCATGTTCTTTCGCTCCTTAAAATGTATCGAAGGAATACCACCGTCTTTAGAATACGAAAACGGAAACACTCCTTATCAAGCTATAATCCTGCAATTGTATTGCATCTATTAACAACATTTATCCTAATCCAGTCCTATTATCTGTCAATTGCTAAAGAGAAGAAAAGAAAAGTCTGTCCATTGGTTATTGACATAACTTTAACGAATAATTGTAGCAATGTTACTTAAGGCTCATGAATCAAAGATATCAGAGGTAGTCTTTAGTAACATAATGCGCACACTGGCATAAACAGATTCGACAGTCAGGGGTGCACATACTTTGGCAATGTGGGTTAATGTTTGCTCCTAAACCTTGAGTACGTCGAACACCTACTTGAAGCATGCAGATAAATTTTAAATGTTTCAAACATTTTGAAAAGCAGCACCTTCTTTGCAAGTATTAGGATAGGCGGCCTGGTTAATCCCAGAAGTTTTCCAGCACTTATTTATCAATTTATTAATAGAAACTGATTTTGTTCACGATGGAACATGTCATGAAACTTCTTTCAATTCTTTTTAACGGGGTGGATGCATTTCTGCAAGTCCAATAATTTCACGGATTTGTCCCCGTTCGTTGAAAGCTTTTATTCATTCAAACAGCAAAGCTTTCGGGCACAGCCTTTGCCCATCTTCAGTGCCAAAAAATATTTTTAAAAAATAATAATAATATGGGTCAACTACTCAGGTTGGTCAGTCGGTCTGCAAGCACTCCTGCTCAGCCGACCTAGGCAGACGCTTCATCAGTTGGGTCATGCCTTTGACCGCGTCGAATCCGCAATCTGCCATAGTCAGCCGTGCAGAAGCACGAGCAATCCAAACCCGTAGTTTAAAGAGATTTCAGACGGGTGCGGGAAGCTACTGCCGTTGGTTGCTACTAATCTCGTCAGTTATGGTTTTGGCTCTGCCCTGGGCGGTCGGTTGAATTGCTCGTGCTTCTGCACGGCTGACTAAGGTGGATTGCGGATTCGACGCGGTTAAAAGTATGACCCAACTGATGAAGCCTTTGCATAGGTCGGCTGAGTAGGAGTACTTGCAGACCGACTGACCAACCTGGGTAGTTGACCAATATTATTATTATTTTATAATATATTTTTTGGCACTGAAGACGGGCAAAGGCTATGCCCGAAAGCTTTGCTGTTTGAAAGAATAAAAGTTTTCAACCAACGGGGACAAATCCGTGAAATTATTGGACTTGCAGACGATGGAACATGTGTGGCAACAATGGTCTCTCTAATGGGCTGTCATAATGAGTAAACGAATGAATGAAAAGAAAACAAAGTAAGACAAATAGGTCGTCACATTCCGTAGATCTCAGTTCCACTGAACCATGGGAAAAGATGTACGCAAATTTCTGTTAACAGAGTTCATGGTAACGGGAGATTCGGTTGAAACGTTTTTCCACGGTTTCCTCCCGCTCGCTCTGTGTTTGAAAATTAACCGTAACAACGCCCTAAAAACGGACGGATGGGTCAGTTATTAGGTAAAAATTCAGAGCATCCAAGGACCATTTCACCAAAATCCCCATTCCGACAACGCTCAGTGTCTTGGAAGATCTCCTGAGTAAAGATGTAACGTTAGCACAAAGGGTAAGACTTAAATTTTCAAACATGAAAATACATTCATTTTACTAATATATAATGTTTGCACTTATCTCCATAATCATTCGCAATAATGACTAGCGATTATGCGCTCTTGTAAACTAAGTTCGCAGAGTAAATAATCACGTTCTCATTTTGTTTGGATTTTAAGGCACATCGGCAGTTATTCCTATTTCTCCTATTCATGCGAACGTTTTCCATAATTTAACCATGATCCAAACAGAAGCACGCGTATATGACCTGATCCTTAAGCGCTTATACTGGTAGTTAATAAAAGAGCACTTCAGTTTTCCCGTATCCAAATGTTTTTCTATCTATTCGCACTGATGTCTATATTAACATTTACAATCTACGGGACCGTTTTTCTTCCTCAATATTATAAGCTGTTTCGATAATACCTTCCTTAGCTCATGATTAGAACTACATCAACCTGCAAAATACATTACTTAAGGGCGTATAGCTGTAGATACTAGTTCATACGCCCCTAGCACTTCAAATACGGTAAGCGTTTACTATTTGCAACGAATGGAGGAAAATTATTGGGATTACACAATCAGACTAACGAATTCCTTAAAACTAGACCAAATGTTGCCAGCGAACGACCCAGTGCCCTGTGATGCACTTATTGTCATTGCTGCCGTGATAGGTCGCGGGGTTACAGGTGGAGTAACTTTCTCAACATCAGTGACTTCCGCTGGTATTGCGTCTTCAGGTGCTAATGACGGCCGACTGTCAGCATGTGCTCCTTCTTTACCAACTTCCGAAGGTGACTCGGGCGCAACTCCATTTGGCATTTGCTCTTCTTCAATTTGCGGTAATGCTCCAGGTTCTGCTTCCGAAATTTGCGGTTCTGGACTAGTTTCAACAGTACCCTGAACTGGATCAGCCACAGTAACTTCTTGTATACTCGCAGGAGCTCGAGCTGCTGGTTCCTAGAACTTGCCTCATTACGCTGTGTTACCGAAAACAAGACATTTGGTAAGGGACGTATGCCGTATCGTTGTGCTCAAGCACCCTTTCGACTTAGCTAGAGAAAGAAAACAACTGGCGTTTCCCGTACTGCAAAGTCGTGACACAACGTTATGTTCATGCCCCGTACACTTTCCTTACCTCTGTTGGTTTTTCTGTCACTTCTTCGGGTTGAAGAGCAGGCGCTTTAGTTTCTGCTTCCTACATTTATGCTCATCAGATTATGCATTGGCATGAGTACACTTTTCTTACCTCAGTTTGGTGTTCTGTCTCCTCTTCAGGTTCAGGAATAGGAGCATCAGTTGCTGGTTCCTTCATATCAGTTCATCAAATTATGTATTAGCATGTGTATACTTTCCTTACGTCATTTGGTTTTTCTGTCTGCTCTTCAGGTTGAGCTATAAATGTTTCAGCTGCTGGTTCCTGCATTTCTACTCATTAGCTTATGTATTCCCAAGTGTATAATTTTCTTACCTCTGTCGGTTTTTCAGTCACTTCTTCGTGTGGAAGAGCAGGCGCTTTAGTTTCTGGTTCCTACATTTATGTTCAGCAGATTATGCACTGGCATGTGTACACATTTCTTACGTCAGTTTGGTTTTCTGTCTCCTCTTCAGGTTCAGGAATAGGAGATTCTGTTGCTGGTTCCTACATACCAGTTTATTAAATTATGTACTAGCATGTGTATACTTTCCTTACGTCATTTGGTTTTTCTGTCTGTTCTTCAGGTTGAGCTATAAATGTCTCAGCTGCTGGTTCCTACATTTCTGCTCATTAGCTTATGTATTCCGAAGTGTATAATTTTCTTACCTCTGTCGGTTTTTCAGTCACTTCTTCGTGTGGAAGAGCAGGCGCTTTAGTTTCTGGTTCCTACATTTATGTTCAGCAGATTATGCATGGCATGTGTACACATTTCTTACGTCAGTTTGGTTTTCTGTCTCCTCTTCAGGTTCAGGAATAGGAGATTCTGTTGCTGGTTCCTACATACCAGTTTATTAAATTATGTACTAGCATGTGTATACTTTCCTTACGTCATTTGGTTTTTCTGTCTGTTCTTCAGGTTGAGCTATAAATGTCTCAGCTGCTGGTTCCTACATTTCTGCTCATTAGCTTATGTATTCCGATGTGTATACTTCTCTTACCTCTGTTGGCTTTTCTGTCACTTCTTCGGGTTGAAGAGCAGGCGCTCTAGTTTCTGGTTCCTACATTTATGCTCACCAGATTATGCGATGGCATGTGTACACTTTACTTACCTCCGTTTGGTTTTCTGTCTCCTCTTCAGGCTCAGGAATAGGAGATTCAGTTGCTGGTTCCTACATACCAGTTTATTAAATTATGTATTAGCAAGTGTATACTTTCCTTACGTCATTTGGTTTTTCTGTCTGTTCTTCAGATTGAGCTATAAATGTTCCATCTGCTGGTTCCTACATTTCTACCATTAGCTTATGTACTCACATGTGTATAATTTTCTTACCTCAGTTTGGTTTTCCGCCTCCTCTTCAGGTTCAGGAATAAGAGCTTCAGTTGCTGGTTTCTACATATCAGTTCATTATATTATGTATCAGCATGTGTATTCTTTTCTTACCTCTGATGGCTTCCCCGTCACTTGTTCTGATTGTGGAGCGGGTATTTCAGTTTCTGCTTCCTACATTTCCGCTCATAAGCTTTTGTATTGGCATTTGCGTAGGTTTCTTACCTCAGTTATCTTTTCTGTCGCCTCTTCAGGTTGAGCTGTGAGCGCTTCAGTTGTCGATTCTTTAGTTGTAACTACATTGTCTTCTCCTTCGAGTTGGGGTTGTTCTGGTATTGGTGCTGTATGGACGGTCCGTTGGAGTGCTATAAAGATTTTGCAGTTTTATTTTTGAGTAATAATTGGCGTCGCTTTCTCCAAACGATTTCGTTGCCTCTGCTTGCGTGTGTTTATGTTGTTCGGTGTTTGAACGTATGGCCGAATTCGTTGCTTTGTGTACTCATTTTTGATTTGTTGGATTGCTACTGCGTTGAAATTTATGTAGGCTGAATGTTGCGTTGTGGCGTATAAGCGTTTAATAATTTTTCATTTTCGTGGCAATTTATCTCTTGTTAGACTGTGGTATTGAACATTTAGTGAATTTGGTGGCGTTCTGCAGCCGGAGCAATGTTCAGACTTGTTCCTTGCGATAAGCTTTGGAAAATGACGGGAAGATAATCCACTGAAAGCTGTTTTGGAGGATGATTCTATAAATGATCAGTTTGTACCAGGTGCTAAATATCTTGCTTGTTAATGTACTTTCTGCTCTTGCTAGTTTCGCGAATTAGAAAGTTTTCTTCTGAAAAGGCAAGGGTTGCTTTTGATCTTTTTAAGTTTTGGCATGGGAGTATCCGGTAGCTGAGCGCAGCGGATCTTACTAAAGTCGTTCGGATAGTTTCATTGATTCGCTTCCAGTTTCGTTCAGGAATATAGTTATTCGAAAGAAGATGGTTGCTCATGGATTATTACTTCAGCTCGTTTTTGCAGTCTTCGTATTTTTCTTTTAAGCATTTTTGTATTTCTTAACCTTTATTATCTTCCTGTGCTTAATAAATTTATAGTGAACTGTGACGCACTTTTCTTACAGGTTAATATAATTTCGGGTCTTTTCTACAATTCCCCTGGGTACAGGATGCCGCACTATGCCCACCTACGTCACAGCGTTCGTTGCGCAATTCTGGTGACGTATTCGAGTGACTGATTTTTACCGATGGCGTTCGCCAGTTTGCGCTGTTTCTGATCGTCGCTTTGGTTTTTAGCACGTCGACCTCATACTTGATGTTAGGTTAGGTTTGAGTGGGCGTACAAGATATCAAATTTACCTCAAGCACATTACCTAGAACCCTTGGTAATGTGTATCGATTAGCAGGTGGGTCAAGGCGCCGAGTGTACAAGTGAGCGCCGCGCGACCTACACCAGCGCAACTGACGGACATGAACGCGGAAGTAGTACGCTTCCTAGGGACCGTGGGTGCGCTGGCTGTCAGCTTCAGAAGTAAGACACTGCGTAGGTGTCGAGGTTGCCAGAGTGAGTCGATGAGTCTTTTGAGTTAGTATGTGGATAGTGCACGCTGGTTTATACAGGTAAACTACTCTGCATGCACGTATGGTAACGTAATCTATGCTAAAGGCAAAGCAGGAGACATGACCGCAATCAAGGGCTAAATATAAGGTGTTAAATAACTCAATGTTCAAGGTAGAGGTAATGGACTTATGGCCAGACGCACCCATATCGTGAATGCGGTGCCTTTCGTGCTGGATACACCAGAGTCTTCCAGTAGGCTATGGGGCATTATAGCGCTCATGTGCATCAGCAAAAAACAATAATTCGAATATGTCACCAGAATTGCGCAAGGAACGCTGTGACGTAGCTGGAAATAGTGCGGCATGCTGTACTCAGGGAAATTCTAGAAATGACCCATAATTTCGAGTATTAGTTCTTTTAGCTGAAGTTTCTTGGTAATGTCTCGTCGTGCATTCAACCTTTCGTAAGGTTTCGCTTGTTTTGTCTGCTGATCCATTTTACTTGGGCGTTTTCTTAGCGCTGATATGCAGATTAATTTGATGAAGCAAACAAATGCACTTTCAGGGCCTTGTTTGATTTGAAAGAAAATGGAGTGCTTTTCGGTTAGCTGCCCGTGCTACAGTATCCCGTGACCTAATTACGGAACCCATTGTTACCGTGACGCAATGGGTCCGCGGCCGAAGCGCTGAACAAATTCCGACAGCAACGCCACCTCGTGGAGGTGAAAGGTGATATGGCTTCGCCGCTGTGTGACTCCGCTTTTGCCTTTGGAGCAAGTGTGCTGAGTACAGTGTGACAACGGAGAAACTCTGTAGCGGACACGGAAGCGCAGTGTTGCACGCGAGCTCATTTCGCCACGCACTAACCGTGTTTACGCTGAGCGACGGTGGCTGTCACTTTTGCCGATACCTAAGCGTAGACCTAAACACAACCGATCTTTCCTGTGCGCTATGCTTTCGTGCAGGTCGACTAATGATGGCTGTCGCTTTCGCCGATACCTAAGCTTAGACCTAAACACGAACGATCTTTCCTGTGCGCTCTGCTTTCGTGCTCATCCACTGATGATGGCAGTCGTTTTCGCCGATACCTAAGCTTAGACCTAAACACAACCGATCTTTCCAGTGCGCTCTGCTTTCGTGCTGGTCGACTAATGATGGCTGTCGCTTTCGCCAATACCTAAGCGTAGACCTAAACACATCCGACCTTTCCTGTGCACTATGCTTTCGTACTCGTCGACTAATGATGGCTGTCGCTTTCGCCGATACCTAAGATTAGACCTAAATACAACCGATCTTTCCTTTGCGCTTTGCTTAAGTGCTAGTCGACTGACGATGGCTGTCATTTTCACCGATACCTAAGCGTAGACCTAAACACAACCGATATTTCCTGTGCGCTTTGCTTTCGTACTCGTCCACCGATAATGGCTGTCGTTTTCGCCCATATCTAAGCTTAGACCTAAACACAACCGATCTTTCCAGGACGCTATGCTTTCGTGCTGGTCGACTGATGACGGCTGTCGTTTTCGCCGATGCCTAATCCTAGACCTAAACACAACCGATGTTTGCAGTGCGCTCTGCTCACTTAGGCCTTTAACACTAACATTGCCCTGTACACTCGCAGTTAATCACGGTATAGCAAGAACGACGCAGACTTACCGAACCTTCAAAGTACGAACGCCTTACCGTTGCTAAGCGCTGAGTGTGGCGGACGTGAACACGGGAAGCATGGGAAATCACCATGCGGCAGCTGCCTTCCCAGACATACAGAATGGCGCTGAGGGAGGATTGCGTCCTCTTAATCAACGAAAGCGCGGGACAAGATGTCTTACAACGGTGCGGCTGCTTTGTGCATACTGAATTGATAACACCTGGGCGCTGCGGCCATTTGCACGGAAGGTAGAATGGCGCACAAAAGGAGTGGCGGTCCTTTTCATGATGCAATGCGACCAGACATGGATCAACAGGTCCTGCAGCTTTTCTGCTACCCTGTTCGCGCTGTGTGCTCAGCACCTGAGCACCACGCTCATGTAGACGCAGGTCGAGAGGTGTTAGCACCCATTGTCGTGTAGCAGTTTCTACGATCAATCAATTCGCATAACACAACCATGGTGCGTCTATGCGTTCGTCGAAAACTCTGTGCAACATCCACACTGTGCCTGTTCCTATATAAGAGCCGATAATACCCTATTTGGTTGAGTTTACAAATTACCATGCTAACAAGACCACACATAGTGACCTTGCCCTATAGGTTATATCCGTAGCAGATGTGCAGGACAAAAGGTGACGCAAGTCATGTTCAGGATTAGGTTTAGCTGAGGGCTAGGAATGCTTTCCACAGTGCACGCTGCAACGGTTAGGTCGTACTAAACGGCAAACCTGAGCAAGGTGACTGCGCGGCTCCTATGTCGCTCTACACCACCTGTCAAAGATAGTCGCTTACGTAAGCAGGGCGAGGTCATCAAGAGTCGGCTTATTTCCGTCGTAATTTGTAAAAAGGCCCCCATATTCAGTCGTTCGTCATGTCAACCAGCGGAACACTGAAATTTGTCGGTTTTGAACGAACGCATAGGGAATGAAGAACAGGCTGTGCAGTTCCTGCAAGACAAGGGCATCTTGCACCGCGAGAGATTCTGCACTTGCGGTGAGCGAATGACCCTGGCGGTAGGGACGGCTGCACGCCCATCTCGTTGGAGGTGCTATAAGGTGGCGTGCAAAAAAGAAAGAGCTGCGCGCACAGGCACCTGGTTGGAAGGTAAATCAGCACGTCGGCGCTAGCATCCAAGTTCAATTTGTTGCTTTCCAGGGGCAAGGTTGCCATTCCAAAAGATTATCCAGTTCCTATACGCATGGAGCCGCAATTACACTACTTGCCGCTTCTGCGTGCAGGAGCTGGGCATGCAGGCGTCCACCGCAGTTCAGTGGAATCTGATCGCCAGACAGTAGCGGCCGAAGCAGTACTACGCAACCACTGGGTAACTGGAGGTGCCGGCCTCACGGTAGAAGTGAACGAAAGTCTCTTCTCGCGAAGGAAGCACAACCGAGGCCGGTCCTTTCCCCAGCAGTGGGTTTTCAGGTGGGGTGTGCCCGAAAGTGGTGAATGTTTCCTCGTGGAAGTGCCGGATAGAAGCAGCGCCACCCTGATCCCAGCGATCAAAGATCACATCCGACCTGGGACCACCGTCATTTCGGACGAATGGCGTCGATACCGCAGTCTGCCAGAGGAGATTTACACGCACTTGCGCGTAAACCACTCCATCAACTTTGTGAACCCAGTGAGGGGGCTCATACGCAGACTGTGGAATCCATGTGGTCCCAGGCCAAGCGCCACAACAAAGCCAGGTGTGGAACGCACAGGCACATGTTGCAATCGTACCTGTGCGAACTGCTGCCCTCCGGAGCGAAAGTACCCTGAATTGCACACATCTCGTGCAGCCGTTGTTCCCGCTATGTTCTTTGCGAAACTTCATTAAATGTACTACAACGTCTACTTGTTTCAAAGCAAACCACGAAATACAGAAACTCTTTGAAATAGTTAAAGACGCGAGAATCTGAGTTAAGCGCAGCGCTTCAGCCCTAAGCCATATATTCGAAACCCATGTGCGGCATTCAACAAGCTCACGAACTCATATGAACTCTCCATGTTCCAATCACAGTGACAGACAAGTCCGTGCACACTAGCGTGCATCCAATAGAGCTGCACAAGGTCGGCCGCCAACTGATTCGTCAATATCGGCAACGCCCTGATGAACGGGTTCTAACCCGTCCGTCAGAACAAAAGGTGACGCAAGTAATGCATTGCATTATAGAATGCGCAGGCAAACGGGCAGCTATCCTCAAAGACCCAATAATGGTTTTCATAAAACTTTAAGTGCCCCAAACAAATGCGCCCTTTTCTCTGCTCTATGACAAGGACACCATTACCTGGTTGACTCTATGACTGTAGGTTTTTTGAGCTGCTTCCAACATTGGTGGACGTAGTGACTTAGTAAAACTTGTTGTTAGTGAACATTATGCATACATTAGATTGACTGATTTTACTGTGTAAGATCTATCGCGGGAAGAGGAGTTTACTTACCAAGGGGAAGTGCAATCAGAAGGTACACTATGCGCATGATGAACGCAGTGGATCTACGGTTTTACACAGTAGGCTTTACACTATATATATACCCGTACGAGTTCGTAGTTTCCACGTTGAAGAACATCCAAAAGACTCAACACAGTTCTACCTTGTCTATTAAAGACAATTGCGAAGACGCGTTTCCTTTCTGCAATGCAGTTTAAAATGCTGCATCTTCATCGTTCACGAACCATCTTGTGAATTTTACGCTTTCACGCTATTTGCTGAGGAACTTCTGTGGAAAAGTTTTTCTACGGTTTCTTCCCGTTTGTACTGTGTCTGAAAATTAAACGTAACAGCGCCCTACCAACGGATGGATCTTTCAGTTATCAGGTAAAAATTCAGAGCACAACATTTGCTAATCTCTGAGCTTTCGGAACAACCTAGTTCGGTCTTCAGCGAGTGGCAAAACCCCGGTGTTTTTGGACAAAAGGCTTTAATACATGTCTGGTACTGGGATGGGGAGGGGGTAGATCAAGTAGAGATCCTACAGCACCCGGTCTAGTGTATTAGACCATCCACCTGATCAACCTCAAGCCCATTGTCTCAGTTTATGGTGAAGAGATTATGTTGGATGTGTAGGACCCCTTTAATTTTGCGATGATATAACAGGCTCTCTCGACATAATATTATCAGCCGTAGGTAGTGAGAACATTGAGAGTAATGTTCAGCGACCGTCGATGCTTTGATCGCTTCCTCCATTGTTTTCCGCGGGTGTTTTGCCTGATCAAAGCATCGGCGGTCGCTGAACATTACTCTCAATGTTCTCACTACCTAAGGCCGAAAATATTATATCGAGAGAGCGTGTTACACCATCGCAAAATTAAAGGGACCATACACATCCAACATAATCTCTTCACCATAAACTGAGACAATGGACCTGAGGTTAATCAGGTGAGATGGTCTAATACTAGACCGGGTGCTGTAGGATCTCTACTTGAGCCACCCCCTCCCCACCCCAGGACCAGACATGTATTAAAGCCTTTTGCCCCAAAACATCGGGCCTCTGCCACTCGCGGAAGACGGAAATAGGTTGTTCTGAAAGCTCGGAGATTAGCAAATGTTGTGCTCTGAATTTTTACCTAATAACTGACAGATCCATCAGTTGGTAGGGCGCTGTTACGCTTAATTTTCAGACACAGTACGAACGGGAAGAAACCGTAGAAAAACTTTTCCCCAGAAGTTCCTCAGCAAATAGCGTAAAAGCGTAAAATAAACAAGATAGTTCGTGAACGGTGAAGATGCAGCTTTTTAAACTGCATTGCAGAAAGGAAACGCGTCTTCGCAATTGTCTTTAATAGACAAGGTAGAACTGTGTTGAGTCTTTTGGATGTTCTTCAACGTGGAAACTAAATCAGACGAAGAACGTCACGAATTCCAGAGTGTAAGGTTACCTTTATGCAAAATAAACAAGAAACATTCGCGTACGAAGACTGCGTTTGGACACGCCTTCTAATTATCGCAACAAATCCAAGTGCCAGCAGTAAAGCAGCTGTCATGATGCCGGATAAGGTTGTTAATTTCTTTGATCGCGCAGCAGCCTCAGAAAGTCAACTAAGTGTTGCTCTACGAAACCAGTGCTTTAACGAAAATTAACGATGAAAAAGTAAGAAAATGCAGTGTCAATGGAAAAATGCATCTACTTTGATAGTTCGCTTCGGTTTGTTCAGCACACAGTGGATGCAGGTGCAAATCATGACAAGACGAACTCGTACGGGTATATATAGTGTAAAACATACTGTGCAAAACCGTAGATCCACGGAGTTCATCATGCGCATAGTGTACCTTCTGATTGCACTTTCCCTTGGTAAGTAAACTCCTCTTCCCGCGATAGATCATTCACAGTAAAGTCAGTCAATCTAATGTATGCATAATGTTCACTAGCAAGAAGTTTTACTAAGTCACCACGTCCACCAATGTTGGAAGCAGCTCAAAAAACCTACAGTCATAGAGTCAACCAGGTAATGGTGTCCTTGTCATAGAGCAGAGAAATGGGCGCATAACTTTGTGGCACTTAAAGTTTTATGAAAACCATTTCTCTTTCAAATCAAGCAAGGCACTGAAAGCGCATTTGTTTGCTTCATCAACTTAATCTGCATATCAACGCTAAGAAAACGCCCAAGTAAAATGGATCAGGAGACAAACAAGTGACACCTTACGAAAGGCTGAATGCACGACGAAACATTACCAAGAAAACTGCAGCTAAAAGAACTAACACTCGAAATTATGGTTCATTTCTAGAATATCACCGGGTACAGCATGCCGCGCTATTTCCAGCTGCGGCACAGCGTTCGTTGCGCAATTCTGGTGACATATTCGAATTATTGATTTTTACCGATGCACACGCAGCGCTATAATGCCCGATAGCCTGCTGGAAGACTCTGGTGTATCCAGCACAAAAGGCACCGCATTCACGATATGGGTGCGTCTGGCCATTAGTCCTTTACCTCTACCTTATATTTAAGCCTTGATTGCGGTCAAGTCTAGTGCTTTGCCCTTCAGCTTAGATTAGGTTACCATACGTGCATACAGAGTAGGTTACATGTATAAACCAGCGTGCACTATGCGCATACTAACTCAAAAGACTCATCGACTGACTCTGGCAACCTCGACACCTACGCAATGTCCTACTTCTGAAGCTGACAGCCAGCGCACCCACGATCCCTAGGAAGCGTACTACTTCCGCGTCATGTACGTCAGGGGTGCTGATGTATGTCGCGAGGCGCTCACTTGTACACTGGGCGCCTGACAGACCTGTTAATCGATACATGTTACCAAGGGTTCTAGGTATTGTGCTTGAGGTAAATTTGATGTACCTTATATTTAAGCCTTGATTGCGGTCAAGTCTAGTGCTTTGCCCTTCAGCTTAGATTAGGTTACCATACGTGCATACAGAGTAGGTTACATGTATAAACCAGCGTGCACTATGCGCATACTAACTCAAAAGACTCATCGACTGACTCTGGCAACCTCGACACCTACGCAATGTCCTACTTCTGAAGCTGACAGCCAGCGCACCCACGATCCCTAGGAAGCGTACTACTTCCGCGTCATGTACGTCAGGGGTGCTGATGTATGTCGCGAGGCGCTCACTTGTACACTGGGCGCCTGACAGACCTGTTAATCGATACATGTTACCAAGGGTTCTAGGTATTGTGCTTGAGGTAAATTTGATGTGTTGTACGCCCAGTAAAACCTAACCTAACATCAAGTATGAGGTCGACGTGCTAGAAACCAAAGCGACGATCAGAAACAGCGCAAACTGCCGAACGCCATCGGTAAAAATCAATCACTCGAAAACGTCACCAGAATTGCACAACGAACGCTGTGACGTAGGTGTGAATAGTGCGGCATACTGTACCCAGGGAAATTATAGAAAAGAACCTAAATTATATTAACATGTAAGAAAAGTGCGTCACAGTTCACTATAAATGTATTAAGCACAGGAACATAATAAAGGTTAAAAAATACAAAGAAGCTTAAAAGAAAAAAGCCAAGACTGCAAAAACGAGCTGAAGTAATAATCCATGAGCAACCATCTTCTTTCGAATAGCTATATTCTTGAACGAAACTGGAAGCGAAGCAATGAAACTAAGCGAACGACTTTAGTAAGATCCGCTGCACTCAGACACCGGATACTCCCATGCCAAAACCTAAAAAGACGAAAAGCAACCCTTGCCTTTTAAAAAGAAAACTTTGCAATTTGCAAAACTAGCAAGAGCAGAAACTACATTAACGAGCAAGATATTTAGCACCTTGTACAAACTGATCATTTATAGAATCATCCTCCAAAACAGCTTTCAGAGGATTATCTCCCCGTCATTTTCCAAAGCTTATCGCAAGGAACAAGTCCGAACAGTGCTCCGACTTCAGAACGCCACGAAATTCACTAAATGTTCAATACAAGAGTCTAACAAGAGATAAATTGCCACGAAAACGAGAAATTATTAAACGTTTAAACGCCACAACGCAACATTCAGATTACATAAATTTCAACGCAGTAGCAATCCTACAAATGAACAATGAGTACATGAAGAAACGAATTCGGCCATTCGTTCAAACATAGAATAACATAAACACACGCCAGCAGAAGCAACGAAATCTTTTGGAGAAAGCGAGGCCAATTATTACTCAAAAATAAAACTGCAAAATCTTTATAGTACTCCAACGGACCGTCCATACAGCACCAATACCGGAACAACCCCAAGTCGAAGGAGCAGACAATGTAAACCAGCAAAAAATCGACAACTGAAGCGCTCACAGCTCAACCTGAAGAAGCGACGGAAAAACTAACTGTGGTAAGAAAAGTATACAAATGCCAATACATAAGCTAATGAGCGGAAATGTGGGAAGCAGAAACTGAAATACCCGCCCCTCAATCAGAACAAGTGACGGGGAAACCATCAGAAGTAAGAAAAGTATACACATGCTAATACATAATTTAATGAACTGATATGTAGGAACCAGCAACTGAAGCTCCTATTCCTGAAAAGGAGACAGAAAACCAAACTGAAGTAAGATAAGTGTACACATGCCAATCCATAATCTGATGAGCATAAATGTAGGAAGCAAAAACTGAAGCGCCTGCTCTTCAACCCGAAGAAGTGACAGAAAAACAAACAGAGGTAAGGAAAGTGTACGGGGGGCACGTGCATAACGTTGTGTCACGACATTCCAGTACGGGAAACCCCCGTTGTTTTCTTTCTGTAAGTAGGTCGAAATGGTGCTTGAGCACAACGATACGGCACGCTCCCATTACCAAATGTCCTATTTTCTGCAACATACCGTAATGACGCAAGTTCTAGGAACCAGCAGCTCCAGAAGGTGCGACTGTACAAGAAGTTCCTGCGGCTGATCCAGTTTAGGATACTGTTGAATCTAGCCGAGAACCGTGAATTTCGGAAACGGAGCCTGGAGCATTACCGCAAATTGAAGAAGAGCAGCTACCGGATGAAGTTGCGCCCCAGTCACCTTCGCAAGTTGGGAAAGAAGCAACAGATGCTGACAGTCTGTCGCCATTAAGACCTGAAGACGCAATATCAGCGGAAATCACTGTTGTTGAGAAAGTTACTCCACCTGTAACCCCGCGACCTACCCCAGCAGCAAAGACAATAACAGCATCACAGGGCATTGGGTCGTTCGCCAGCAACATTTGGTCTAGTTTTAAGGTATACATTAGTCTGATTGTGTAATCCCAATAATTTGCCTCCATTCATTGCTATTGGTAAACGCTTACCGTATTTGAAGTGTTAGAGGCGCGCGAAGTAGTATCAACAGCTATACGCGCATAAGTAATGCATTTTGCCGGTTAAAGTAGTTCCAACCATGAACTAAGGAACGCATTATCGCCACAGCTTATAATGTCGAGAAAGAAAACCAGTCCCGTAGATTATTAATATTAATATAGTCATCAGTGTGAATAGATAAAAAAACATTTGGATACGGGAAAATTGAAGTGCTCATTTATTAACTACCAGTATAAGCGTTTAAGGATCAGGTCACATACGCATGTTTCTGTTTGGATCATGGTTAAATTATGGAAAACGTTCGCATGAATAGGAGAAATAGGAACAACTGTCGATGTGCGTTAAAATCCAAACAAAATGAGAACGTGATTAATTACTCTGCGAACTTTGTTCACAAAGGCGCATAATCGCTAGTCATTTTTGCGAATGATTATGGATACAAGTCCAAACGTTGTATATTAGTAAAATGAATTTATTTTCATGTTGAAAATGCTCAATCTATGAACGGGCGCGTTAGTTCTCATGGCTCTATTGTACTTACGGAATGTTGTCAACCCGTTTTTCACCAAAAAGAAAAAGAAAATCCTTTAATGGTGCGTAGCTTTCGGGAACAACTTTTCCCGTCGTCAGCTCAGCGCAATCGAAATTTTGATTGCGCTGAGCTGACGCTGACGACGGGAAAAGTTGTTCCCGAAAGTTACGCACCATTAAAGGTTTTTCTTTTTCTGTTTGGTGAAAAACGGGTTGACAACATTCCGTAAATATAATAGAGCCATGAGAATTTATTTTCATGTTTGAAAATTGAACAGCTGGTCACTGACTCTGATAGGGCAGTTGAAATCCACGGTCGCGTGGTTTCGTCGGGGAAGAAAATTCCCAACTCCGCTTTACTTTTTTCTGATGTATTCGTTACTTGTCATCGTAGATTTCGAGATATCTCTCGCTCCAGAAGCTACGACGACAAATGAAGAATACATGGGAAACAATGTCAATCGTATATACATAAAATAGACCATGCGCAACTCCACCGCTGAGAAGAACGCAACTTTGTAGAACATAACTGAACGAATTTGCTTACATGGAATGTCAGTAATGGCGTCGACTACTTGGCTTCACATCGTTCTGTAGTAAACAATGTCGTTAACGTAAGCATTTACTCAAAGGCAGTGCGATTACTGCTGATATCTCAAACAAATCATTTAGCAGTAATCAGTTGTCAGATGAAGGCCAATTTCAATCAGACAATCTTTAGAAAGGACATGTTTTCTCTAAGAGCGCTTCTGCACCTCGCTGCTTCTCCTGAAGCATCTTGCCTCACTATGCTGAATGTTGACAGCATTCCCTGCATAGCAGTGTGCTTTCTAGAACGATTTGGACATAAATAGCTGTCGTATGCCAATATTGCCAACGATATACAAATGGGGCTAATAGTCACATCTCACCCTGAGCATCAATCGGATATTGTTTACCAATCTTTCCAAGGTCGCATACTGAAATAAATTTCGCTCAGGCAAGTCTTAGTGGACGAAGCGGCTGGACCAAATTGCTCGCACAAACATCGCGCCACCTATATGTGAATAAGACGCTCAATGTGTTCATTTATATTCTTGCACGTTCGCCGTGCTCGCACCGCACACAATGAGCGCAGCATGGATCGTCACTGCCAGTTTTCTACTGCTCCTTTGGTTTGCCCGTAAGCGATGCACAATTTTTCCAGTTTAACCATGAGCAAACGTTTTCCTAATAATGACGGTGCAGTTAGCCGAAATACACTTTGCATGAACCATGTCTTATCATGCCAGGAATTCACGATCCTCAATCTGTATCGTGTTAGCTCATGTTTAAGATTCCGAGGATAAGAGTAAGGTAGCACCTGTGAACTGCGTCGACGTCTGGCCACGTTCCCTTTGCAACGCGACCCTGAAGCAGTATGGCAAAAGCATCTGCACGAAGAATAACTTTTTTGGAAGATACGAGTGCTGCATTACATGCGCTCAGGCGCTTCACATTGCCGTGACCGATGGAAAATTCGAAGGTAATAATTCTCAACCAACGAAATAGGGCAATAGATAACCATTTCAATTGCTATATAGCAACACAACGGCTATTCAACATGAATACTTTATGTTGCATATATATTTTCTGCGTGTGCACGACTTATCCCGTTCACAGTAAGAAACAATCCTTATTGAGGTCAACCAACGTAGGGAAGACTTCGGGTAGTCATTTTGCAGGAAAGTCCTCCGAACGTGCTCTATCTCTTCCATTATGAATTCTTCACTGCAAATGTAGAAGGCTCGGTCTACCATTTTACTTACAATCCCTTTCTTAACTCCAATTGGGTGACATGAAGAGAAATGTAGATATCTTCTGAATGGGTTGGTTTCCTGCACACTTTGGTTTTTAGTTGTCCACCGTTCCTTATAATAAGAACATCCAAGAATCTTTTTATTTGAACCACACGGCTTTGATTCCGTTAAAGACACACAAGATAGCACGTAGTTTTCGTGACACTTCCTAGTCCCGTCATCAGCGTGTACAAAGAAAGTATTGGCTTACAATAATCTGGTAAAGGAAGAATCTTGTTTAAAATCTAAGTACTTGAGGTTTTAAACTGTAAAGTGACTTTTTAAAATCCTTCTTCTGTTTGTCTCTCCCTTGTTAATTCTTCTTGGTTAGCCCCTGTTCGTCGTATCACCGAGGAGCAGGAAGGCAAATGGCAACATTTAGTTGTCCAAACCATCAGGGACCAAATGTCACTGAAATAAATTCCATCTTCCCTGTTTATGCAACCATTGTAATGGATATATAATGCTTCTTTGTACTTTCTTAATTTAAAATTCCTTTCCCAAGTTAACGTGCCAAAGTAAACTTGGTCGTTAAACATGGGACAGCCAACAAGATATTCCACAAATGCCGAGGATCTTTTGCATTCTTCCATAGTGGTACGTGGGTACTTGGTCTGTGGTCTTCCTCTGGAAGAGGAAGTTTCACCTCTAAGTCTCCTATAATCATTATGGTATCTAGTGAGAATTGCCAAATGTTGTTGAATTCTATGAGTAGTCGTATGTCCAGTTTGTCCAATATAAGTTGCTCCGCATTCACATTGTATTTGGTAAACAGTCCCCTGTCTGTTGTCAGTTGGGACTCTAGTTTTATCAGTCCCCAGGACAGACCTGAGGTTGGAGAAACTTTTAAAGAAAGTTCTAATTCCAAACTGTTTGGCCACTCCCCATATAAGTTCACTAAAACCAGAGTAATATGGCAAGACCAAAGTGAAGCCTCTGTTCGTATCTCTTCTCCTGATAATCTCCCCGTGTCTCCATTTTTGCAACCTTCTTCTCATACACTCTGTAACATGGCTTCCTGTGTAATCATTTAGTGTGAAGGGTTTGCGAATGTAGGCTAATTCCTCTACGAGACTTCGGGATTCTTCCGGTATCATTTCGACTAAGGACTGGGCAAATTAGAAATAGGAGGACAGAGATCCTGCAGGATGCAGGTTTTGCGTTCCTAAGGAACACAACCAAGGAACGTAGGAAAGATCTGGCAAGATTGAACCAGTTATTTTTCGAACAAAAAGCGAGACGTGTTTATATAATGGGTACAACCTCATGTTCAGATCTTCAGAACACAATCTTGTATTTGACTTGAAGTCTTGGATATTTTGAACAACAACGTCTGGAACACAACTCAACCGGTTAATTGGGCAACGCTCATGGGAGTTTAGGTACCAGGGTACATCTCCAAGAGGGGTCACCCGTCTACCTTCGGATGTAGACACGTTTGTGGTCAATCTAAACTCTAAAACGCTAACTACAGAAAAAAGAGTTTTAGCCAAGGGAATGAACTTCGTTCCCACTCCAACATTGACTTTGTGGCTCTGATAAGCAAAGTCGAGGATTCCATTGGATGGGTAGACCAATCTATGACAGACCACGTTAGAACTATGATTGCCAATTGCTTTAAGCGTCGTGATTATCGTCCAGTTAAAAATCTTTCCAATGCAGAACTAAGAACTATCATGACATTAAAAAATGATGAATCTATCATTGTCACAAAAGCAGTCAAAGGAAATGTACTGGTAGTCATGGACAGGATGGAGTATAACAGTAAAGTAGCAACTTTGTTACATTCGAATACCTATGTGACCTTACGGATAGATCCTACTGACAAGGTTAGGAAATCATTGATACGGTTGCTCTCAGACATGTTTGAAGAAACGAAAGAAAGAAGACTGTGCCATATAGTCTGACATCTGCGTTTCACATCCAATTTCTCTTGTCCTGAGTTTTTCGGTTTGCCTAAAATCAACAAAGAGGGCATACCGCTTATACCTGTGATTTCCAGAAGAAAGAGTGTCACCATTAACTAGCAAACTTATTAAGACTATTAACTGGAAAGAATCAATCACATACAACTAATTCAGTTGAGTTTGTGGAGGAGATCAGGGGAATACATCTTGACCCTGAAGATATCCTTGTTATCTTTGACGTTAAAAACCTGTCCACAAGTATTCCTCTTGAATACACGTACAACATCATTGGAGACTTACTTTCTAGTGACTCTTCCCTTCCGGACAGAACAAGGCTTAATCATTTTCACATTACACGTCTTGTAAGATTCTGCATGGAAGAAGAAAATTTTTTTCAGATGGAACGGCTCTCTTTATAAGCAAAAGCGAGGCACTCCTATTGGCAGTTTCCTATGACCGGTGATAACGGAAATATTCATGGAACACTTTGAAAAGAAAGCCTTTCGTCCAGCATTCCAAGACTACCAGATACGAGTTTTTAAGAGATACGTAGACGACATATTTACTATTATGAGAAATGGCGAAGAAACCTGTTTGTGGGAATACCTAAATGGTTTGTTCCCAGAAGCTATTGCATTTACAATGGAGAAAGAAGCAGGAAGTTTACCTTTCCTAGATGTGTTATTGATGAGACGAGGGTCTCGTTTATCTACCAGAGTATATAGAAAACCATCTAATTCGCACAGATACTTAAACTTCTATTCAAACCATCCTCTAAGAGTAAAGATAGGTGTTATCACGGGGATGGCGAATAGAGCATGGAGGCTAAGTGATAAGGAATTCCTAGAAGAACAAGGCGACATTCACAAGACCTTGGCACTAAATGATTACCTGTGAAGCCTTGTTATAGAGCGTATGAGAAGAAGGTTGCAAAACTGGAGAAACGGGGAGATTATCAGGAGAAGAGATACGGACATAGACTTGACTTTAATCTTGCCATATTACCCTGGTTTTAGTGAGCTTATATGGCGAGTGACCAAATAGTTTGGAATTAGGACTTTCTTTAAAAGTCTCTCCAACCTCAGGTCTGTCCTGAGGACTGATAAAACTAGACTCCCAACTGACAACAGACAAGGCACTGTTTACCAAATACAATGTGAATGCGGAGCAACTTATATTGGACAAACTGGACATACGACTACTCATAGAATTCAACAACATTTGGCAAGTCTCACTAGATGCCATAATGCTTATAGGAGACTTAGAGGTGACACTTCCTGTTCCAGAGGAAGATCACAGACCAAGGACTCGCGTACCATCATGGAAAAATGCAAAAGGTCCTCGGCATTTGTGGAACATCTTGTTGGTTGTCCCATGTTTAACGACCAAGTTTATTTTGGCACGTTAACTTGGGAAAGGAATTTTAAATTAAGAAAGTACAAAGAAGCGTTATATATCCATTACAATGGTTGCATAAACAGGGAAGATGGAATTTACTTCAGTGGTATTTGGTCCCTGATGGTTTGGACAACTAAATGTTGCCATTTGCCTTCCTGCTCCTCGGTGATACAGCGAACAGGGGCTAACCAAGAGGAATTAGCAAGTGAGAGACAAACAGAAGAAGGATTTTAGAAAGTCACTTTACAGTTTAAAACCTCAAGTGCTTAGATTTTAAACAAGATTCTTCCTTTACCAGGTTATTATAAGCCAATACTTCCTTTGTACACGCTGATGACGGGACTAGAAAGTTTCATGAAAGCTACGTGCTATCTTGTGTGTCTTTAACGGGATCAAAGCCGTGTGGTTCAAATAAAAAGTTTCTTGGATGTTCTTATTATAAGGAACGGTGGACAACTAAAAACCAAAGTGTACAGGAAACCAACCAATTCAGAAGATATCTACATTTCTCCTCATGTCACCCAATTGGAGTTAAGAAAGGGATTGTAAGTTTAATGGTAGAGCGTGCCTTCAACATGTGCAGGGAAGAATTCATAATGGAACAGATAGAGCACGTTCGGAGGACTTTGCTGGAAAATGACTACCCGAAATGGCTCGCGAACCAATTTATGGACAAAAGAATCAAAAAATGGAGAAATAGACAACTCACTCCTTTAAGAGAACAGGATAGAATAGCGAGAATAGTCATTCCATACTACCCTGGTGTACCCGAGCAGATTCAAAAGATATCAAACATGGCTGGACTTAAAGTGGTTTTCAAAAGCCACAGTGATTTGAGGTCTCTCCTTCGCTCAGACAAATTAAAGCACGGTCCGGAAGAAACTCCAGGAACAATGTACCAAATTAAATGCGGATGTGGAGCCTCACACATTGGGTAAACTGGAAAAGGAATTCATTGTAGATTTGAACAACATCTAGCGAGGATTAAGAGGTACAGAAATACTGAAAGAAAAAGCAGAGGGGGGACGAGGACCGTACGAGGACGACGACAGACGAATGATCCAAAGGAAATTATGGAAGATTGTATTAACGGGTTTGCGGTCGTAGGTCACGTGGCGGAATACCGAGATCGCGAAGAAATTTTAAGAATCTTGAGGCTCCGACAGGAAAACAACTATTGGCTAAGGAAAGTTACGGAAGCGTTTTACGTCCGCAACAGTTCATGTATCAACAGGGACATTGGACTTGAAATCAGTGATATTTGGTCAGTGGTGACTACTAAAATAGGCCATTGCAGGTGTGTTAGACGCAGTTAAGAAATACGCAGGGACGAAAAAAGTTCCTCCTTTGAAACAAATCGTAATACAAAGCTCAAAGCAAATCGTACACATAACTGGACACTGCACGGAACCACTTTATCTACGCTGAAGACGAAAATATGAGGCGTTTTCGAAAGCTCCGTCATCTGTGTTAGTCATTTACGGGTTGCATTGCCGTATTTTACCAATACATACACCAGCAAATTTTGCCAATATATACACCATAGACACATTTTTTGAATATAGGTGTATTTACATAAACCATGATCCATCAAGTTAAAGCATGGGCCGAAGACTCGAAACTTATATTCAGGAGTTAACCCGATGACCAAGCAGACATATTTTAATCTGTGATTTTTCATACTGCTGGTTATCTTTTACCCCAGTATAAAGAAGTTATAAGAAATTTAACAAAAAAGAAGGTAACAGAGAAAAGGATGGAATTGTAGTAGAAAAACTTTAGCAGTTACGTCCCCTTAGAATTCACACAGTAACCAATAACTGTCTTCTAACTACATGGGCTGTGATCCTGTTTGTGCCAATGCTAATCAAGAGCTAAGAAAAGCAACTTTTTAAACAATACCACAAGCCGTACATTCGGAACACAGAAACTTCCCTGTTATAAACCTTATTTTCGCTTATAACTTATGCATACTTATATGTACACCTATTTATCTAAAATCTTTTCATCATATTCCGAGATAAACACGGCTTTTTTCACCCGTGACCGAAACAACGAATTTCCTTTTATTGACGGAGCTTTCGAAAACACCTCACGTTTTGAGGGTGAAACGTGAGGTGTTTTCGAAAGCTCCGTCAATAAAAGGAAATTCGTTGTTTCGGTCACGGGTGAAAAAAGCCGTGTTTATCTCGGAATATGAGATCATACCCCGTGTGCAGGAATCCTTTGTTTAAAATCTTTTCATTATATAACGATTTTAGTAATTTTTCTGACATTACTTATAATTTTTCTGATAGCTCATTATTGCTTGGTGCGCGTTGTCGAGCTCCCCCCCCACCCCCACTGTGCGCAAGTATCATCCATCCATGGAACGTGACATCATGGTTACACGAGGAATAGGGCCTTCGTTGAAGCTACTACAAGATTTATTCGATGAAGGGAAGAAAAGGGAGAGACAGCTCCCTATAACAATGTTTTTAAATAAAGATCCGGCAGCAGCGGAATCTAACATTTTAAGGTGAGAAGTTTCGCTACCAACAAGTTCAAGAAACCCTAGGACTGGCCTGTCTCCAGGGGATCTGCTCCCACCTACAGAAAGTGGGTAAACTGTCAGATTCCTGATGCGCCAAAAGTTTCTGCCGTAGACGTGTTGTTCTATGTGATGTTCAGTATCTCTGCTTAAGTACGCCTGTGTATTTTATATTTCCCCTGCTCTGTACCCATTAGGCGCACCAGTATCTCGCTTAGCTCATTAAAGCAAGGCGATTCCCGAGTGTTTAAAGAAAGAGCATTTTACTTTCGTCCTTTCTTGTATCTAATGGCCTGGACTCGGATGCATGGCCCCATTGAACAAGCGCAGTCCAATTCATGCCATTATCTCGGACCTAGATTCCGTAGTACCATGATTCGAAGGGTCAGTAGGTATGACAACCGTTCCGGAAGGAATTCAAGGGGGCAGGACGAAATACCCGGCTGGAATACAATCTATTTAGCCTTTTTCATAGGGTATCTTATGTAACGCAGAATTGTGTTTCTTGAGTAACGGGGTAAAATGCATTTCTACGAAACAATTATTCACACGGTATACCCCCGTTCCAGAAAATTGGTGTTGCGTCACTGTCCCGGTCGGTCGGTGGGGATGCTCGCTCTCTGCAGGACTGACTGGGCGGGCGACAGAGGCTTGATGGGTACAAGAGCAGTACCTGATAGCTGATGTCGCCAGCCCGGACAGTCTAGCGGATGAGCTTGCTGAACCGATCCCTGACTGGGCAGTCGACCCTTTGTTTTTTTATGGCCTGACGACGGGTACATGAGGAGTACCCGAAAGCTAGCCTTTATTGGAAAATAAAAGGTTTTCTGGAACGGGGGTATACCGTGTGAATAATTGTTTCGCAGTAACGCGGAATTCGTTTTACGCGGTGTAAAGCTCAAAATCCGGGACGAATTAACCGCGTATAACGAGGGCCGACTGTATATATATATATATATATATATATATATATATATATCCTTTTTCGATTTTCATTGATTTTCTTTCCCATTTTAGTAGAAATCTTTTATTTTTTCTCGTTAATCGCGTTGCTATTGGACCTAACCCGGTCCATCACCAGCGCATAATGATCACTGATGAGGCAGTCTTTCGTTCTGCACACTTCTCCGCCCCGACCAACCTAGCTAGGGACATCAGCTGTCAGGTCTAACCCGACCCCTCAAGCGTTTGTCGCCTGTCTACTCAGTCAGGCATAAGGAGCGAGCGTCCCCTCCGACCGTCCTCAACAGCTGATGTCGCTAGCCAGGTTGGTCGGGGCATAGGAGTGTGATGAAGCAAACACTGCCTCGTCAGTGATCAATATGCGCTGATGATGGACCGGACTAGGTCCGAAAGCTACGCGATTAACGAGAAAAAATAAAAGATTTCTACTAAAATGGGAAAGAACATCCGTGCAAATTGAAAAAGGAATCATAAAAATTCCCGTTACGAACAATAAAGATTACTGAACATATGTATACAGTGTTGGCGCTAATCTTACCAGTACACTTAATGTTACATACTTACAACAAGGAAGATGGCAGTACACACTTAAGTTTGGATATCAGGGAAGGCAGGAGGACCAGTTGGCTTTGTTAGCATCGTGAACATTTAGCGAAGAACAACTTCACATTTTACCATCCGATGTGTCCCGATCCAACCGATGCTACGATGGCTAACGGAGAATCATGGCAGCCGTGGTGCCGACAATGGATTGACGAGGAGGAAGGTCCCGCAATGTGTCAAATAGCAGACATTCAGTATCGCTGTTACAAAACGTGCAACGTTGCTTGCAAAGCCTAAGATTTTCAACATGGCACCCATAATGGCACGAATTTGTTTTGAATAAAACAATGAACTTCAATTTTACCGTACATTTTAAAGTTCAATCGAATGTTAGACCGAATATCTTCACTGCGTTCATTGTGGTTCGCATGGCAACCTCGTCCGGAGTGAAGCATCCGTACGCTGCTATCATTTCCACCGTGGCCGGCAGTGAGCAAGGCTCGTTGCGTTGAAAGCTGCAGTGGTTAAGAACGAAGTGGGACGCGTGCGACGAAATCTTTTCTCTGACATCCTGACAAACTTTTTTTGCTTGAATGTTCGGGTACATGTAAGGTGCGTCCGTTTCAACCAACAATCTATTCAACGGAAGAAGACGATTTCTCAGCATGAATTTCACGCCGCGTTCCAACGTATCCTTCCACAGATAACCTATGACGTAAGCAGTAAACATGAACGAGTTGCGCCGACTTAAATGCTGCACCAACCTGTAAGGCCAATGTAGAAACCCATGTCTAAATAAGTTTTCGCCTCTTCAGCTGTGCCAGTAAAGCAGTGAATGACCACCTCACGCAACTGGCCGTCATACTTTCGCAAAATGTCAACCAGAGCTTCGTGAGCCTCGCGTTCGTGAACAAATAGCGGCTTCTTAAGCTTGCAAGCGAGTTGCACCTGCAGAAGAAGTCACAACCATCTCCCTTGCGTATGCTTAGCCTGCTGACCACTTCTTACCTGAGCATCGAATACTTTGAGCTGCGTTTCCCTTGGCGAGAACATACGATTGAAATCGAGTCCGCATTCGCCTATGGCAACGCATTCCGGCTGTCCTGCCAACTCTTCCAACCGATCTATGCATTCCGGAGTGAAATGCTTGGCGTCGTGAGGATGCGTCCCTGAGATAAACGAACGCTAGAGAAATACATAGCTATTCCGCGAAAGAAAATACCTGCGGTGAAGTACAGGTATCCTGGGTAAAGGCGACAAAGCCTCATCGCCTCCTTCGTCACTTCGACGGAAGTCCCGGTAACTATTATTTTGCAAATTCCTGCGATGCTACGTTAAACCTTTCAATAGCCGCCTCTCTCGACGTATACCTGACTCCTTGGCACGTCCGATGACGGCTTCAAGGTCTCGATTGTTGAATGCGTGGCCAGTGAGATTAGCACCGATGTCTACCAGCTGGTACGGAGCAGGACGGAGAGCCATGGACGAACGAAATGACGAAAACAATTTTTTCAATGGTTTAAGACGCCCTACTCTTGTCAGGTTTGCTCTGGTCAATTTACATGCGAACAACGACAGCCTAAACCACCTCTCTAAAAGGAACGTTGCGTAATTTTTGCCTTGAGAAATGTGTAGGCAAACCTACCGACGGTAAAGGGTAAATGCATTCTGTATACACACTTTCGTCCGCTTGGTTTTTGCTGTCGTACTTGAAAACAGTTCAGCGTGCGAGCAATTTGAAAAAACCACCTGAATAATAACCACAACTGAATGCTTCCTTACGCTATAGGCAATTTACTCGGGTCAAATGTTTGGCGTCCCCTCTTAAGGGCTTGCGCTATCAACCAGCCAGCCAATGCTTTCGGTACATTACCTAGTCCTTAAAAACGTGAGAACCTTGCTAAAGTTCGTTGCGTGACGCTATGCTGTAATTGGCCGGTATGTGTAGTTAAATAATTTAACTCATGAGACATTGTCACACAAAAGTCATTTTTTGCTGTGTGATCTCTTGCCTTCATTGAAGTGTTACTGACGACAATGCGATAGAAAACTCTGGATCAACGGGGAGAGATACAGTATCATTAATAATATTCATGTTTAGTAATCTTGAAAAGCGGGTATCTCGCGACGGCGATCTGTACGGTAGGTTCATAACGTGACTTGATACCGTTGCTTGACTGTTCATCCAATATTCCTGCTGATGCTCGATAAGCCTTCGGAAACTGACATAATCTTACGAGCCAAATGTTTTCAACTTATTGAAAATTAAATTCCTGTTAACGAGGTTACATGTGATTTGCTGAAATGCTATTTTCCGTTGAAGACGGAGTAAGAGAACTTCTGTAAGCTTCGGTGTAAGCCAGAAAAGATCAAAAAACTGTGTCACTATTGGAAAACTAAAGTAATACGGTAAACTAATACGTAATGTGTAGATACACTGCTACGAAACATTCGATTTTCAAGTATCTTATTTCAAGAACTTGCCATTCTTCGCTTTCTTTGGGCATTGCATATAAATTCAGCAAAATATGCAGCAGTACAGCGGAAGCAGATCGCTAACCACCTTTCTCTGGGAAAGCGCAAAAGCAAAGCGATCCTCAACTTAGCAAGTGCCGCGAAAGCCGTAACGCTGAATGATGTTTTATTGTTCTTTACCAATGCGAGAAAGATTATTTTACGTTTAGCAGAAGAACCAGCTTCAGGAAAGCACCTCGCAGGCAGCACATTCGACGAAACAATAAGGTATAAAAACAGCTGACCAGACACGAGATATAAATTCTTGAACATCAATGTACTATTTGACGATCCAGTTCAACTGGCAGGATCTCCAAGATAGGTCGGAGCACCATGGATTGCCTGTCAACTGGGAACCGCTGCGCGACGGGCCAATGTCCCAAAGTTATCACTTTTGGTGGCCTGAAATTGCGACATACATTCTTTATGCTTACAATTCACGCGCCACTCATTACCCAACGTAGTCGGCAATTTCTCGAAGCTCACTGGCTTTGTGTAGGGCTCTTTTACGTAGCGATCGTAAGCCGCCTGGGTAGGGTCAACTGCCCGTAAAATCCGCTGGAATTGGCGTCCAGCAGCTTGTCCGACTTCTCCGGGAACGGCACGTTCATTGGTATGCCGTGGGGGGCTAAAGTACTGTTCGGTAAATCAAGTATTGTGTTGCAGTTTGCTCACCCAAGGTTGCGGGCTGGTCGGACAAATCGTTCGGATGGAATCGAACTTGCTCCGGGAAGAGGAACCGATTTATTAGGTAAAATAAAACTAGGATAATCAAGCAGGCGAAGCCGTAACTGCGAAACACCATTCGCGTACCTGCAAATTAGCATTTGGATTTAAAGGTGCATTGCTATCATTTGAACCAACCAGTGTGCGTGATCACAATACCGCCGATTAAGGCACCGCATCCTCGACCAAGTCCATGATGAAGGCCCTGCAGCAGACCTTGCGCTGACGATTTGTACTGCGGGGGAGCGGCAAGTGACATGTAAGACGTTGCAGCAGCCCATACGGCGGCATGGGTTAGACCTAAATATTTGTGTACGCCTAAGCAAATGGAAACTACGTTCATCAGTAATAATAACTCAAGTCCGGAATAGTACATGGCAGTATGTTTAATCACATAAATAGAGTAAGGTGGGCGTGGCTGAGTAAACCAAAAGCATTATCTCCACTGCTTTAACGGAAACGGCAATTCAAATATATTGGTATTTCGACCAACAACGATTACTCCAAGGCAATTTACTACACTTTGAAGATATTACGGTCACTGCTTTTATAATGCGCGCCGTGTAATGCGATTTCACCCACACGGGAATTCCCGTCCGAAGCCGTGAATAGATGCGCAGGAATTGCTGTTTGTTGACATGGCTACGAGCAGAAAGCATCACTATGACGCATCTAACCTCAATGGGTGCTGCATGTGTCAGGAATATGTCATGTTAACGTAGCCTGTTCTCGTAAGAGAAGGTCAGCTCGGCCTAGGAAACAAAGCAATCCCTTATTGTTAGCCAAAGATAAATTTTTAAATCACAAATTCTTTATACAAATTCCTGGTTATTCGTTGCAATTCCATACAACGAATAGCTGAGAGATAGTGTGAGAGATATTTCCAGAACTGACTCGCGCGTTATAGGACCAGTTGACCGCAGCGGATGTTTTACCTTACTCTATGCAAAGAAAGTCATAAGTTGCGACGAAAAATCAAGCATATCCTGTTCACCCTGACGCGGAATTTGCAGTGACTCCAAAAGAAGAGGATATCAAACATGATAATGCACTTGAAGTCGCTTCCTGCGGAAAAATTCCTACATATGCTGAGTGGCGTAGCCAGCATTGAGACAGTGCTTCCTCCACTTACGTTTGTAATAAGAACACGAAGCAGACAAAGATTAGCTCCTTCCGAAAGAACGATTCAATCACGAAAAGAAAGTAAATGCATTTGGTTAGTGTTACTTGAAGAAAGACCTATGATTTTGCTCTTTTGACTATGCGTTAATAGACTTTGTACGATATTCTCCGGTAGACGTACAAGAAAATCAAATACATGTTCATATCAGTATTCTGGTCTAATTCCATATGTCGGCCACCCCATACGTTGTCCGGTCTGTTCCAGTCCCTTAGATGGTCTACTTAAAAAGATCGTCCCTTCCTCACATGTTTATTCGTGACAGCAGGAGCGCTGAAGACGAGACCTATGGGGGTCACGTAAGCTCCGCTTAGAATAAAGCATTTTACACGGGTGTCTTGCCGCTTGCTGATACGATGTACACATATATGTAATATGTATATATGAAGGCTCACTGTTTACGTTCGAAGACCTGCTGTAGATAATAAGACACATTTCAACCGCTCTGCCCTGGGCCTCTCTTTTCATATTCTGCCTCATATGACGCTGGATTTCTATGACCGATCTCATGCACCATATAACGACAACAGTGGTATGTAATAATTGGCAGCACTGAGCCTGTAGTCATATTGTCCACAGAAATGGAGTGAAGCTGACAATCAATTACTGCAGACATATGGTGCACCGCTATTATCGATCCTTACTTTATGAAGTAGTGCCTTTACACGCGCAACAATACTTTCAAAAGCCTTTACTCTCTTCTATTGACTACTGCGCCCGTGTCTAACATGAAATGCAACACTCTACCATTGCTGTTCGATGTCACCAAGCGACTTAACGTCCTAAAGCGGCACCGATGGCTGTCTCGCCATATCGCGCAAACAAACGTTTCCTTTCGTCCGCTTAATCGGTCACTCGGAATAATAAGCTATATCTTTGATGTAGCAGTCGACAACCTCTGCCGATGTCGACTACGCGTTCGCTCATTGATGTCAAATGCTTTGCAATTCGTCTCATCTCCAATTCGGACTTACTGACTTGAGCGCCTTGCAAAAACCAGTGGTGCCCTCCAATTTGCATACACAATTTCCGCTGAATCTCTGCGCATAACAAGAATGGACGCCAATTAGCGCTATATGATGCGGATGAATGGCGTTGTGGATTAAAAAACATAATAACTTAAATAAGAATCAATGGGCAAAGAGCCTTTCAATACGTCAGTCCGTCCGTCCTCAATACGTAAGCTCAAGCTTCTATCGATCATTGGAAGCTAAACACGTTGGGACCTATGGCCTTGCGCTTGTTTTTGCCCGAGTAAATTCATCAATATTTGCAGGGCATACTTAGCATTTAGGCGACTTTGACGAGGACTCACAGTAAAACGTCGCCTTTGAACGCCGTGTACGCTTACCCTGTATGAACTCGAACGGCAGCACCCACCAGGGATCACGCAACCAACTGATGTACAGAAAGCGCGCCACATTTGCCAGCAGACCAACGTACAGCACTTTAGTATGCCCAATCTTGTTGATCAGTCGAAAGCTGAAGAAGTAGGCTCCAATTTCGGAAACGTGATTAATAACCGATGCGAGGCCGTAGAGCGACGGCGACCCGCCAATATCCTGCAGATGCCAAAACAGGAAGCAGAACACCAGTCCAACTCCGAGGCCCATCCACCAGGTGACAAATAGAAAAGCCGCGTAGTGGGGACGCGCAAATGTTCTAATGACGGCAAACCATTTGGGACCGTGGGACAGTTCGCGCGCCTCAGGTGCCTCGGTGCGAGCCTGGTCGGCAATCTCAGGGTCCAGGTGGCCAATCTGGCTGTCCATAATTCGTTGCGCAACCTTCTTGGCCGAACCGTCACCATAATCTTGGAAGCGAAATTGCGTCGCCATAAGGAAGGCGCAACTCATCAGTATGGAAAAGGCGGCAAAGCAAAGCGTGTAGTTTTTCTCCTGAACGTTCAGACCGCAGGGATGGCTGGGAAACACGAGGCTATAGTCGAGCGCAATGCCAACAATGAACATGGCCAAGCCCCAGCCGAGGCTGCCGTACAATCGCTGACGGCCGTACAATTCCGGTTGGTCTCCTGCAAGCGGGAATGCTTTTGTCAAATGCAAATGCTCAGATACCGAGCATACCGAGCATATTCAGTGTACAGGCGTCGGCTAGCGTAATGGCGGGCGCGCTGAAGAATTCGCCTATCGTGATGATCACCAGCAAAAGGAGGAACACCTCCTCGACGGCGGACTTGCGGTACACCTTTTTGGAATGCGGAGGGGAGACCAGCATTCCCAGCTTCTCCGCGTCGTAGTTGTTAACCGCGTTCTCGCTAAGCACCTCAGGCGCCATGCCGGGAACCTTCACTTTCATGTACCAGTCGGGCAGGTAAGAGAAGATGTACCTGGATTCGGTGTCGTAGTCGGCTCTCATTTTGCCAATGTCCAACGCCCGCAAACCCTTCGAGGAGTCGTAGTCGTCGTCACCCATTGCGGGAATGAGAAACTGGCTACTCCCGTTGCCCACGAGGCAGAACGGGGCAGTCGGCTGGACAAAGTCCATCGCCAGCGTTGACACTATCCAGCATATCAAGGCGAACAGGAGCACTAGCTTTCCCTTGCGGAAGCGATCCGCCAAGCCGCCCCAAAATGGGGCGCTCGCGAACTCGACGAACGGTCGTATGCCAACCAGTATGCCGGCCTGCGTGGCGTTCATGCCCAGCTGCTTGAAATAGATGGATATCAGGGGGAAAAGCGAGCCGAATGCTGCGTAGAAAAAAAAGTAGAACAACTTCGAAACGAGCAGCTCGCCCTTGGTGATCGAGCTGTGCAACGCCCCTATAAGGCCAACTGACTTCTCCAGGAGGGTGCTGGACCTTTGCAGTGGCGGAGGATACTGGTATTCGTCAAAGGCAACTGTATCCGCTCCTTTCGAACGTTCGCCGGGAGCAGGATCGCCCTGCTGATAAGCATTTGGTTGCCCCATGCCAACGTCCATTTTTTCGCCGCCTATTCAAGCAGCCCAAACGTTTGTTGGCATATTTGGCCGTATAAATGGAAATTATCCGTCAGGCCGAGATGCACAAAGTTGATCCGAAGGCTACGGCCGCAAAACAGCGAACAAGTTAACGCATGCGGCCATATACAGCAATGGTATACAGTACCTGAGAAGGAAGATACTGATCAGCAGGTTAAAGTTTGCTGAAAAGACAGACGTGCATCTGCGGCAAGCATGCGAGCAATGGGGGCGACCACCCTACGTTGCTTTCTATTTCAGTGGCTATTATTTGGAAGCGGCATTGCTCGCTTCTTCACCTTGGGCAACCTACCGTAGGCTAGTATGCCTGATGCGGAGTTCTGATGCGACTGATTAAGGTCTGGCCGCTTTAGCTGAGGTGTCGACGTGACATTTCGATCGCGCAGTAGCATTGCGCTATTGATTTTTTCGTTCACCGTTTATGGCGGACGCAGCAAGTTGTTGACTGAGGGAAAATCGTTGATTTCATGGTGCTGTCAACGAGCAGTCAAAAAGAGTCCCTTCCTCGCTGTTGCCCACGAGTACCGTAACCGTTTCCATGCACTGACCGGAAGAGGAATCCTGCTTGCATATTCCAATAATCCACACTTGAGGTCCGTCCCACCCATCTGGGTCTTCGTGTGCAAAATTGGCAGCGGACTTATTTGGCGGTTTACTACCTCTTTTAGTCGTCAGGGCTGTAGCTTGACTAAATAAATCAATTGAAGCAAATAAAGTTCCATACAGCATGCGCCAAGCGGACTTCGAATTTGGCATAGAGGATTTGCCCAAAAAAAGCTCAAATTTGAAGATGGCATGGTAGCGTACAGCTAATATACACAAAAGGGGCCAACGGTGGCAACATTGGTCATGTAACGTGTACACAGCCAAGCTTCGGCAGCGACTCGTTCGACCTCTACTTCGGCTTGGTACATTGTGTACTTACTGCACGTCTACTCCGCTCAGTCCGCTGAGCAATCATGGAATCGTTAAGCGGGAGAAAGACAAGTAAATCCAGCCCTGCTGTCAACAGCATTATCAAGCTGGATTTGCGCTACCTTACGCTATTAATTCCGCCTTGTGAATGGCAGTTTAATACCGCATGAACGGGGCAAAAGCAGAAAATAGTCTTTGAAGAAACTTCGAGAAGTAACGACAATATGCGTCGATTGGGCAGCTTCACTATAGAATCGAGATGTTCAATGAGGTAGTATTAAAGGTGAATGGGACGAAGCATCCCCTTATCTAACCGTACAACGTCCAAAAAACAATGGAACACTTTGTCCCGCCATTAAATACGCTGGTGGCTAGTGATATGGATGTCTTTTAATGAAAACCAAAGGGGCTAAGATGCTGCTTGCCGACGTGCCCTTGGTATGTAGACTTGTATAGATCTTCGTAAAAATTAAAATAAATATAAATATTTTGTGTTGTTTGACACAGCTAGCCCGTTGATATTGTTTCAGTGTATCTGCAATTAACCAAAAAACCTCACCAGTCAACGATGGGTTAGTTTATTGGTAAAATTGTGAGGGCACTGTAACGTACTAACTCGCTGACGACGGGACTAGGGCGTCCCGAAAGCTTCGATAGCACGTTACAGTGCCCTCACAATTTTACCAATAAACTAACCCATCGTTGACTGGTGAGGTTCTTTGGTTAATTGCAGATACACTGAAACAATCTCAACAGGCTAACCGTGTCAAACAACACAAAATTCCAATGACCCATTACAGTGAATCCGATTTTCAAATATAAATATTTGCATAACTATTTGCGCTGAGAAGTTGCAAGACAATGTAGTACGGTGCTGCGAAACGCATTTTAAAAATTCAGCTTTTGATTGCGACAGAGCGAAAGATTTGCCGCTCATTTAGCGACTTCGTACCCTTTTACCAATGGTCTGGGAGCATTGCATAACGGAGGTAGGTACATTCCCTAGGCGCAGTATAACTGGCTCAGCCGGTACGCTTCCATGCGTTCAGCAACGAAAACCTTTGTTGTTAAGCAACCAACTTTCAAGAAAGTTCACTTTCTTGAAAGTGGTTGCTTAACAACAAAGTTAACAGTTCACTTCTGTTAATTAAAGATGAGAAATTATCTTTAATTGAAACCCCATCAAGTTGCCATAGGGCAAAGGGTTTACTAAAATTTTTTAAAGTCTGCCCTTTTGCTCTGACTGTGAACCACTGAAAGAAAAGTTTATCCTTTTGTAAGTTCACAATGGGTTCGATCTGCAGCCAATGTATATGCGCGACCAAAATATCACGTCTTCAAGGAACACTTTATTCGTAAGGTGCGACAAACAGAAGATCTCAAGATACTGACTCTCGATAAGCGTTCCTCTATATATAGGAAGGGTTGACCTCTTCAGGTGGTCATAAAACTACTAAGAATGATGATCATGGATAAAGGTCGCATTCTGGTGACTACTTCATGCTGTGCCTTAGTATGCGACCTTAGGGAGGTTACGTCCCCAATGAGGTCATGCGGCAGGTCATACCAGGTTCGCGTTAGGTGATGCCATGCGTCCTCATGTTGTGATCTGCGGGGGGCTTGGACCACTAAGAGGCACAACGTAAACACACCTTTTGCTTGACAAAACGGGTTCAAGCTGTGAGAACAAATTTATGGGCCCATTAGCAACGATGCTACGCAACAAATTTTTCGCGAAGAAATCTGTCAATAGCATTTATCGTTTAATTGCGACGAGGAAAACGAGTCGTTTTGTAAAATAATAAGCCACAGAAGAGAGCAACCATCGTGCCGCACAAAGGCCAGTGTTTGAATGCTCAGGTTCGCTGACGACATACATGCAAATAACCTCTAGGGGTATAATGGCCTACGCAGCTGGACTTACAACAGAAGAGACAATTCAAGTGTAGCAAAGCGCTTTCAATAGGACAGTTAACGTTTTTTGTTTTCCGTACGCAATTTCAAGGAAAGCAGCCTATTCAAATAAAGTAACTTTATTTGCTTTCCACTTGTTTCCAAGCAAGACCGTTTGCGATCGGTTAATCGACAAGCATTCAATGCAACTGGACTATGATTAAAGATTCGCAGGTGAGCGAAATGGGAAGAACAATTTTCCGACGCGATCAACATTTGCGGAGCGATGCACGTGCTTTCGAAGGTAGCGTGGAATGCTCAGGAGGACGACAGCATTCTGGTAGAAGGTTCCAAGCCCCAAACGTGCACTCAGCTTGGTAGGCAAAAGTAAACGGCACGACGCAAATCTAAGCCCACAGTTGACGGCGAGACTGGTACCTGCGCGTTCAATTCATGGACTACAAGCAGCCACCGCGAGATGTGCACTCAAAATGACCTTGCCGCTAACAAATAATCGTTGTTGCCAACGGCGGATGGTTTACATGGATAAGTTAAGCTCAAAGAGCAAGTTTAAGGCGATTTGGAGACTTTTATCTTGATTTCTTCTTTGTAACGGGAGCGATTAACATGTTGAATTGTTGTACACGGACTTTTCGGCACTATTTTCAAATCCCCCCCCCTAGACGGCGCCGCTATCGTTAGGCGGAGCATGTTGGTTGTTGCCCTCATATGAGAGGTGGCGACAGCGTCTGTGGAAATGGCGTCATGTTTCTGTTCGTAAGGCAGCTGATAGGCTGATGGTGCTCGCAAGTGAGTGCTTGGTGCGGTTGCTATGGCTAGATTTGTGCAACATAGAGTTGCTGATCGCCCCTTTGGGATGAAGCCTAACGTCTTGGACTGCAAAAATTGGGAAACTTAGCAGAGGGCCTTCGCGAAAGTTTCCCACACGGGTTCCTCCGCTGGATAAGCTCAGCCGAGGCACATCGCCGCTGTTCAACCTGAACGGCGGCCCGCATCTACTCCAACACAAGAAAAAAAAAAGAAAAAATATATATATAGATTAAAGAATCACGGAGATTTCTTCCCGTTGATCACGGTCCAAAAACAAGTAGATGGAACACTTTATATCTGAACGCTAGAAATAAAGTGTTCCATCTACTTGTTTTTGGACCGTGATCAACGGGAGGAAATCTCCGCGATTCTTTAATCAATTATACTAGATACCCGTTACAAAAGTCTCACATTTACATATATATATATATATATATATATATATATATATATGTTCAGCGCTGTTTATCAACTTTGCGATTAGTATTGTATGTTGTAGATAAGAGAGATGAGTTTTGCAAAGGAATTAATATTGTCTATCCAATTCTGAAAGGTCTACGGCTGTATCTCTGTTGAATATTACCAACATCAAGCAAATGCTTCTCGAGGAACAATTTATTATACTTGTAACGCGAAGAGATTCGCAGGTTCCGGTTGGGGACAGTAGCGGACGAGTACGGTGAGTGTCGTCTGCTGTCGCGCTGAGCGATCGTGCTGTTGCCTTCGCTTGTTGTCGTGTGTTCCATTAAACGTTATGGCCGAAGACACTGTCCGAGTAAACGCTACAAATGGCGACCGCGGCAGGATGCCGCGAAATGAAGTAGTAATGCCTCTATCTTTACCGCCCCTCGAGGCAAATGCGGCGAACGCGGCGCAATGGTTTGAGCGCCTGGAAGCTTTCTTTGAGATTCACGGCACCGCTAACGAGCGGAAAGCAGCAGTCCTGCGATTTTACTTATCGGATGAGCTGCGCCAGCTACTCCCCGGACTGGGAGCAAGCACGGGAGACAGCTATGAAGAGCTGCGCCGGACCCTGGTACAATATTTGCGTGACGAAGGAGTTGGCATCGTCGCACGCAATGCGTTCTTCTCACGCAGGCAACGTGAGGAGGAAAGGCTGCAGGCGTTCATGGCGCACCTGCGTATGCTCTGCAGTCAAGCGTTCCCCGACTTGAAAAAGACGGAACAAGCCACCTTAGTGGTCGACCAATTCACCCGAGGAGTGCAGTCGGATTCTGTAAGAGCCGCGCTTGTCAGAGCGCGTTGTGCCACGCCCGAAGCAGCGCTTGACCTTGCTGTAGCCGAAGAGAAAGACGTTGCTATTATTTCGTGCCTGTCGGCATCCGGCACGGCAGCTCCCGCCAATATCGTCAAATCGCCCGCCGGCGAAAACGCCCAGATCGCACAGGCATCGTCCATCGCAGCAGAGCCGGACGACGTTCAGCAGTTAACAGAAGCGGTACAGCGATTGTTGACGCAAATGACCAGGTGCTGCAATACGACGCGAGAACGTCGCCCCGAAGCGCGTCGGCAGGATCGGTGGAGTGGAGCGACGCGATGTTTTAACTGTGGCGGCAAAGGACACACGGCTCGCGTGTGCCCCTCTCCAGCTAGGCGCATGCGACGGAACGGCAAGATGCTGCGACACGAAGGGGCGAAACCGGCCCAAACAGCCGTTTGATGGATGAATCGTATACGGAGGTGACGATGACGGTGGCTCTCGTAGAAAGTTGCTCAGCAGTAAAAGCTTTAGGCTGCATCTCGGGATGCCCGACGGAACTAACCATTGATACTGGCGCCGCCGTCTCGCTAATGGACTATAAACTTCTCGGTATTCTTCAGCCGGCCAGGCTACTTGACGTACGCAATATTCGAGTTCTTACAGCAACTGGATCCGAAATGAAAATAGCTGGAACATGCACGGTAGACGTTTCGATCGGCGGAGCCCCAGCAAAGAAGCACACTGTGTTGGTTGCCCACGGCCTCACATGCCCTTGCCTCATAGGTGCCGACTTCTTACGCAGGCACGGGTGTGTGATCGATTTTACTACGGGAATTTTACAGATCGGTAGCTATGACGTCGAATTGAAATCGGAAAGTGGAAATGACCGCACGATTGCGCTGATCGGACCCGCTCAAAGAGAACTAGGTAGTTGCGACGAAGTTATAGACGCCATGTGCTCGAAAAGTACAGCACCACAGGAGGTGCTGGTTCCGTTGAGAAAGACCTTGTCAAAGTATCGCGATGTGATATCCATGACTGATGATGACCTTGGCCGCACTTCGGTGGTAAGACACGAAATACGAACGGGCAACGCTAAGCCGATAAAAATAGGACCACGCCGAACGCCCTACCGTCACCGGTCCACCATGGAAACATTGGTCAACCGAATGCTCCAGCAGGGTGTAATTGAACAAGCGTCAGGGCCATGGTCCTTCCCCGTAGTACTCGCTCCGAAGAAAGACGGCAGCTTACGTTTTTGCGTCGACTATCGGAAACTGAATGAGGTGACGGAAAAAAATGTCCAGCCCCTCCCACGTATCGACGATGCATTGGACGCTTTAGCCGGCTCGAGCTGGTTTTCAACCCTAGACTTGGCCTCCGGATACTGGCAGGTAGAAGTTGAAGCCCGAGACAGGCCAAAAACCGCGTTCAGTACTCCTTCAGGACTATACCAATTCCGTGTGATGCCCTTCGGGCTATGCAACGCACCGGCGACGTTTCAACGCCTTATGGAAAAAGTACTCGAAGGACTCCAGTGGCGTACTTGTTTGGTATATTTAGACGATATAATTGTTTTTGCGAGAACACCAATCGAACAAATGCAGCGTTTAGATGAAGTACTGAACCGACTTCAAAAGGCCGGCCTCAAACTAAAGCCCTCAAAATGCAAAATCATGACGACCGAAGTTGTTTTCCTCGGACACACAATCTCTGCTAACGGCATCGCTACGGATGCTTCGAAATGCGCCGCGGTAGAACGCTGGCATCCGCCACGATGCCTCAACGAGCTACGCCAATTTCTCGGTTTGGCATCTTACTATCGGAAGTTCGTCAAAAACTTCGCCACAATTGCAGCCCCGCTCCACCGCCTGCTCCGCAAAGACAGTAAATGGGTGTGGAACCAAGATTGTGAACAAGCGTTCCAGCAGTTAAAGCGAAATCTCCTGTCAGCGCCTGTTTTGCGCTTACCCGATTTTACCAAAACATTTATTCTAGACGTCGACGCCAGTGGTGAAGGGCTAGGCGCCGTCTTATCCCAATGTTTCGCCGACGGTGAACACCCTATTGCGTACGCTAGCCGTACGTTATCAAAACCAGAACGCCGATACTGCGCCACTCGCCGCGAGCTACTCGCGCTTGTATGGGGCACGAAGCATTTCCGACCATACCTCTATGGCGCACGTTTTATAGCCCGAACGGACCACAATTGCTTAGTATGGCTCAACAGCTTTCGTGAGCCCGAAGGTCAAACAGCCCGCTGGCTTGAACGTTTGGCTGAATTCGATATGGAAATTCGCCACCGCCCTGGACGACTCCACGACAACGCCGACGCCTTATCCAGACCGCTGTGCCCTCAATGCGGTAAGCAACTGGTATCCATCGACTGCGCGCAAGTCACCTTACCACCGCCACAGAACGACATGCGAGACGCACAAGATACCGATGACGAAATAAAAGTACTGAAAGACTGGATCCGCAACGGCAACTGGCCAAGCCGTTGCCCGGAAGGGACCAGCCGTAACCTCCGCATTCTATGGGGCCAAAAAGATGCCCTTTTCTTGGACGACGGGATTCTTCTACGCCGTTGGGACGACTGCAGTCGCCAGCAACCGCGACGATTAATTGTTGTACCATCTCGTATGCAAGCTCAGGTATTACGCGGACTCCATGACGGCGTTGGCGGTGGCCACTTTGGCAAACAGCGAACTTTAGCAAAAGCGCGTTCTAGATTCTACTGGCCAGGAATGGCCAAAGACGTGGACCTTTGGTGTAAGTCATGCGACGTTTGTGCACGCAGGAAAGGCTATCGTCGCAATCGATTACCCTTACAACCGTTGCTTGCTGGTTACCCTTTTCAACGCGTCGGCATCGATTTCCTCGGTCCCCTACCGACGACAACGAATGGAAAACGGTACGTCCTCGCCGTCTGCGATTATTTCACGAAATGGACCGAAGCCTACGCTACAGAAAACATGGAAGCAACAACAGTGGCAAAACTGCTCATCGACAACTACATTACCCGTTTTGGCCCCCCAGAATCGGTACATTCCGACCAAGGCCGCAATTTCGAAGCACTATTAATGACCGAACTCTTCCGCCTCTTAGACGTGAAGAAAACGCGAACAACACCTTACCACCCTCAATCGAACGGCTTGGTTGAACGATTCAACAGGACATTGCTTGACACACTAGCGGCCCTCGCGAAGGATTTCCCCGACCGCTGGGACGACATGTTGCCCTGGGCAACCTTTGCTTACAACACCAGCAACCACGAAACGACGGGAATCTCCCCGTTCCTCGCGCTTTTCGGACGAGAGGCTCGACTGCCCATCGACCTCCAGTATGACCTCCCGGCAAGCGACAATACCGAATCTCTAACCACTTACGTGCAGGAACTAAGAAAGAACCTCGAACACGTCCATGCTGCCATCCGACAGCATCTGCACGCTAAGCAGCAGGGACAGAAAACCTACTACGACCGTCGCCGTCACGGGAACCCTTTTCAAAACGGCGACCGCGTCTGGCTCGCAGTACCCCAAAAGGGGAAAATAAGCGCTCGATGGGACGGCCCCTTCGTCATCAAGAAAAAAATAACTGACCATGTGTACCGACTCGATCGGAGACCCAGGCGAGACGTCGTCGTCCACGGCGACCGGCTGAAAAGATACGACGACCGTCCTCCACGCCTCCAACCAGAACCCTCCGTCGCAGAACCTCACTTGGCACTACCAACGCCGCCGCCCGACCGGCCATCGGCTCCACAACCGGTCTCCATCCCTCCGAGGCCACGGCCAAATTGCCCACCACCGGTCGAGACCCACCCTGCCAACACGCCACCAGCTCCTGTTCCGGTGTCACCGCCTCCGTCCACGCCCCCGCAGACTCGCCCTTCACGGGACCACAGGCGACCAGATCGCTTCCGCGATTACATTCTGTACGCACTATCATTCGGCCGAGCCGGCCTCAACAGGAGGGGGAGTAGTGTAACGCGAAGAGATTCGCAGGTTCCGGTTGGGGACAGTAGCGGACGAGTACGGTGAGTGTCGTCTGCTGTCGCGCTGAGCGATCGTGCTGTTGCCTTCGCTTGTTGTCGTGTGTTCCATTAAACGTTATGGCCGAAGACACTGTCCGAGTAAACGCTACATACTTATATTGGCAAAAGCACAAAATTGCAGCGGAGCTTTCGAAACGTACTGGTTTCGTCGTCAGCGCGAAATGGTGGTTATCCCTCGCTGTGAGGGTTAACATCAGTTGGCCTTGAGGGGTCACTGGTTTCGCAACATTTGGTATGTCAAATCAGATTCGACCAAATATCACTAACTGCGACCCCTCGATCTCTGTTCAAACAATCATTGTGCTGGATGAACAGTGCTTCCTTGATTTTCCTGCGGCCTTTGTGGCTTTCATTGCATAACTTCACAGCCACGACGTCATGCTTGCATACGGACGTGTGTTCAACGACGGCTGACGTCCTAAGCAAGTTCTCCATGATGATATGCGGGTCTAGCGTTTGTGGGCGGCCTCGTCCTCTGACCTCACTATTCCGTTCAGTCTGTCTTCCGCATTCTTGTACCTATGGATGTCATTTAAATGCTCTTTAAATCTATCTTGTAGAGGCCTGCCTGTTTCACCGATGTAAATCGCTGAGCATTGGCCTTTCAGTATATTCAACGCCCCTGTTAGACATCCTATATTGTCTATCCAATTGACAATTTCGAACGGAAGAACGTGAAACCCCTTTTCGAAATATTCTTGCAGCATTTGTAAATGCTGTCAGCAAACATCCGCTTATGCATTTACTGCCTTCGAATCGCGGCGTTAACGCTTCAGCGCGCTTATGTCGCCTCTTTCTCATTTATCGGTTCGCTGAAGTTCAACTTCGTGAATGACGCGTGATATGGTCGACTTTTGCCGATGGCTTTCCGAAGTTTAAACAATGTGTCAGAGAGAAGAGGTTTTCGTCGTGGGGGATCTGTATTCTACTTTCTGCGACAAGTGGTGCTGACTGGACGTGGGATGTCAGAGGGAAGACTGCCATTGGTGCCGTTTCTTCTCGTTCCTGCTGCTAGTCATCTTGGTTTTATGTTCCTCATGGTTGCCTAACTTTTTTAGTTCGTGCGGTTACCACGGGCAGGCGTTTGCAAGTGGACGTGGGCTGTCGGAGAGAGAAGGTTGACATTGGTGTTGCTTCTTCTGGATCGTGCTTCTAGTCGTTCCAAGTATGTCCGAACGAGAAGAGCAAATGGGCTTTGCACAGATGTGCGCCACATTCATCAGCGACGAGAATGCGGTCGTCGCCTTTATGCAGGAGAAGGGGATCCTGCATCGGGAGAGGAGCTGCGTGTGCGGCAAAGACATTATGCTGGACCTAAAACGTGCATCTGCTCGTTGGAGGTGCACACGGAATGTCTGCCGCAAGGAGCTGCCGTTGCGTGCGGGCACATGGTTGGAAGGTAAAACTAGTGGTTCCAAAGAATCTTGCTTCATTTTACTGTTCCATGGGCAAGAATCTGCCGGTGTGGAAGACGTTGCTTTTCATTCGTGCCTGGAGCGACAAGCTCACAAGCTGCTCTTTTTGTAAAAACAGCTTAGGCATGAATGGAAAAGCAACGGTCGAGTGGAACCTCTTACTGAGGGAGGCAGCGGCGGAATGGCTGTTCAAGGACCGCGTCGTTGTGGGAGGACCCGTCCTCACGGTTGAGGTTGACGAGAGTTTGTTCTCGAAGAGGAAGTACAGCCGGGGCCGGGTTCTTCCACAAGCATGGGTCGTCAATGGTGTGTGCCGCGAGACGGGTGATTGTTTCCTTGCCCGGGTTACAGATCAGTCGGCCGTTGCGCTTATATCCGTTATAACGGATAACATAGCAGCCGGATCGACTGTAATCACGGATGAATGGCGGGGATACTACCGTTTGACGAATGAGCAAAACACGCACTTCCGCGTCAATAACTCGATCAACTTTGTTGATCAAGTGATTCCAGTCACTCGATCAACTTTGTTGGTGCTCATACGCAGACGGTATAATCCCTGTGGTCACACGCCAAGCAGGGAAACAAGATCCGCCGTGGCACGCATCGGCCCATGTTGGACTCGTACTTGTGCGATTTCACATGGCGCCGACGACTCAAGCCGGATGAACGGCCATTCCCAAAGATCCTCGAAGCCATTGCTGAATGCTATCCACCGGCATAAGGAAGGTAAGCAGGATCATATCTGCATGCATCGGAACCTATACTTAACTATTCGTTGAGGTACAGTTGACGGCAGAAAAATGGCAGCCTGGTCCAGCACCTGCGAGACCTCCCTAAGTAAGGTGCCTTGGCCTTCTGTCACTTTGCGTGCTAGATATTACCTGTGGAATTTGAAAAAAGTACCATCAGCATGAAAAGAAAAAAAGGCAAAATGGGGTTGAGCCGTGAAAGCACATACCGCGAAAAGGCTATTGAGAAAACGCATTTGCACTAAACCGCAGGAGCGGGACACTTTCAGTCAACCGAGACCGGTTAGTGTTAGCCCACCCCGTTGGTAAAGCTTCAGAGCGCAGTCTGCCAACCATTCACGGCAGGGTGCAGAGTCCGTTTCCGTTCCTGTGGTTTAGTGGAAGTGCGCTTTCTCAAAAGCATTTTCGCGGTATGTGCTTTCACGGCTCAATCCTATTTTACCTTTTTTCTTTTCTTTTTGCGCTGATGACAGGTCAAGATCGACACGAAAGCTCCGCATTTTTGTTTTGAATAAAGCGTTTTTAACGGGAAAAAAGTCCATGCACAACAATTCAACTTTGGAGACTTTTCTACTATGTGCCCTATACCTACTGTATGTACGAATGATAAACAAGATCATTTCTACAGTAACCCTAACGTCACGGACCCAGTGACGTAGAAACTTGAATTGATGGCGCATGCTGAGCGCTGTACTAAACTGTCGAGGCTGTTCCAGCGAGCGCTTGTGCCGTAGTGGTCGCAGTTGTGCCGCGAAAATTTTCCGCATGTTTTCGTTATCACCTTGTTAACCTAGACTGTAAGTCGCCGAACTACTTGTTCGTATGTGCACATATCAAACTCAATTCAACAGTTTCAATAAAGCCGTACATTCTTTTCGCCTGTCAACCATGCACGTACTCTGGTTAACATTTTCAATATAGCCGCCAGCATCTTTTCGTAGTCACGTTCTTGACGCACAATCAATCATAATTGCTGCTACAAATATACCCTATCGATAAACTATTAAACTATACCAACCATAACGTGAGGACTGAAAGCAAATAGCGCTGCTCCTAACATATAAAGATGCAGAATAAGTATCAGAAGGGCCATCTTAAGCAAATCAGTAAGACCAAACCGCATCTTTTAAACGAACAAGGAAGCGACAACCGCAACGTTATCGTAAAGGAGCGGTGTTATCACACATAGCTGTTATTCCAGAATAAAATGGCCAATCGACCGATCGGCTAAGCATTCAGGCGCCGTCAATCCAGGTTACTACGTCTCAGGAAGTCAATGACGTCATTGGTACAGTAGTAATAATTTTGATTACAGTTTATAACTACAGTAGGTACCGGGCAGATAATAGAAATGGCTCCGCTTTTCAAACATTAATATTCAATTAACGATGGACAAGCTTCGCTTGCATTTTCGAAATCGACGATGTTTAAAAGCCGAGCAGTAAACCGCATAGACGGAGGCCTTGCTTAGGTGCAGCGCAAGCATTGCAGACTGATAGAAACGACATTCCACAACCTAACCAACCTGCAGGTCTCCTGAGCCCAACTGTAGCTGTCTTCTGTATTTGTTCCTTTTCAGAGTAACTTTAGCAAGTTTATGTTGGCACAGTGCCCGCTACGATGCGGACGTGAACTGTCAACAAAATGGAGCAACGGATAGAGCGACTGAATGACAGATCACGTTCATCAGTACAAAGCAGCGCGCCTCCCGCGGCTGATCTTTACTATTATCGTAAATACAAAAAACGCGAACCGGATATCTTACGCAGAAGGAACGTGCGTTAGTCGCGCTGGTTCTGCAAACAACTGTAATTGAAACTTGTTTGCCAGCGTGCAGCGGCATTTGTAAGTCGTCTTCACTTTGCATGCTGAAAAATATATCGCGAGCTCGCAAACGGGAAAATGAAGAGTCTACGCGTAATACAATCGTGCAAACAACCACTCATGAGCGTAATATCTACCCTAAACACTACATTAACGGTTCATTGCCAGGTTTAGGCCATGGAATTCAAAATGTCGGACAATTTCGGCAGTGGATAATCTAAATAGGAGCGTCTTTATCGCTTATGACGGGGTGTGAGCAACCCCGAAAGCTCCGAAGTTGTTGTTGACATTAAACGGTGATAGTCGTATTAATTTGGTTTGACAAGTGGATAAATCTTGCCATTTTTCTATATATTAAATGGAACCGAACAGCCTCACTTAACAACAATGAAGCCTATGTATGAACACGGTGAAACTTCGCTAAAATGGCAAAAAACGACCAACAGTGAAAAGACGTAAACAGGCCGTGCACTTTACTTGCAATAGTCGAGAGACTTTGCAACCGATGATATGAGTTGTAAATAAGCTTGTCAATGTCCGGTACAAGTAAAAATGAAAACCAGTGGGAATCTCCTAAAAACTATCGTCTCGCTTTGGGAACAACTTGCTCTCTTTTTCTCATGGAAATGACGTAAATGCTTTTCAAACCCAAACAATAGTAATAGTGATAATCGTAATAACGTAGACCAAAAGCGTTGCTCCTCTAAGTGCCAATTATTATTGCCAAAAGGCATTCATTCCGACTGACCAAAGCCGGTGCTACGCTGAAAACCTGGTCGACCACCGAAGCTGTCGAAACCGCGTCCTGCGCCGCCGCCGCCGCCACCTCGGCTGAAGTTACCGCGGCCGTAGGCGGCTCCACGACCCCCCATTCCGCCACGGCCGAAACCTCCGCTTTCTTGCTGATCCTCCCAACGACCGAATGAGACCTCGCCTGTTTGACGGTATTCGTCACCCGAACTGCTCGAGCCGCCTCCTCTTCGTCCTATGTAACCAACGTTTCAAAGCGTACCGAATCAACCAGAAGGAATAACAAAAGTATGCGTACCACGGGGTACAAAAGCACGACGCCCACCGAAACGGCCTCGACCATTAAAGCGACCAACGCCGCGCGGTCCACCTCCTTCGCCGGATCCGTAATGTCCCGTTAAGTTGTTTGCCTTATTTTCGCGCCTCATTTTCGAACGAGAGCCGCGGACATCTTGGAATCCGGAAAAATCGTCCTCCGAAGCTTCGTTGAAGTCTTCGACAAGATTTCTAGGCTCCACTGTCGAACTCGGCGGAGGCGCAACATTCACCGGCTCCTTGTTGAATGCTTGCTGTTGTTGTTGTTGCTGCTGCTGCTGCTGTTGCGGCTCCGGCGGATTTTGCATAAAATCGCGCATATCCACGTATCCAACATTCTTAACAAGCACAAACGATCATCACAATGTAAGTGGCGACGGTTTAAAAAACAATTTGCTCTCCTACTTGCGACTGTCGACAATAGCGACTTTCAACGACCGCGGGTAAGGGACCGTCAAAGGTGTTCTCGGTTGCAGCGGAAGGGCAAATCGGATTGCTCATGTCGATGCCTAAACCTTTGGCAACAACAGCTGGCTGGCAATTGTTTCCATGTTGGGGAAACCTACCGGAGGCGTAAACCACGTGGTTTCCCTGAATAGGAACAGCGGACTGGGAGTAGATGGTACCCATCGTCATTGGGTAGACACTGTTCATTCCAACAGGCATGAAATTCATGTTGTCTAAAAAAGCATGTCACGTTGCCCAACGCTGTGGGTGAATACAAATTACGGTGCCTACTGAAATGAGTTTGATTTCCGGGCAGCATAGTTTGATCCTCCTGCAGGAAGCTCAGATGACCGTGCATGTGGCTCAGCAGTTCCGGAGAAGCTTTGGCGCAACAATCTCCGGAAAGGTTACCGTTCGTAATCGTCATGGACAAACCGCCGAACGTATTGCTCAAATCGTCATTAATACTGTGTTTCTTATCGCCGTCCACGGAAACCACGTTGTCTCCTGAAGAGGGAAGGCAAATTTCAGAAAACAACAAAAAATTGCTCGGCGTGTACAGCTTATGAAAAGCTATTAATACAGAGACTTACCCAACGAAGGTTCAATGATCGTTCTGCGCTTGTAGAAGTCGCAGCTTTGGATTTGCTCAATTACCATACGGGCATTCTTGACTACAAATAGTAGTGTAAAAGCAGTGAGGAATTGCGGCACCCATCTCCTACGGCGCTCATTCTACCGGCAAACGGCGCGCAGGTAACACTTACAGGAGACCTTGGTTGTAGGAACGAGCCTCTGCGACCCGCTGACCAAAAGGCTTGCGCATTCGCCGGCTTCCTCCAAGATTAAATTCCAGTTGTCGCCGCTCACCAAGTCGTCGTGCGAAGGGCATATTTTCTGGTACAAGTAGTCAAGCAACGCCAGATTTTCACTGGAAATTTTCTGCAAAAAATGAAATGACATTTTTGAACGAGACAACGTCCACGTACGACTGCCCCGTTGGTACCGTCCGTGAAATGCTTACGGACGTCCTCGCTGCCAAGCATATTTAAAAGCTCTTGCATGTTTAAGAGGTCACGCATGCGTTCCTGCTCGGCCTGGATCCTTTCCCGGAATTCCTTACGTTGTTGAGCCTTGGCTTGGCGATTGCACTAAAAGGACAGAACTCATGCAGGCCGTGCGGAAATGCACTGCTAACAAAACGAGGCAGAGAAAAACACGTATGCAGCCTTGGGAGACGAGAACACAAATGGCTTACGTCTTGCACAATGGATACAACGCTTTTCAAGAGGTCCCGGCTGAAGTCCAATTGGTAGTCAACCTCGGTGACGCGTTCGATAGCCTTCTGTAAAAAGTACCAAACATCGGGCAGTCAAAAGGAGGCGATCGCAGGCGCCGAAGTGTACCTTTTGCTCGGGATGGACGTCCTTACCCTTTTCCATCTCCTCCTTTACTTGGATCAACTTTGCCTGAAACGAGCGGTTCGGCTAGCCAACAGCCTTCTCGTAAAGGGCAAACAAGCTTTCCGTACGCGACGCTTCTCGAGGTTTCGAATTTTCTTTTCCAAAAGCTGCTTGATCTGGGTGCCGACGTCGGCCGACGGTTCGGCTCCTTGACTGGCCTGGCCTTCGCTGCGGTTTTGCTCATCCTGAGACTGCGACTTCACAGTCGCCATGACTTCTTGTCGACGAACACGCGGAATCTCGCAACAACGAAACGTAAAATCGAGAGACGAAGAGTAGCACCAATCGCTACAGTAACGAACAAGAAGACCCCGCGGCGTGACCTGCGAATCAATATAAATACTTGCAAGCGGCGAATTCAGCCGCGGAGAAGCGCGCGACGCTAAAGCAACGTACCTGCCGCGAGCGGTATTTTTCTGCGGCTGAAATTTGCCAAGCAAGCGAGCGAATGTTCGAGGTTTTCTTTTCTTTAGGAAATTATGCGCCAACGCGTACGGAGCGTCGGTTGCTCGTTGGCCCGCAAACAAGGACAAGTAAGGTCTCGTGGAAGTGTCGTAACCACTTGACAGTGCGGCCTAACTTTGCCAGCCAATGTGTGGCGACGCGGCGGAAGTTATCTCGAACACTGCCGCTTGAGCTGCTAAAAAATAAGGTATCGATACACTTGAAAATCGCGGCAGCAAGTTTTGCCGAAATGCTCACTTGGAATATTTGACTATTACGGCAATTCATTCATTGACAACCTGCGTTCACGACGTACTGTCTTTTTCAAATTGTGCTCGGCGTTTGTAGTGGTAGGAAGTTCCGAAAGACTTTCGCCGATGTTCGTTTCGTGCCGTGCATCTACGGTTTTGCCCGTGTTGTCGTCCGACCCGCATTGGCACATTTCTTTTGCGCTGATGGCATCCGCAGCGTTTATGGCCCTGGACAAAGTAAGTGGCGCGTAATCAACGTTTTACTGTAATGAGATGTAGGAAAACAGGCGTCATGATGCGTCAGGGGTTGTGGTGACCGTTTCGAAGTCCGCAGGTCTATTCGCCCGTGGCATTTCATGCGAATCGCTTTCCCCGTGATTCTAAATTTTTAAAAAATTCGATAAGCGTACAGTTCGTGAGCAATGCCTTCGCCAAGCGCAAGCAGACCGTGTGCTCAGGTCATCTTGGTCGCTGTCGAGAACGCTGCTGCGATTACGTTGTTGTTTCGCTTTTATCTTTGTTTTGCAAGCTCGGCCTACGAATTCCCGCAGCTCTAATTGGGCACCTTCGCCACTCGCCGCCACGTGATCCGTGCGTATATTTGCGCTTGCGCAGCCGTAAGGCTACAGTCCATTCCAAGCTTTAACGAGCGCTTTACTCATCATATAAGTGACGTTGCATATAAAAAGAAGAATCAGTCAAACGTGGAAACAAAATTCGCGTATAGCACATTAAGATGACTAAAGCGGTCGCAAAGGAACTAAAAGGTGCAAATACGCAAATATCCTTCCGACTCTACGGTCGTGTCACTTGTGTACATGTATGTACAAGACGTCGGTATAAAAGACGAGACCAGTCGGAAAGGATAGTTCTACACATTGTACAAGCGCGTATAGACCATTCTCGTAGCTCGCTGGAAAAGGAAGGCGGCTCGCTGGGAGTTGGACGACACCAAGTCTACTGTTGTCCCGTTGCCACAGTGCCGAATGCGCCACCTTAAACGGAAACAAGCGTACAGAGAATTTAAAACAATGAACAATTTCAACAGGTATTCCAAAAAGTTGCCGCAATCGCTTACGCCTTTTGCTGTTGGCCGAAATATTAATATTTGCTTTGCAAACTATATCGTTAACGTTTAAGTAAGCGACGCTTAAGTACGCGTATATACAGGTAGGGTCCGTGAACTTTTTCCTCCTGCGATTGCGGACACTCTATGCAACCCTGTATATTTGCACGTATGGCTGCTCACCGAAGTAGTTCGCTGGTTGCATTGGATGGTTGACAGCGTACACAACAGGAGTCTTTGGTACGCCCTCAGGCGCAACTCCCCTTGGCCTGCCAAAGGGATACAAGGGTTCGCCGGTGGTAGGCTGCGTTCCTCCACCATTTGGTGGCGGTTCGCCGCCTTCCGTTTGTCCCCCGCTGAATGCCGGGCTCTCCTCCTTCGAGTCGCACATGATGCCGGAATCCGAGGAGCTGTCCGCTCGTGAATCCACCAAATTCGCTAAAACGAGTAACGGTCAACGATGCATGCTCGTAACGTCAACGTACAATCGCCACCTGACGGGACTCCGTGGGCAACTTGCCCCAACGGAAGCAACGTGGCCGGACAGCTGGACGTTGCGGTCGTCTTTAAAGCGTGAGCCTCCCTTTGAGCAGCGACCGTTGGAGCAATGAGATCTTCAAGGTTCGTCTCCTTTTTCTTAGCGCGACGTCGTTTCCTCGGCCTTTCCTCCTGGCCAAGCACGGGTTGACTGTTCGCCTCGTTCAGGCACTCCTTCGGTATGCGCAGAATGAGGCGCGGATGGGAACTACCTTGCGTGTCCACCTCGGCGGCTCCAATGGCGCTGCGCAGTTCGGGATGCAGCGTCGAAATGTTCAACAGCTTTTGCTTTACTTGGTCGTCGATCAGTCTTTCCTGCGTGTCGCTGCGACCCTTCAAAGAGGGTGACGACACTGGCGCGCAGCCGTTGTTGCTGGTGACTAGTGAGTGGACCGCCGAGTTGGGTTTCGACGCTTCAAAGTCGTACTCGGTGAAATTGTACGGAGATGAACGGCCGCGATCGCGGGATTCTGGCAAGCCGGACGACTGGACCACGCTCTTTGATTCCAGCCGACTTTGCTGCTTGTATACGGGCACCTTGTTGGATCCGCACTTCTTCGAGGGAGAATTCGAATCGCCCAGCGCACCAGCTGGGCTGTTCACCATTTCCAAAGAATTCTTAATGTACAAATGGGATATCGTTTTGTCTTTCCAGGCTCCGCCCCCAACGACTTGCGATTTGCTGTCCGGGCTCAGAGGTAGGTAGGCAAACAGAATAGGACTCGCCGAGGCACAACGACTAAGTAGTTCATTGGAATCGGGCGACTGGCGGTCGATGGGCAGAACGAAAGGCGCTCTTAGGAGTTCGGCCGCCAACGGTGCCACCTTCGAGGGAGGGCTCTCGTAGGTTTTCTCCGTCTGGCCTATTGGAGATTCGGAATCGGCTCGGTGGTGGCTGCTTCTGGCCAGCATTGTTAGATGCCTGTTGAGGGCTTGGTCGACCTCTGCAATTTCTCGCTCCTTTCGTCTCTGCCTGTCGCGGCGCCTTGGCTTGGCGACCGCCGTTGACGAGGGCGCGTCGCCCGAGGTCATTTGCTCGGCTACTTGTCCTTGGAGATGAGCCTTATGGACATTCTCCCTATGGCACACCGCGTTCGGTATTACGCCTTGCATAGCGTCAATCAACGCTGGTTGGAAGTCGCCGGTCGACGGCGCGAACTGCTTGTAGGCGCCAGTTTCATTCATACGTACGGCAGTACTGTTAGGCAAGCATTGGCCGCGCTGAAAGCATTGCTGCTGACCCATTGAGGACAAGAAGTCCGCATGGTGCTGTTGCTGCGCTATGTTCTGAGAGGAAAACGAATGAAGTTGATGGTGACCTACGTCCGTAGCCAAATGACACGTCGACGTCGGGTCAGCGCTAACGGGGATTGAACTATTGGCAACGTTGCGTTGACTTAGAACGACTGTCTGCTGGGGGGTAGATGTCGATTGCTGCAGATAGCTGCCTTTGAGAAAGGACGATTGGAGATGAGCATCAAGCGGAGAAGCGGACAGCTGCTGCTGTTGCGCGTAATGGGTCACCGGCGAGGGATATCCCTGAACGATGGCAACTCCTTGGTGAGCTTTGCTCGGCTCAAATGAATCACTGCCGTAAGGCAATGAACGAACGGATGATTGGGATGGGTAAGCCACTTGGACGGTCCCATTATTCGCGTCGACGGGATTCACCACCGACGGTAGAGTGGAGCCAGCGTGGGTCATCATTGGCTGCTGCTGCATATGATGAGGATGAGGATGGTGGTGAACAACGGAGCTGACGCCTAAACAGGGTGACTGCTTCGGCTTGGAAGCCAACGCCATTGCTGGTGGATGGTATACAGCATTCGCCTGATGAGGTAAACCTCCAAAAAAGGCACCGCCATTGCCAGTGGCGGCACCGTAAAAGTTCGTCGAGCAATGATTTGCCAGAGCTGCCGCCTGGGCGACCATCGTAGCTGCCTGAGAATCAAGCGACGACGAATTGATGCCGCCGAACGAAGAGGGCGCCGCCCCTAAGCTGCCCATCGTTGAGGGGTCGGTGGAACAGAAGTGCGGAGTGGCACCACCCTGCGTAGGAAAATACATTGTTGAAGGCAGAGGCGGCTGCTGAACGGTGCCGTCGGTAAAACTGCCGGCGGATCGCTGTACCAGACCGGACATGGCATTGTTGCTTTGCGCAATGTCGGCTGCTCTCATCATACCGTGCAGCGGAGTTGCGTCGGGAAACGACGATTGACAGGCGGTGCTTGGATCCTTAACGGTCAGCTGAGGTACCGTCTGCTGGGGAAATCCCGAGTAGAAATTGGGCAACAACAGTTGGGTGGCAGCTGAACGGTCGTTGCCCATTGAAAAGGGAAAAGCTGCTGCAGCCGCGTCGACCACGCAGTTTCGGTACCAATCATTCCACGGTTGGTGAGGGTGACCGGGCGCTGTCAGCTGAGTGCTTGCCGGCGCGTTCGGCGTCTGACGTTCTGCGCCGTGGAACATAAAGTACTGAGACTGACCGTTCATTCCTGCAATTATTGCAATGCAGGTGAATCGCGAAATTCATCTTATCCAGTCACAAATTCAACTTGTCCATCCGCGCTAAGATAACCAATCGACCAAAAGGTCAAGTCAACAACAATACATGGAAAACAAGTGCCTTCTTTATTGCTTAATCAACCAACTGCGGCGGTAAGACACCTTAAAAGTTAAAGCACGCTTTTTTTAAATTTACCGTATGGAAGAAACGCCCTCCTTTGTAGGCCTACGCTTCCGACGAGAAGAAATCCTTGCGGAGATCACTGCTCCAGTGGGACAGAACCTAAGTTCCATTGATTTAGATTAAACCAAGCGCGGTATCAAATCAATTGCCAACCACAACCAGATAAGGCTGTACGAAAATGATTAAAACATAACGAAAGTAACAAAAGTGGAAAACAAATAATGTATTAAGTTGTGAAGATGAAGATTGATTTGCTCGTTTGTGACGCTGCAACAGCGCGAAGCGACGCAGCTATCTTGCAATATGGTAATTGTACTTTTAGGTCGGGATGAACGCCTGAGCAAAAGTTTCGAACAATTTCCCAGAAGCACTTGCGAACAACTCAGTCGCGATCAGATCAGCATCGCTAGGAAAGAGCTGACTGGCATCCCGAACGACTTCACACTGGAAAGCAATTGACGAAGAGCGGGCAATATCGTCGTTTCACCAGTCCGAAGTACTTACAGGCTTCCAAAAAAGAAACAAGGTTAGTATACTGATCAGACCAGTGGCATCGAGAATACACAGTGATGTCAAAATTATGCAGTTCCCTTAGGGATGTTGGGAAGCAATTGTTCGCATCAAGGCTGCACTACGTTTAGCAAATAATTTTGTAATGACATCAAGACATTGCACTTTGCTAAAAATTGTTCTATTCAATTAGGATGTTGAAGATTGGCCAACCAACATGTCAACTTCAACTACGCACGCCATATTTGTTCCGTTGAGCAAGGGAGTGCGTTCTCCTCCTTAACGTGTAGGAGAACGCATGGCCCTTCCCGCGCGGTTCAATTTGTCCTTCCGCATGGGGACGAGATGTATTTCCAATTTCAAAACTGCTTCGTCCCTCAGCACAGCGGAACACCAATGGGAAGGTCTCATATCTTGCTCATGTTTGGTGAAGCCCGTACGGGCCATCTCGAGAAGACGTTTTACCTGCGCAGAGGCAGTCTACCACAGTTCCAACCCTTTTCGGGAAGTACGCAGATGATACCTTCACGATCGGAGAGTCTGGCGTGAGAAGGAAATGTTTATTGCCAACGTGAATAGTCTCTTCTGATAACGTCACCTTTAGCATTGAAAAGAACAAAGCGCTACCACGCTTAAGCACTCTGGTCGACAGGGCAAATATATAATTAATTGTCAAAGTATACCGGAAAACTACATGACCGGACAAATACAGTATGCCCTATTTGGTCTACCCGCTAGCATATTTCAATGAGGACAGGTATTATCCCAGCAATAGTAGACTTTCAGCGATTTCTGACCCGACGAGTGTTCGTCCCGACTGAAGGCGTGTCAAACGCGCCTGTGAGCAAGAAATGCCCTGCGGCATTAATCGCATCGTACGCAAACGGCAGGCAGGTACATAACAACGAGAAACAGCTCACCTGCAAGGTCTCCTTTACGAAATCAAGTGTTGTTGCAACGCCTCCTGCATAGGAGAAACGGGCAACAGTTTACTTCACAGGTTTCGTGAACATATGGCAGGTGTGAACCGTTACAAGAATGCGAAGGAACGGATTAACGGTACACGCCGAGGCAGACCGCAGATCAGACAACCAGGACAGGTGATCGACGACGTGCTAAGAAGCTCAACGGTAGTCGAGCATTTCTCTCAATGTTCGGCTGACCTTGTGCCTACCATATTATGTCGCGAGAGCCATTTCCAACTCCGTAAGATCAAAGAGGCCCTCTACATCAGACATAATCCCTCAATTAACCGTGACAAAGGTGTCGAAATCAGCGAGGTATGGACCAGCTTAATTCGACAAAGCGGCTGTTGCGCCATCACCTCCTGATCAATAGGGGTTCCTGATCGCCACTTGACCCTTTGTCGGGCCTATAGAACATCCTCTCGCGAAAACATCTGCGCTTTTCACCATCTTGCTGACGACGGAATCAGTCGATTCCGAAAGCTACGAAACAAACGATCGTACGCTCACTGTTTAAACGTTTTTTCACTAACACAACCAACCAACTAGCCATTAGTTAGGTTGCTTCGGTGTTCTTACAGGGTACGGTACATAGAAGTCAACGGGTGCTCAACCGTACTCTTCCAACATGATCCCTCGTTACAAGAAAACCAGTCTTCAAAGTTCTAGTTAATCTCACTTTGCTACCGTAATATCGGTGAACGGATTAAACGCTCAGATAGAACTGTAAACGTCAGCGTCCACTTAGGGAGTCCTTTCAGCTATTCAGTCGTCAGGACGGAAGAAATCAAGAGTCCCATTCGAGGAGACGATCGCGAGGGTGCAACTTAGAGTTCGAGGCCGAGCGAAGACAAAGGCAATCAAGGCTCCAGCGGTAGTCCTACATCCCTCCCTCTCTACGTTAGCAGAACTAAGGAGACGCTAACTCGTAATACGTAATTAAAAATTTCAATAGCGACAGACGAATGAAGAACAATACAGGTGTGGGCTAATCTGATTAGTTGCACCGGTTGTTGCTCGATGCCGACTTGAACCTTTGCCCTGCGCGGCCCCGTCGGCACTTGACCTTTGCCTGTACATGCCAAGCCGACATACGAAAAAGTACCAGCCCTTACTATCGCCGAAGACTCAACGCGGCTCTTCCAAAAGTTCCAATAGTTATGCCATTGTTCCTTCGCGCTATTTTCTCATTAGCCAACTTCCCAAGCGTCCATCGATCACGCCATTTCGTTGGATCGTAATTACAAACGCATCGGCGCGTACTTGAACCATTCACAAGGAACGTACGAACGAGAATACGGTTACGTTTTGCGTAAAAAGTATGAGCAAATTCGTTGACTTGCAAAGCCAATATTGAATGCCAAGTTAAGGCTGAATAATGCAACTCCATTGAACAGCTTTTCCAGTGTACGTAATTTCAATGTTTCGCAGATCTGAAACGGCGAAGGGCGGCATCGCTGAGGCGCCAAAGCTTTGTAGACATCCTTGTGACGCGTGAGCGGCCGTCGGCAGCAATTGCTTCGCCAACCGTAGGCACTAATATGCGAGTCAATTTAATTTGCAGTTCACTTTGTGCCAAATCGACGGAACGAGGGAGCTCAACGAAACAACGTTGCTTGTAAAACAACTACGCTCTTGGCGATAATCATGAATGACGCTCTTGTGCGGGAGGAGGGCAATGGCGCGACTTTAACGTGCATTGTGTATATCCGCGCCGATTGATCAACAATGGTGTCACCAACACTACAAATGCTTTAGCAAATTGAGCAGTCGAGCGCGCCGAACCTGTTTGTCAACAGCGCTGCCGAAAACGCGATCGCGCAATTCGTGTACAACGTCGTAAACCCTCTCGGAGGCGGTTCGTGCGCCGCGAAAGCAAAAATGACGGTTGCTTAGCTGCTGTGCCGGTTTTTGCCAACAATTGCGCTCTCTCCTTGGCAACAAGTGAATCCGCAAAGAAAAAGAACCGTTGTGTCAATTCAACGTGAACCATTACTCTTCGCCCACTACTGTTGGAGACGACCGACCAGTCGGCCGAGCGAAGGCGACAAAAAAGCCAATCGTATTAAAAACATTGAATAACTATTGATGAATGGAGCGTCTTGAAATTACGCTGATTGACGGACAATTGTCAATGGCCAACAAAGTGAAGCGGCTCGCGAATGTTCCGCATAAGTTCACAATGGACGAAGACGACCTTGACTGTTCCTCCGGCGGTTTACCCGAGAAAAGTTCAACCCGATACCACCACCAACACTGCGTTGTTGGACAACCCTCGCGCTAACACAACGAAAGTGAATCATCCCAACGGCACCCGCTCGACGGCTCCCACTTCCATTGAGCACCGCCGATGAATGGTGCACGGGTACGTAAATTAGAAAAGTTCGCCCATTGAAGCGAAGCGCGGTCAACGGCGAAACGTACGCCAAAAGAAAATCTCAATGGGCTTTCGGAGGACAGAAATGGAAAACAACGTCAATAAGCGGCGGCGCAAAGCGAAACACGTGACTGGGAAAAATGAAAAAGTGCAACAAGCGCCGGCGAAAAACGATGTCCAATTGAGTGACAGGAAAAGGTGCGAAATTGTATCACAGAAAAAGAGAGACAGAGAGACGTACCAAAGTTTCTCGCCGCGCTTCGAACCTTACGGCTGCAGGGTGGGGGCGTTCAACAATATCCCGTCACATTAGTGGGTCGTTGAAGTGTGAACATGTGAGGTCAACAGCAAGCGATCCGCGGATGCGGGAAGCGTCGGCCAAGCACCGCAAATGCGACTTTAAACGCAGACCGGTGAATCGTCGTCGTAATCGACCTTCTAAAAGCGATGTTCATTTTTATCAACCAACCGGCGATAAGACGGCAGCACTGCAAAAAGCGGAGGTAAACAAACGCGGCAAAAGGCGGTTGGCGCCGAATTGGCACTTCGCCGGATCAAAATGGCCAAAACGGAAATTGCCCTCTTTTCTTTCGCTCCATCTGGCGGCGCCGCGCCGGCACGGAGACGCAAAATTGATTAATCAACGGTTTAGCAACAAACGAGCTCCGCCCATTCGACGCCCTTCCGCAGTGGGCCTGAACATTCGCCGGCAAGCGACCACGAACTTCAATAATAACCTTGCAACGTTGTAGACAGCCGATGCCCGCATATAGCGCTCAATTGGTGCACAGTAAATATATGTACAGTAAGAAAATTAGTGAACGCAGGTTCCTTCAATCGGCCAAGCAAAAACCCGACGACCAAGAGGTTCGCCGCCACTGCCACCGTCCGCCTTGCGTACGGTGGCCGAAGCAACGAACAAAGACGAAAAAATCCGAACATGCCTACGTTATCGGACGCGGTTGCCAGTTCTTTACGCCGGCATGAATTGAACTCGCGCGGCGGCTACTCGCCGCTCCCGGGGAGGCCGGTGGGCGAATCGCCGAAGCAACGGGACACTACGACCAACTGTCGTTGTGAGTTGTCGACTTGCGCGAATGGCAACAAAAGTTCGTCGGGTGTCCAAAAAAGGCGCCAGTACGCGCAGCGCATACTACGTCGGCTCCTTCCGCTGCGCCCTACGGTGGCCCAGCGGAACCGTCCCGCGCACCTTGAAATGCCGCTCGCTAAGAGTGAACAACGTTTTGGCGCCGTTCCGTTGTTCGCGGTCGGTCGCGGTTCCTCAGCGCCGGCGCGCCTCCAATCCGTTGCGCTAACAAAGAACGAGCAAACTGTATGCGCAGGTACTGTGCCGCTTACCCACGTGACAGTTTCCCTCGGACGGTTCGACGTCGCGCGTCGATCGCCGGTAAGACTTGTTTTCTCGTTTGGGAAGGCGAAAACTCGCGCCACGCTGGCCGCCGTGGCAAATTGCCGTCCGGGACGCTCCTCGCAAGGAGCGGCTCGAACAAAACGACCTTTCGCCGGGTTGCCCTATTTTACCATTTGGCCGCTCGGTGGGACAGACGGTCGTCTCTCAGCGTTGCGGCCTTTTCTTGCTTGCTTTGGATAATTTTTCTCGGCGCAATGCCGATGCGCGCGTTTCCCCCCGTTGGGAGCCGGAAGTGAGGTCACTGTTGCGCCATCTCATCCTGGGCGTTCGTTTCGAAGCGTCGCCGTTGCTGCTAGGCGATTTCGGCCCCGGTCGAGCCCGTTCCGGCGATTCGGCAAAGCGTTTTGTCGTTGCGCCCTTTTTCCTCGCCTTTTCCGCCCAATTCGGCGAGCATGCTGCCGCCGCAATTTCGCAGTGTCGCCTTGTCGCTTGCGCGTCGACTCCGCGTCTCCCCTTCGCCCTTGCGTTGTTGTACGATCTACGGTAGCGCCGTTGGCCGACAAAAGTGCTATTTTAAAGTGACGTTGCGCGCTTGAAACAAATGGCCTTACGCGGATGCATAAGCAACGTCGCCGGGGAGACTATTTAGGCCATGGATAAAACTTTCCGGCGCTCCGCCGCACGTGACTGTTGCAATGTGATAATAAAGCATTAATGTGTACTGTACTTTTGTCGCTCGTCGGACAATGAAGTTGATGCGCAACCGGAGACCGAGTCGGCTGCTCGCTCATTCCTCCTTCTTTCCGCTCGTTTTCACCCTCCAAGTGTCGATCGCTTTGCCTTGGAATCGGCTTCAGCGCTTCGTTCGGTCGCTGTTGTTGTAAGATCCGCTGACCGTACGGTGGGCCGTTGTTGTCCATCCGAAGCGCTCGATTGCCGTTTCGCGGCGCTTTTTGCGCTCGCACACTTCGTCATGTCGCTGTCCGAAGTTGTTAGGCGAAAAAAATTTAACTTCGAGCTCGAAGGGCGCCTCGTTTTGCGCGGTTGAACGGTTCTGCTTTGCTTCCCTTTTTTGCCCGCTCGCCGGCCGCGCCTTTTGACGCCTCGACTTGCGCTGATCGTGTGTCGCTTTGGCGACCTCTTCGATAAGGCGTTTTCACCTTTGTCGCTTTTAAGAGTCCGTCCGGAGAAGCAGCCTTCCAAAGCGGGCGTCCTCCCAATTTCGCCAAATGCGGGTAGCATGCAGCAGCGAAGAGCTGTTTATTGACAGGTGAGAATGGCGCTTTGACAACATCTCGTTCACGGCTGCACATCGATTTCCCTTTCGTCTCATGTTTGCAAGGTGCTTCCGCCTTTGGAGGCACATTGCAGCAGAGGTGACGGCGGCCGCTTAAAGGGAGCGACGTAAATGGAGGGAGGGCGAACGCTGCGTCGGCGGTTTGTTCAAAACGCGCAAATGGAAAAGTTCCTTCTTTTTTTAAAGGGCATTTCCTCTTCGTTCTCTTCGCTGTTTCGTACTGCGCTAATCTCTGACCGCCAACATGGACACTACCTCTTTGCACGGCGTCGACTTCACCTGCTCCGCGTACTTAGCCAACCAATGTAACAAGACGGTGGCCGAATGCGAGTCCGAGGAGAATTGTAGCCATTTGGGCCCAAGCCAGTACGGCTGTTACGCTGTGTGGAAGTACGTCGCCAACGAAGTGAATGTAAGCTGGAAATTCCGATCCTTCATTAATTGTTTGCATTGGTATTTTTTTAAAATTGAATCCAGGTGCTGTACAAGGGTTGCTGGACCAATCAGAATGGTTGCGACACTGGCAAGTGCGTGGCTACGGGCCCTTCGACCGATGCGGGTGTCGGCTCGACGGAAGTTTACTTTTGCTGTTGCAACCAGCCGATGTGCAATCGGCGTTTCCAGCTCGCGTTCGATTCTCTACCGATTACCTCAACGGAAACGACGCCAAGTATGACGAGTACAGAATTGCCGGCAATTGATTGACAGTTAGGAAATAATTAACAATGGTTTAATTTCATTTGTAGAAAATGATCCGGCCGTATTGGTGATCGACGACACGCTGAAGGCGGTCATTGCCAGCCTGATCACCATTTTCTTTGTCGGCCTACTGCTGCTTCTGAGCTTCTACATGATACGACGTTACCGGCTGCACTATTTGCTGAAGACGCTCGGCTCGCAGTCGGCATTGCCGTTGCGATTGCCGCTCTCCTCCACTTCAACGCCGCTGCGATCCATCAAGCTTGATAAGGCGAGTGTTGCTCATTTGCATGCGCATTTTCTTTTCACGCTTTTCCCTTTGTTGCCGCTTGGCCCACGTTTTTTTCTCGCCACGCTAATTTATGTTCGTTGACATTTTGTTTCATTTTCGGCGCCTTTGCGATTTGCCTTGGCTTGTCGTCGGCAAATTGGAAGCGAAGGGACGCGGGCTCGCATTGGCAAGACGTAGGCTTGGGCGCGAAGGCGCTAGCGAACGCTCGCTTGGAGAGAAAAATGAGCCAACTGTAGCTAAAACGATTTACAGGTACCAATGGATTGTGGGCACTTCGGTTGCTACGCTGAAGTGGTAGTGCGCGCGGCCAGTTTTTGTTGTACTCTTCCGCCCGGTAGTTTACTCCGTTGAACGGTTGCGCAATTCGAATGCTTCAGGGCGATGGGCATTGCTTCATGGGTTAGCTAAACTTCATTTATTGCGACAATTTGCAGTATCATTAGGCAGTCTTCCTTAGGTGTTCTAATTTATGTGGGCTTCTCCCTGCGTAGCATTTTTCGTTGTAGCCAAGTTGAGAAATTCGAGGTGCGCCCATTGGCAGCGTGCGCCTTCGATGGCTTAATTGTGCCTCCCCCTCGTTGGCCGCCGTTCAAGCTGTTTAATCTATTTTTGGTGCTTTTGTGTTCTCTTAAGACCCAAAGGGCGAGCGTTGCGTAATGGCTTAGTTAATCAAGGTTTTATTTTCCCTTGACTTCACACCTTGAGCGTAGATTTGCTATTTACCGAGTAAATAAGCAAGTTGCGGCGGAAACGGTGCGAATTTGGGGGAACAGCGGATCATCCGTAAAGGAATTTCATGTGCTGTTGAAATCTATACTTAAAGGCATTCTTTTGCCTCATCCATGCAGGAGGCAGCGCAGCAGCGTTTAACTTGGCAAATGGTAAGGCGTTTTTTGTCTGATAGGAACATGAGCATGCAATTTCCGGTCCGAGCCTTGCAGAGCTTACGTACAGTATCCTTAAGTTTAGTCGTCTGCCAAACCTCTGAAACCTTTCCCGCAAATCCGCGTGGTAACGGAGAATCTTTTCTTAGGAGTTTTGACGCGCAGTTCAAGCGGTGAACTTTGTCGTAACTAATTGAGTTCGTAAATCTAGCGGGCAATCTGTTTACGATTGTCTTTTCAATGTATCCGCTTTCTCGACAGTTTCTTAGTGAGTCAAAAGTTCGTTGGTGAAGTAATCCTGCTTTAGAAATGTCACGTGCTCTGCTGGCTGGCATGATTTCGCTCGCAGCAGAGGCCGCGGGATGGCAAATTGGTAGTCTGAACGTGGAGATTTTGCATGAACAATCCTTTTTAAATCACTTTAACTAACGGACCAATATGGCAGGCAAACTATAGAAAAAATGCTTTCCTTCCAAGAATCCGTTCTGGACGGTAAATTTGCCTTCATTCAATGTGACTAAGGGAGTAAGTTCATTTCCGCTTAAGATATGTAATCGTGACTATTGGAAGTATGAATTGAACATGTTGTCTGTTGTGATTGGAACGCTTTGAATTTGACACTTAAACTGTTCGTGATAAACTACTTATTCCTAAATGGCGTAGCGGTTTTGCGATTACAGATCTACTGAACGCCTTATGTGAGATACGTAATAAATAGTAAGCGCAGGTCTGTGACCGGATTTCGTAATGATTCGAGTTCTAGTGGGTGTGGATATCCGTTTAAATGAAAATCTAGATTTTCCAAGTCTTTTCTCGTCCACGTAGAAAGTTTCCGAGGAAGAAGGATTTTCAAATCACGTCTTGTTGTAACGCGTGTTCATTCCCAGTGATGAGCTAAATGAGTAAACAAGTTGCGCAGTACATTATTGCGTGGAGGGCTAAAGATATGAATTTCAATTACTGGATCTGTTCTCATTTATTTCAAAACAAGGCAGGTCGCAGGGCAACAGTCGCTTGACGGGTCAGGGATGATTGACCTGATAGTTGATGTCGCCAGCCCGGTAGGACCATCGACTGACTGGGCAGTTGACATGACCATTAGCACTGATGACGGACGGGGAAACTTCCGGAAGCTCCGCTAAAACATAGTAAAATGTTTTTAAAAAACGGTAGTTAACCGTGCTGTGGAATGGAATGTTTATGAAAAATAATCCCGTTAGACAGAGAGAAAATTTTCAGCAAGTTAGATCATCCCCTTTTTCATTCAGTAATCTTTATTTTGGAGCCATGACTTATCCTAATGTTGTCGTGACGTATGCGTACCCGTTTTCTTAATAATTTTTTGTCAGGGCGTAAATCTGGCATTGATAAACAGTAAAGAGGCGACTCCTGAGGACAGCTGCCGAACGCTCCAAACGGGGGAAATTGTAGCGAGCGAAAAATTAGTGCGTTAAAAATGGTCCGGGAAAACTGAACAAGTGGAAAACCGACAAACCGCATGTCCGTTGCGAAGCACTGAAATTTTTGAAGGTATCAAATTTGAATTCAACTGTTCTTTGCAGGTAGTGTCGCGTGGTCACTACGGTTCCGTATGGAAGGCGACCATGGGCACGCAGACGGTGGCCGTCAAGGTGTTTCAGGCTCAGCAGATAGACAGTTGGGTGCAGGAGCAGGAAATATACGGTGTTGCCGGCTTGAAGTCACATCCGAACGTTCTATCGTTCATTGGAGCGGAGGTGCGCGGCTCCGATCCGCGAACCGAGTATTGGATAATCGCGGCGTTTCATGCCAACGGCTCTCTACACGATTACCTCAAGGTAATGGGAAATGAGCTTTTGTTGCATTATGCATTCCTTTTGTGTTGCAGAAGAAAACGGTTACGTTCGGCGAGCTGCTGCGAATTGCCGTGTCGATGCTGCGCGGTTTGTCCTATTTGCACGAGGAAATATTAAACAGCGACAAGAGCTACAAGCCGACCATTGTGCATCGGGATTTCAAAAGTCGCAACGTTTTGCTGAAGGACGACTTGGTTGCCTGCGTGGCCGACTTTGGTCTTGCGTTGGTGTGCGAGCACGGTCGAACTCCAAACGAAACGCACGGACAAGTCGGCACCAGACGATACATGGCGCCCGAAGTGCTCGAAGGGGCAACGGAATTCAGCGCCTTCGCCTTTAGACAAATCGACGTTTACGCTGCCGCTCTCGTTCTCTGGGAATTGTTGTCACGTTGCGGGTTTAAAAATGGTGACTAAGTCGACTTCCCAAATGCTGTTCAAGTGTCAATTCTTTTCGTTTTATAGTCGAACCAGGCGAATACAAATTACCTTTCGAAGCCGAACTTGGTCTTCGACCATCTTTGCAGGAAGTCCAAGAAATTGCTGTCACCAAGAAACGTAGACCCATATTGAAAGCTGTTTGGCGAGAAGATCCGGTACGCAGTGGACATTGTTCGACCAAAACTTCTATAGCCTTTTTTCGTTCTCAGCACGCAGCGGTCGTGTGCTCCGCCATAGAAGAGATGTGGGACAACGAACCGGAAGCACGTATTTCTGCCGGATGCGCCGCTGAACGCCTCGACGCTTTGATGAGCATTGCTGGCGAACAAAGCGCAGAGACGAAAGGCGAACTGACTCCTTTGATCGTCCGCCAAGAGAAGGATGCGTTTTGCAACGTTTGAACGGATGGCCGTAGTATAGAAGACCCGGTATATAGTATGACGAATTTATGGTTACCTCTACAAATGCGGGGCACCTGAGCCCCCGTATATAGCCGATTTGGTCAGCAACGGGTTTATGGCATTTTATCCAGGCTGTCTCTGTTTGTACGAAAAAGAAAAGGACAAAACGACGACGCATTCATTAGATTCACTGTTTTACAACTCCAACCGCAGGCCAGCCCTTTTCAATTCCTTACCAGTGTCCGTCCTTTTATTTCAGTAAGAAAAGTACGGTTTGGTATATCCATATACACATATGTTAATACGCGTACATATACACGCTCTTTTTCCATCTCTATCCCATTTGTCCTTCTCTTTCCGTCGCCATCCTCCTTTGTTGCCATTCAGGTTCTTTGCCGACCTCCTTTCCCTCGTCTGTACTGTGTACGATTTTGTTTTGCACAGTTAGCCGACAGTATAGTCGCCTTGTTGGGCAGCCGGGCCCTCGGTTCACCGTTCGCCTGTAAGAAAGAAGAAACTTGACCGTAGCGTTACTTTTCTACCAACTCCTTTATTCTTCATTATTGGCCTTGTCTATGTGTCCGGTGCTCGGCGATCATGCATACCTCACGTTGTGCAACGCTTTGCGTACGTTTTATACTTCCTTTTTTGTCTTTTCAATATTCGAAGAAATGTATCATCGGCTCCTTCCGTGTTGGCGACACGTGAACAACCGAGACCTGGTCGCTCTCTCTCTCTCTCTGTTGTGGGGCTGTCCTCGGCGAGCTTGTTCGCACGTTTTACGCTATTTATTAGTGCATTTTACAAGCGTAATTGACAACAACCGGTCGTGTCGTCAATAAAGTCCTACGAAAGCCGGAAAACGTTCTTCGGATGAAGTAATTGAGGCGTACTGTATAGGTCAAGCTTGATTGTTTTTAATTCATGCTACAGTAAGTCAACGAGCTTTTTCGCTTACTCATGGCGGCATCGGCTTAGATCGGCGAAATGAGGTACGCACGCTTTCAGTGAGCTTAAACGGTGGTGATGTTTCACAAGCGCGCTGGTTTAGTTTGTGCGATGTTGGACTAAGCGATTTCGACTTTCGCGACTGCGAACCGTTGCCGCGGTCGCCCGAAAGGCGCAGCTCGCCTAAGCGTTCCATTAGGAAGGCGAAGCGTCGGGTGCACTTTGTCGACGATGACCGTTGCTACCTTTCGAAGGAGGACTGCGAGCCAACGGTCACCGCAACGAACAAGCTGGTTCATCTTCAAGCGGCTTTCAAGTCAAAGCTTCTGGATACCTACGAGGAGGCAAGAAGAGGTCATTTGTCCAGCGACGTCGGGGCCCGGTCGTTGGGCATTGACAAAGCTTACAAGCATACAGGTGCGTGTTCGAGGAGTTAGCTTGAAAGCGATGTTTGAATGGATGCAGCCAAGTGTTGCCTTTACTCGGACGGCTCCTCCGACTCATCCGGCGAAGCGTCGGACAGCGGTTCGGACAGCAGTCGAAAGCGAGCAATATGGCGCAAGCAGAATCATCCGGCGCGTCTGCACGCGGATTTGTGGTTCAACGAGACAGGAGAGGTCGGAGACGGAATTTGCCCAGTGGAAGGGTAACCTATTTGTGTCCATAGATGAACGACGGGCCGGTGTGTCGCTGCTGCTGGAAGGCCAGACAGAGGGGCGTTGCGCACCAGGTTTTTGCCGGCGAAAAGGTTTTCCCAAATGTCCGCCATGTTTTAATTTTAATTATTCACCTGACGGCAGCCGATTGAACCATGCGACCCATTGTCCAACAACAGGAACCGTCTGCACTATTATAAGGTGTGCGTGTCACCGGACATCAACTTGACGGTATTTCCTGTCGGCCATCCCGTTTTGTACCTTCTTTCAAATGATGGATTCTAGAAGGAGTATTCGACGACGAAGATCAGGTTCCAAGGACGGGAGTACACTTTCGACGGCTACGGCATACTGTGCCATTCGGAAATTCCGGCGACGGTGTTTTTCCTCCCGAGCACGCCATAGCCGCCTTTTAACACGTACCATTCGTTGCAGATACCGGATCGCCTAATGATACGTTGGAATATTGAGTATAAACTGACCTTAGAGAAGGAACCCTTTCCGAAGGCAAGTGTTTGTCGTCTGATTGTTTGACCGAGCTAATCGTAATTATAAGCATTGTCCCAAATTATAGCTGAAGGGCTTTGGTTGCTGCCTGTAAAATCTTTAAACATCCGCATCATTTTGCTACCTGAATTCTAGTACATTACATTTTCTTGCCCGTACTAGTGCAACAGGCTAAGCCTGTGAATGTAGCGGTAGCCTTTGTTGATTTTGTATTTGCGCAAAATTTACAACGTAGCAACTCCAGGCAAAATGCCATTAAGGAGCATGATTAATGAACAAACTTGCGTGTTGCGTTCATGGCAACGTTTTGTTTGTTTTCTAGTCAGTCCACTACAGTACCCAATTACAAACGTTAAGAGCTTAAAGGTTGCAGAAATTGCAATACGTGCCTTTTTGATTTCGAACGCTATTCCTTTTTTTGAATATGTGCTTCATACAGTCAAGCAACTTATAACTCGTTGCTTATAAGAGGCTTGGACCCGATGCAATCATCACAGGAGTAATTGGCGTGTCGTCTGCTATATATATATATATATATATATATATATATATATATATATATATATATAGTTGAAATTGAAAATTGGGTGTCTCGTAGCGGGTCTTGGCATGTTTTTGTTGGCTTCACGGCTTGTATCCGTTCTTCTGAATTCGTAGTGTCTGAAATTAACAGAAAAACAACGCCCTGCCAGCGAGTGGATGAGTAGTTATAAGAAAAAATCAGACCACTGTGGAAACCTTTTCGAAGCTTTCGGAACGATCTTGTTCCGTCGTCAGCGATTTATTGGTTGCGAACACAACCAATAAATCGCTGACGACGGAACAAGATCGTTGTCAAGAACGTGACGAACAAGCCGTGAAGTCAACAAAAAATATATACTTGAAAATCGGATTCTTCGTAACGGTGTATTAGTACGACTTGCATCGTTTAACCTTTTATTTCAAACAACTCGGAGCTTTCTGGGTCGCACACACCCCGTCATCAGCGACTAATGAACATTCAACGATCTGCTAGGAAAGGTGTTGGTCGATTTTCTTTAAAACCACGTCTTAAATAGGACACTGCGTGGTTTAAAACATGTTTCTTCGTTTCGATCTTTGTTTTTAAGTCGTGTTATGTGTTTTTTTCTGTATGGGCCTGTTCTGGTCTTTTTTCATATTCAGTGGTAACTTTACTCAATCGGGAACAACTGTTTCTTGGTCATTGAGTGTTTCTAACTCGACCGCTCTATTGTAGCTCATTATTATCGTACTTGACAGCATGCTGAACGCTGTATGACTTCTGACCATATTTCGCTAACTTCTTTTCCTTTGTCACGATTAAAGGTGTTGTTGCTTTGAATGAAAAATGCCTCCTTTATCTTACTTAATTTGTAATGTTGCTCGTTGCACCGAGTTATCGCCTTCAAGGTGCCTGAGCATTGTGAGGCGTGTTCCACTACTGCTGAGGCTTTTATTGTCTTCTCCATTACCTCTTTTGGGTCGAGTGTTTGTTTATGACCCCTACCTTGGGTTATGTTCCCATTGATTCTAGCCTTTGCTTTTTTTATAACGGTTTATGCCAGATAGGTGCTCATTGAATCGATGATTCACAGTATTACCCGTCTCTCCGATATATATACCTGAGCAGTCACATTTGATTGCGTAAACCGCACCTTGCTGTTCTGTTTTCGATACCTTGACTTTGTCATTTCTGAGCAAAGATCTCATGTTTGTTGAGCCTTTGAAGTAAACTCTGAGGCCTAAAATCTTTCCTAGACGTTGTACCCTTTCTCCGATTCCTTTGTAGTATGGGATAGTCAACGTGATCATGTCTTGTGTTCTATTTCTTCTATCTTAATTCCCATTAACCGCTTACTAACTATGGACGATATAAGCTTTTTAGATTATCCATTTTTTGGCAACGTCTCCGTTATGTATTGTAGTTCCGGTTGTATGAACTCATGGTCGCATACTTTCTCCCCAATGGCAACCATCCCTTTGATCACACTGAGTTTATGAGTTCATACAACCGGAACTACAATACATAACGGAGACGTTGTCAAAAAATGGATACTCTAAAAAACTTATATCGTCCATAGTTAGTAAGCAATTAAATGGGAATGAAGATAGTAGAAATAGAACACAAGACATGATCACGTTGACTATCCCATACTACAAAGGAATTGGAGAAAGGGTACAACGTCTAGGAAAGATTTTAGGCTTCAGAGTTTATTTCAAATGCTCAACAAACATGAGATCTCTGCTCAGACATGACAAAGTCAAGGTATCGAAAACGGAACAGCAAGGTGCGGTTTATGCAATCAAATGTGATTGCTCAGGTATATATATATATATATATATATATATATATATATATATATATATATATATATATATATATATATATATATATATATATATGTTGGCATGTTGGATGGTTGCCACGGTTAAACCCGTTGTAATCACGTTCTCTGTGCTTCTGTAATTACCAAGAAAGAACCTCACCAGTCGCGGGTGGGTTGATTTATTGGCGAAAAACGAGACACAGTAACGTACGAATGTTCGAAGCTTTCGGGACGCTCTAGTCCCGTCGTCAGCGGAAACGAGTCTTCGAACTTCGAACCTCCACTCCTTTTCGCTGACGACGGGACTACAGCGTCCCGAAAGCTTCGAACATTCGTACGTTACTGTGTCTCGTTTTTCGCCAATAAATCAACCCACCCGCGACTGGTGAGGTTCTTTCTTGGTAATTACAGAAGCACAGAGAACGTGATTACAACGGGTTTAACCGTGGCAACCATCCAACATGCCAACCGAACGCCCCGTTACCATGCACCCCATCTTCAATATATATATATATATATATATATATATATATATATATATATATATATAACATTTGCGTGTTGCACACGGTTTTCCCGTTGGTATTGTTTCAGTGTATCTGCAATTAACCAAAGAACCTCACCAGTCAACGATGGGTTAGTTTATTGGTAAAGTTGCGAGAACACTGTAACGTACGAATCGAAGCTTTCGGGACGCTCTAGTCCCGTCGTCAGCGAAAAGGAGCATATATATATATATATATATATATATATATATATATATATATATATATATATATATATATATGTTGAAAATCGGGTTTCTTGTAACGGGCTCAAACGTATTCATGTTGTTGGTTTAACGGCTGAGGTTTCCGTTGTCGCAATGCACTGAGTCTGAAATCACTTCAAAAAGACACCTTAACCAGTGGCTGGTTAGGTGGTATTTATTGGTGAAAGACAGACACAATGAACGTACAGAAATTCGGAGCTTTCGGGACAGCCTTGTTCTGTCTTCAGCGATGTAAAGGCCGCTGAAGCCTGAAGCCTTTACATCGCTGAAGACGGAACAAGGCTGTTCCGAAAGCTTCGAATTTCTGTACGTTCATTGTGTCTGTCTTTCACCAATAAGTACCACCTAACCAGCCACTGGTTAAGGTGTCTTTTTGAAGTGATTTCAGACTCAGTGCATTGCGACAACGGAAACCTCAGTCGTTAAACCAACAGCGAGTATATATATATATATATATATATATATATATATATATATATATATATATATATATATATATATATATATATATATATATAAGCGATTGCAAAGGTTCACGGTTTTCCCCGTTTTCATAAAAGCCTTTATTTTCATCAAAGGCAAAAAAATACTCAGAGCTTTCGGGCGCTCTCTTGCGCCCGTCATCAGTGAGAAATTCCATTTTGTCAACTGCCCCCAGCCAGTCAATGGATAAGCAAGCTCATCCGCTAGACCGTCCGGCTGGCAACATCAGCTATCAGGTACTATCCTTGTACCCTATATATATATATATATATATATATATATATATATATATATATATATATATGTAGTCCGTAAGTTCATAGCTTGGAAAGTTTACTATTAATAGGTGGTATATTTGCCAAATAAGTTGTGGAAGTCAGTTTGAGTCAGCGACTTCCAAAGGGAGAGTTCCTTAACCCATGTATGACCTTTAGTAATAAATTGTCTGTTTTTGCTTTATGAGTTATCACTATGTGCGTTCGCGAAGATGCTACCTACGAATCCGCAAAAAAGTTGGGCTAAATTGCGATCATGAAATCTTTTTCCTGAAGGAGTTCCATAAGTATTGTTTAGCTATAATAGAATGGGTGAGAAAGCACTGTCAGTTAGGACTCCTGTGGTTGGTGAGAAGAGGCGTTCTTAAAATCTAAAATACCGCCCGTTGCTCGGGAAGAGGCAAGTTAAGCCACAGTCAGTGTAGTTCCATTTAATAATTCTGTACTTCGGGTTGACAAAGTTTGTTGAGGAAATGCATTGAGCATAGCTGAAATGGGTGGGGCGTGAATATTTTGGTACGCTTTAGCATCATAGCTCGCGAAAATGTTATTTTCAGCTGCAGTTAAGGTTACATGCATATGTAGCGTCGTGGTTTTTATTCTAGTCTCTTTCCGTATATCTAAAGTGTCCAATTTTAGTACTACACGGTGGAAGATTGCCAGCTCTTTTGGCAGTACTTTTTCGTCGACCTCTTGGAATTGTACGACGTGAATCTGCTGGCTCCCGGAAATAGCAGCGGTTGCCCCGTCTTCCACGTTATTCCTAGATTCGTCATTAAGCGTTCAGGTAGAGCATACAGCGCATACGAAGAGCTCTTCAGGGGTCCCCTTCATTTTAGACGATTCCATAGAATTGATGCCAATGAGCGCTGTATTGGAGCATTTGCTGAACAGCTGCGAACCAATCTTTGATACCAGTAAGCCGATGTCCGTCAACATGTGGAACAGTTTGGTGGCCAACCTCAAGGGGCAACTGGTTACAAATCCGTTCAAAGTAACCTGGTCAGGTCGTTTGACTTTGAAAATTGAACTATGCTTTTAGCGCCCATCCTCTTTACGTCTTGATCAGCTTGACCGTAACAGCTTTGACCGCACCACCATTGGTTATCCTTATCCCATCATGGTTCACTTTGGCGTCCGACCAGGCGTCATGACTTACAACGGCAATCCTGAATATCAGAAAGAATACAGGAAGTTTGTCAAATATTGTCGTTTGGTCGGCATGAAGCCCTCCCTATCCGCCGAGGATAGAAACAAGCTGACCGAATGGAAAGAAAATTTGAAAATTATGAAGGAGAAAGTGTACGGTTGTTCTTTTTCACTTTTCCGCTGCTCTTATACCGATAACCAATGTATTTGCTCTATTTGATGCTACATTCATCTTTTATTTAGGAATACAACGAGAGATGTTACGGTAGAGCTTTCCAGTAAGGGCTTCTATCGCACTGGCCTATACAGTGATATGGTTCAAGTAAGCTCGCCAAATCTTCCTTTGCAATCCAGTTGCTTGCGTAGATAAATTTGCATAATTTCAGCATGGTTTAAAGTTGATAGTTATGTTTCACCACATCCGATTTCATATGAGCTTACGCGTATTGGAAGAGCGCTTGCAGTACACCTTTTCCGATCGCTCATTGCTGGAGGTATTGGTTGACTGTTCATTTCGTAGGAATGCTTTGCGTTTAACCCTTCGCATTCCAGCTTGCCTTGACGCACCCTTCCTATCGGCCAAACTACGCGACAAATGCAGACCACATCCGCAACACGTTGTCCAACTGTGGCTTGCGTAGGCCCCAGTATGGACGGAAGCGTATCCAAAGCCGACAGAACAGGAAACGAGGTATCCTTTCCTTGTCACTTAGTACTAAACCTGCTTTGGGAGAATCGCATAGACTCTTTGGTGACGTGGCTTTCAACAATGCGATATTTGCAGGTATACAGAAATTGATGGAGGTAATGTCGCAAATGGGGTCCAGAACGGTGAAGGAATCCGAGACGATGAACAATGAGCGGCTGGAATTCTTGGGCGATGCTGTTATAGAATTTTGACCACGTACTTTGCATTGCGTTCGCCTTCTTCACGCTGTCGAGTTTGATTTTCAGCATACATCTTTACTACATGTTTTCCGAACTTGACGAAGGCGGCCTTGCGACCTTCAGATCGACCTTGGTGCAGAACAGCCACCTGGCCGTTCTGGCAAGGGTTAGCGGCTTGTTGTTGCTTACCAATTTAGCAGCGATCACATTTTAGAGACTTGGACTGGACGAATTTATGCTTTACGTTCACGGGCCGGATTTGTGCCACGAAGAAGATCTCAAGCACGCGATGGCCAATGCTTTCGAGGCGCTGCTGGGCGCCCTGTTTCTGGACGGAGGTATCGCCGTAACGGACAAAGTTTACGGCTGCACGCTGTTCCCAAAAGAAGAGGATGAAGACTTGCATTGGATATGGTTCAATCCGCCGATGCATCCTTTGCAAGTCTGGATAGGTTGAAATTTTGTCGACCATTTGCCTAGCATCTGCGCATTGAAGGCTGAGGAGCCTAACGGGGATCGGCACCTTGTGGAAGGCATCGAGATACTCAGGAACTTGAGCGAATTCGAAGACAAAATCGGGATCAAGTTTACCCACATAAGACTGCTGGCTCGGGCGTTCACTCGCAAATCGGTGGGATACAACTATCTAACCCTGTAGGCGATTTGTGTGTTGCAAAGTATGCCTTGCCCTTTGACGACGCGTTGCTTTTGAGGGGCCACAATCAGCGCATGGAATTTCTAGGGGACACGGTGCTGCAGCTGATCACTTCCGAGTATTTGTACAAGTACTTTCCCACCCATCAGGAAGGCCATTTGTCGGTAGGCCAACTAGCGCTCTTTTTGTCGTTCATTTTAATTGAACGAACGTACTTCAGCTTCTGCGCAGTTGCCTAGTAAGCAACAAGACGCAGGCGGTCATCTGCGACGACATTGGCATTACGAGATATGTTAATCCTCCGGTGCCAATTCTAGCGAACAGTTGCCACGATTTGCGGACCAAGGACAAGGCCGATTTGGTCGAATGTGCCGATATTTTGGTTTTGAAAAGCAGCTTCCTAAAAGAATTGATTTGTAGCGTTTCTCGGCGCACTCTTTGTCGACAAAGGTTTGGACTATTGCAAGCTGTTTTGCCAATTGTGCTTTTTTCCCAGGCTTAAGGTGGGTTAGCTGTTAAAAGCAAAGGTTTTGACATTGAAGGCCGTTGTTGTTGCAGCACTTTATACTTAACCAGCAGTGGAGCGATCCGAAAACTCGTTTGCAACAGAGTTGCATTGCGCTTCGCGATCCCAACGGCGGCGAGCCGGAAATTCCGCAGTACAAAATCGTGTCCGTCGAAGGACCAACGAACACTAGGGTGTACAAGGTGGCCGTCTACTTTCGCAACAATCGCTTGGCAGTCGGTAGGAGACGGCTGCTTAGTTCGATTTGAATACTTAACGTGGCCTTTGGTATTTGAGGTTACGGTCAAAGTATCAAAGACGCAGAGATCGACGCGGCCGAGACAGCCCTGCAGACGAAGGCGGACATGTTGCCAAAAATTCTACGCCGCGAAGCGAGCAAAGCTTCCAAATCACAAGATGATGCGCATTCGGACGTTGAGAAGCAGAACAAAGTATTGAACTTTGTTCTTGTTTAACATTGTCATTTTTATTATATTATACTAAACGCACGCGCGAATTATTTATATATATATATATATATAATATATATATATATATATGGTTGTCACGGATTCCAAAAATTCTACGCCGCGAAGCGAGCAAAGCTTCCAAATCACAAGATGATGCGCATTCGGACGTTGAGAAGCAGAACAAAGTATTGAACTTTGTTCTTGTTTAACATTGTCATTTTTATTATATTATACTAAACGCACGCGCGATAATAATATATATATATATATATATATATATATATATATATATATATTCATGAGGTCCTTTTCACGGATTTTGTCCCGTTGGTTGTTGCTCTCGCTCGCTGAAGACGGAACTCGAGCGTTCCCAAATATTCGAGGAAAATTGTACGTTTCTTTCTGAACGCATTTCTCTCATAACTACTCTCATCCATCCGGTGGTAGGGAGAAAGTGTCAGATTACGTATAGATCTGCTAACGTGCAACAACCAACGGGACAAAATCCGTGAAAAAGACCTCATGAAGATCTACGCTCCCGTTAAAAGACACCCTGTCTTTCGAAATATATATATATATATATATATATATATGTATAGATGGTTGTCACGGATTTTTCCCGTTTTTTGGCTTCTTTAAGTATCTGTAAGTATACTGCAGCGATCTCCTACAAGCAGATGGATGAGAGTGGTTATTAGAAAGAACGCAAACAGCACACGTACGTAACTGCATGTAACCGTATATTTCGGAACGCTCGAGTTCCGTCGTCAGTGGTGGTGGAGAGGTAAGAACGCTTATCGTATCGTAGCTTTCGGAACGCCCTTTCAATATCGCTGACGACGGAACCAAGGCGTTCCGAAGTCTACGATACGATAAGCGTTCTGACCTGTGATATTTCTAATAATCGCCAATCCATCCTCTGTTAGGGAATTTGCACTTTTATTACAGGTACCATCCAAAAAAACGGGAAAGCCGGAATACCATCACATTGAAAAAACATGAAACCCGTTACGAAACACCAGATTTGACCCGTTTGAAAGTATCTGTAATAGATCTGAAAATGCCCTACCAGCGGATGGATGAGCAGTTATTAGAAAGTATCACAGATAGAGAATGCTTATCGACTCAGAGCTTTCGGCACTCTCTGGTGCCGTCGTCAGTGATGGAAAAGATAGAGATCAGGTATCTGTAAGTATACTGAAGCGATCTCCCTGCCTGCTTATTAAGTATACTGAAGCGATCTCCCTACCCTACCTACGATCTCCCTGGATCACAGATAGAGAACGCTTATCGATTCAGAGCTTTCGGCACTTCTTTCCCATCACTGACAACGGCACCAGAGAGTTCCGAAAGCTCTGAATCGATAAGCGTTCTCTATCTGTGATACTTTCTATTAATAATAACTGCTCATCCATCCGCTGGTAGGGCATTTTCAGATCTATTACAGATACCTTCAAACGGGTCGACAGCCGAAAAAAGATATCCGAACATGAGCAAGCCCGTTACAAAACACCCAGTGCTCAAAAAAAAATATATATATATATATATATTTCTTTGATGTTTTCACGGAAATAACCCGTTCAGTTCGCATCTTTTTATTGATGGTCACAAAAAAGTGCGAGGTACAAATGCGGAGCTTTCGGATCTCCTCTGGATCCGTCTTCAACGCTTCGTTCCGTGTGCGCTATACGTACTATGCCAACAGGATCAATACCAGAACGTGCGCGGCTCACAGGTCAGACCATCGACATGGACGCCAGGAAGGCTTACCGTGACCATTACACGTAGTGCCTCTGCCAGGGTCGGTCGGAGGGATTACAGGTCCAATGCAAGACCGACTAGGCGAACGACCAACGCTTGACGGGTCCAGACTTGACCTGATAGCTGACGTTGTCTGCTAGGTTGGTCGAACGGAGGAACTTGCGGACCCACCGACTAACTGGGCAGCCGGCACACGGAACGAAGCGCTGAAGACGGATCCAGAGGAGATCCGAAAGCTCCGCATTTGTATCTCGCACTTTTTTGTGACCATCAATAAAAAGATGCGAACTGAACGGGTTCTTTCCGTGAAAACATCAAAGAAATACATTCAGCCCGTTACGATCATACTTTGTTATGAATATATATATATATATATATTATTTATTTATTTATTTATTTATTTATGAAAAGATACGGTATCCTTGTTCAACGAGCTTTAATAGGCGAAGCTTTCGGAACGTACGTGTTCCGTCATCAGCGCGATTCAAAGTGATGACGGATCGCGAAATCTAAGACGGATGACAAATATAATCTTCGCGAAAGCACCAAATCGCGCTGATGACGGAACACGTACGTTCCGAAAGCTTCGCCTATTAAAGCTCGTTGAACAAGGATATACCGTATCTTTTCATATTTTTTCATAAGTATGAGACACCTTGTTACTAATTCCTCTTGCTTCTATATATATATATATATATATATATATATCCATGCTTCTATATATATGTAACCGTATATTTCAGAACTCGAGCGTTCCAAAATATACGGTTACATACGGTTACGTACGTGTGCTGTTTGCATTATTTCTAATAACCACTCTCATCCATCTGTTGGTAGGGAGATCGCTTCAGTATACTTACAGATACCTAAAAAACGGGAAAAATCCGTGACAACCATCAATGAAGATCCACATACCCGTTACAAGACATCTAGTCTTCACAAATATATATATATATATATATATATATATATATATATATATATATATATATATATATATATATATATATATATATATATATATATATATATATATATATATATATATATATATATATATATATATAGGAATATGTGTGTAGCGTAAAAGCTTTCAAAAAATGTCAACAGTATTAAATTGTTCATTTATTTTGATCCGTATTGTTTAGTATGCAGCTTTGACTTCATTAGGTTCTGCTGTCGTTGTACGTGCTGTATTTTACCCTTTTTCGTGAGAATCCTATAACGCGTAATTTATGAGTATACTTATTTCCATATGCCACATGGTCTTTCCTCTTCGATATTGAACTGAGTCTCAATGGGAGGGTGGAGACAGTGTTCACTGTCTGCGGTAAAGCGGGGTTCCGAGCTTGGAGTGCAATTCCATTGGCAACTTATCTAGCGGCTAATATTCGAATAGATATGATGCTATTAGCTTCGGTTTCGAAGTTCGGCAATTTTGGTTTAACGGATTTGTTATTGAAAGTTGGCAAGGCATTGAATTTGCTTTGTACAAGTTATGAGTTTGCACCATTTTGGCATTGACTTCTGCTTCTTTTGACTACAATGTTTTTTCTTGATGAGCGTATGTGATGGAGGGCTGTTAATTCTGTTCGTGTTTTTTACAGGAGCACTGCGCATCACAGAGACGACTTTGTTAACGAAATAAGCAACCGCACGATTTCTCTGATGGATTGGATGCTCGCCTTGACGGGTACATTCCTGTGGGACGTCCTGTGGAAAAGTACGTTCCCGTACCCATTCCTATTGTACTGTACCCTTAGCAGTCAGAAATGCGAGCATTGTTTTATTGCTTTCTTGTATATTTTCTATATTGGCGTTTTCGAATTAACAACAGTTGCGCAATTAGTTCCCAGCCCTCAGCTATTAATGTTTCGAGCGAGCCGCGTACCCTTAAGTTCCTACATTCCTTCGAAACGCACTCATCATTTTGTCGCGTTAAGTGGTTCCCACCTGAGTGTTGCCCACCTTGAGTGGTCACCTGTTCCAGCGGGCATCGCGACTGAGAATTTCACCGAGCGGATACAGCCGCTTCGAAAGGTCCCAACGTTGCCAGTCAGTGTTACCTTTGCAGCTTTGTCCTGTGCTTTGCACCGGTCATCGTTTTGTCTCCTTGGTGTTCCACCAAAGGTCTGCCGCTCGGAGGTTGTTCCGCTTTCAGTGGTGCCTTTCACGTCAACGTCGCAAGGACGCCTGCTCCAAAGAGTTAACTTAAATAAAACATTAAGCAAAGTGCATTGACCGTGGAAAGTGTTAAGAGAACTGAAATGAATTATTCGGTGTCGATCACAGGAGATATTCAGTTTTAGCAGCGATGCGATTTTTCGTTAATTGCGCCGCACCCAATTTTCTCGGTGTCATTTATAGTCGATTGCCAACTTTCTTTTTCACCATTGCAGGAATGTGGGAATACGCTGCTTTAGTTTGTGCGCGGTCTTTCGTTGTCAGAGTTCGCCTAGGAACTTGTAAGCGAATAGTAACTTTGCCAAGAAAACGTTCCTCTGGATGTCGAATGAACTGCTACTACTTGAGGATGTCGTGTTGACTTCTGGTGATATATCATCAACTTGTAACTTTTTTCGTGTAAATCGTTGAGTTATCTACCGTAGACTATGTGACGTTCGTCATTTGTCAAGAAAGTTAATTCATTATTGCTCTGCATGCGGGTTCATCGAAAGCTTAATTCAAGGATGTAATTCAAGTGTATTTCTTGTGCCTTATGCTCGCTGACCGTCTAACGATTCATTGGAACGGTTTGGGAGACAGTGCAAAGCTGTTTGTTACTATTCTCACGCGGCTGTCAAAATTCGTTCTTTGAAAATGGACTCACTGGGTGGGATTCGCATTTTTAAAGATTTGCGACTTAGCAGTACACCAAACGGACAGCTGGAACCTAAACTTTGCGTATATCGTTTGCACGGCAGGTCGTTCGCATCCTTTCACACTCCTATCTAGTTTAATCGAAAGTTTGGCAGTTGCTCCGTCCGTGGTCGTGTTTTGCCAGCAAACTTTTCTTTCGCGGCAACCTACGCGTTCTCGGCATTTGTTCCACCGTTTTGTTGAGCCACTTTTGCCTTTGCTTAGTTTTCAACGTTTCGCTCAATGACCTTTGCTCGTATGAAAGTAACGCAGCGTCCAGCTCATACGGAGTGACTCTGTATGAGAGTGAAGTGCGTGAACGACCGTCGGCTCAATTCACTCCATAGGGATGGTGACTCCATTTTCCGATAAATTTGGAAAACATTGTAATTTGCATGTAAGCAAGTTTGCTTACCCAAGTCACGTCCATGGGAGGGAAAGACAGGCGCAACCGAAGGACAAGTGACTCCGTGCACGACCTTTGCGCCCGTGCACGTCTGTCCAAACGTGTTCATCTGCAGTTTGTTGTGGAGGAAATATTTTAATTTACTTATCCAATTGACGAAGCGTTGAAACGATTTTTTGGCCAATTGAGTTGGAACAAAGTGGCGTCCTTGTTCCGATCAATTCTTTTGCATTTTCGCCACACCAGTGAATTGGGGATAAATTTCTAGACACGGGTCGATTGGGCAAAAGCGGCGCTATTGAACGGTGGTGCATCAGTTGGCGGCAAACACTGAGTATCCCATCCACTGCCGAACATCAATTCTAATGAAGAGGGAACTCTTTCCAACACCCTTGGTTATCTCCTTCGCGTCATTACGAATTTTACCTGCCCATTTTTTGCCACTTTGACCATCGCGTTCTTGAATGGCAATATTACGTACTGTCCAACGTAGCGACAATTGCCTTTTGTCGTTAGCTTCCGTTTGGCCAAACGCTAAGTATGGGCTCGGTTTGTTCTCCGCGCTGTTGATTTGTAATCGTGCTTGCTTTATTAAACCCGTGTTGCCACAAAGCGCATAAATTGTGGGTACGCTTGGTGTGTACGTGATCGTTTTGATTGTTCACTAATGGCGGCATAAAGCGCGCCGGAAGTTGATGCTTCGCCGTGTCCTGCACTTTCCTTTTTTCAAACGTGGGTTGTATCCCGTCGAGGGCATTGCAAGGGGTGCGACTACGTTCGAATGTTTAAACGTTGCATTTTCGTGTTCAGCGTTCAAACGCCGTAGGAAAATGCTTCTGCAGAGTTTACGCTAGCAAGCCGGATGTTGCTAACGCGAGCGATTTTTTATGTGGGTGTATACAATAGATATGTCATGTATATCCAAATGTATATTCGTGATACAAAATGTAAATTTATTTTGCGCTATGTTTATTGATAACACGGATTTTTTTCCGTTTGAACCTTTTTTATTCCAAAAAAGTTAAATTGTCCAGAGCTTTCGGGCGCGTACCTTGCGCCCGTCTTCAGTGGGAAAATAAAATAAAATATCAGTTAGACAACTGCCCAGTCAGTCATCGGATCAGCAAGCTCATCCGCTAGACCGTCCGGGCTGGCAACATCAGCTATCAGGTACTACCTTGTACCCGTCCAGCGTCCGTCGCCTGCCCATTCAGTCCAGTTGCTGATCCGATGACTGACTGGGCAGTTGTCTAACTGATATTTTATTTTATTTTCCCACTGAAGACGGGCGCAAGGTACGCGCCCGAAAGCTCTGGACAATTTAACTTTTTTGGAATAAAAAAGGTTCAAACGGGGAAAAATCCGTGTTATCATTGATCGCATATGTGCACAACACCCCGTAAAAGAAGATTTTTCAATTATATGTTTATTTGTATAATATGCGTATTTTTGAATTAAGGGAACTTTCGCCTGTAAAACAGGTCCTCCCTTGCGCGCCGCGCCTTTGCTTTTGAGCTTGGCTCGCCCATTTTGTCCGGCCTGATTGTTGCATTTGCAACTTCCAAAACATTGTCGTCCCTAAAATGGATTTGACTGGTATGCGTTTAGGGTTTGCAGTGAAGTTGCAATTGGCAGCATTGACAAGTTGTTCTTGCGTTGGTCATGTCATCGTCGTCTTATTAAGCCGTTGTTTCTTGAAAATTGAAGTCACTGTTGCTTTTCGAAAGCTCTGAATCGATTTGCCGCGGATCTTACGTTTGTGTGTCCAACTGGGGCGCGCGCATGTCTGCCACTTTTCGTATTTGCTTAGCGATCAGCAGCCTGGATGCGAGTAAAGTTTGTCATTTTAGTTCGTTGTCCTTGAATGCAATTTTCTTGAACCAAAGCGGATGCCAGAAGTTAGAGGGCAGAAAATAAAATTCCCTTTGAAAGCGCTTTCCTTTTTGTCAAGTTAACTGCTTTGAAGGCGTTCCGTCGAGGTTTGACCATGGGAAATTGTCCTTTCTTCTCTACGATGGACATGACAGGCTTCATTATGTTTTTTATACCTTTACGGTTGCTGTGCCATGAACGCGTTGTTGAAAAGTAATGTCCTTCGACCACGAAAGCCGGCCCTGCTCGTGGCGCCACCTGTTAATGAATGAACGTTCTTTCGTTTGGATTAGTAGCCTCTCTGCCTTAAATATGTGCGCTCGGGTTTGGACCGTTCGTCAGAATGTTGGTTTCGTGGACTTGCTGCTCCGCGGAGAAGTTTGCGACGGAAACTATTCGAGTACGTGGAATTGCCGCTTCGTAAACGGATGTTCTGCCGGGGCTTTGTCAAGGGGCGACCTTTGGGCTTTTCCATTCCACATCCAAACAGGGTGCGCTGGCGAACATCTCATTTCAAAGTTTGGTTGTTGGCGTGTACAGAACCGCTGGTTGATAGTCTTTTGGTAAAGGCAATTGATGGTGTTCATTTGGAAGACCAATTAGGCGACGTAATCAGATTTCCGTGTCCAATACGTTGGGCCTTCTAGTGCTCTTGGCCGGAGATGTTTCCTTTAGCAGTGCTGCTGTTGTTATTAAAATCATTTATGAATGAAACAGTGTGCGTCGGAGTTCGTACGCTATTATTAGACGCAGGAAATGGCGCTTATTGCTTTTCATTAGGCCGATAAGTCGGCCGTAACCTTTGGGGGTCCTGTAATTGGAACCCTCCGACGTTTCCGTAGGGCTTTCCGACTTCCTGAACTTCGCTGACACGCAGCCTATTTATGACCAAGCTAAAAGTCGAATTCGTCAAGTTACCTAATTAGTTGCTCCGTTCGTATGCCTCCTCTTTGACGAAGGTGAATTTGAACCGTCGCCGGTTAACAGCCGCTCGTTACCGTTAAGGAGGTCTAAATTTTCTATGCAAATTTTCGTAAGACGTACTTCCGGTTCTTTAATGAAGCACCGGTAGTACGGCGCAGCGGTCTCTGGCGTAAGTCGAATTGCGCTGATGTTGGGACGGGCGGAAAAGTGATTTTCAAGGTCAAACGTGGAGCAAGCATACTTTGAGTAGGGCAAAATTGCCATTCGGAAGTTCATCCCCTCGTCGTCCGTTGATCACACGTACGCCATCGTTGTTGCAACCGAGCCGCAATGAGGTGGAAACTGAATTGAAAATCCGTCGTGGTCTCCGCCGCGCGTCAGCCAAAGAGGAGGAGACCGAAGTTTCGCGGGCGCAAAGCATCTTTTGTTCGCCGGTCGCAAGGTTTCGGTCCAATTGTAGTCCCATTGCCGAAGAAGCCAGCGAGCGACGGTGCCGATTACAGGACTGAATGGACCATTGATTATTAATGCTGATTAGTTTGTTCATTGTGAAAAGCCCTTTTAGGGAAATTTTCATTTAGGCGGTGTCGCAGTGCCAAACATCCCTTGTTGGGCATATTGTTTGCTTCCTACAAGGAGCAACGCTCAAGCGGTCGCAACGACAGGGCTCGCCTCCATGTGGCGGAATCTGAATTTGGGGCCGTTTGACCATTTTTGCCATCATCTTACAACGAGGGCGGGCTTTTTTCTTGATGAATTCCATTTTGACAAAATTGGAATGGCCGCTGCTGCTTACTTTTACCTATTTTTCATTTTTACAGCAAGGCTTGGGCGCATGATTGGCCTGTTGCAGGATGCGCTTGTTCAACTTGGAGCTTCTTTTGAATAGCGCGACACCATTTGAACAATGGAAGCAGTGAACAATTCCAACTTAAACCAACAAGTTACCGCGCTGATCAGCTACCGCCGATGAGTGCGTTCGCGAGCTCTGCGCATTTCTTGTCGTGCAAGTTTTACGTACAGAACGTACAAATGCTGTTGGGCAATTGATGGGTATTTTCTGAGGAAATCCATTGTAGACTATCGTTTGCGGCGTCACAACTTTGGGAAAATGACGAAAAGTTTTTTTCGAAGGCTCAGGTTGATTAGTCCGAAAGACCATTGACTTCGTTGTTTGGCTGTCGCGCGTACAATCAGTGCACCTCGTGACGACGTATTGGGGCAATACCCTAAGTGTAAGGCGCTTATCTCGAAGGATTAGTATTCCCTATTGATTTTGGCTCGCTTCGTTCAGTATTTCTTCTCCATAACGGATCATACTTCATTGTGAGAACACTGTTGGGCACTCCAACGAAGCATGAGGACGCTTTTGTACGGCATATCAATCGCAAGAACGGTACGCAGGTGTATATATCGAAAGGTCATCCGTGCCCCGACGGGACCCATACAGCTTGCGCTATTTCTGTTTTTTTGCTTCGCGGGTGGACGACCATCGTTGTTGGAAAGGAAACAAGGATGCAAAGCGTTTAATTAACCGCGCGTATCAAAGTAAAAGCTTACGTTATAGCATTGCCCAGTACAGTTCAGCTTCCTGATTCCGTCGATCTTTTTCTACGGCCGTTGAGAAAATGAAAATTATCCGCCCTCGTTGGGTCAGCGACGTATTCGGCCAGGCTCAGCCCGATACTTGCTGAAAATGTGACCATTACAACATGCAAGCGTCGTAACACCAGCGGAAAGCGAATGTGTGAATAGTTCCAATACGATTCACCGATGCAGTCTTTGAAAAGCTACTGTAAAGTGTAATACCGTAAGTTAGGGGTGAATGTTGGTTTAATTGATAAAAAGAATGCTAATATTTTCTTACGCTTTCTCTTTTCCTTCAGTTGCTCGATCATCTTCTCGAAGGACTGAGCTGAAATGGGAACACCCTTTCGCAGCGAGTATCCAGCGGTCAACGCTAAGCAGCTTACATGGCTGAATCCATTCATAGGGATTACGTTGGCTGAGCACGGATGAGGTGTACAAAGTGGAGAGCAAAAGGGAAAGCAGTGCTAAATTCTTGAACAGCGTCATTCTTGCTGGTCACCAGGTTCTATTGACCGCAGCCCGATGTCTGGGATATTGCGCTCTGACGAATAGAGCTTTCCGTCGTCACCTTTTATGGTTTAGAAAGTAATTGACGCATGCAACAAGGGACATCGATCATGCAGCCCTCGTAATTTAAACTAATTGGCGGGTCAGGAAACAGAGAAATGAGAAGATTCAATTCCGCCTGCAGGATGCTCTCCAGTCAACTGTCACTCCTAGGTGGGCGCCACCAAAATCCAGCGATATTTACTCGACCTCCTCCGGTACCTTTGAGCGTCGTTCGGTCGCTCGCGCGCGCGCGCGCTCACCTAATGCACAATTCATCGGCCGTTGGCGTCTCGCCTTCTCATTTGCATAGATGAGCATTCGCGGTCGACTGTAGATTAGTTAGCGCCTTTCCAGATCGTCAAGCGCACTATCTAATATGCATGGTCAAACATGCAGCGGTACGTGAGATTGACGACGCGCCTCTAAATTGATTCTCCCGCCGGTAGTTTGCTTTAGAAATAGATGCCTGAAGCTTTTGTGGGCTTCTGCCTGAGCGCAACTGTTTAATGTATCCCGTCGTTGTGGATGCACCCTCACCCCGTCGGATCGTCACCATTTACTTTCAAGCTTAATTGACCGACCGCCTTGGTTGATTGTCACGCCAGCGAGGCCTACGGTGCTGGGCGCTTTTTATTTATTAATGCATGCCGCCGTGCTGCGGTCAATGTTCCCGTGAATCTCCGCAGTCCATCGTTTCCAGAAACGGATAAGCGGAGTCGCTGTTCGGCCGCTAGCACAATTCAACAGTACCACTTCGCACCGCTGTCCCGCTCTGCCAGAGAGGAGGGGAGTGGGCACCATTGTCTCACCGTTATGTAGAATTCAAATCAAATAGAATACAATTTTCATTTGAAAACTCCCAGATGGTCCAACACCTTGCATTCGCATTTACCGTAATTGTCGTGCTTCGACCTTCAAAGAAGCTTACCCCAAGTCGGCAATGCCGATTATCCATTTGACATGTTTTCCAAGTCAAACATTCTCACATCCAGGAGCAGCTGTTCTCTGCTCCAGCCGTTCTACGCCCTCTTCCTTTGGAGTTAGAGACCCTGACTCCCTTTGCAGACGCAAGGGCCTCCCCTGCCAAGTCAGGATTGAAGGCGGATATATAATATCGAAGTCGCTGGTTGCTACAAGTCATGGAATCTTGAACTTGCCGATACAATGGGAGCACGCCTGGAAAGGATGCACGAACTTACCGAAACCAGCGCGAACGGTCAGGTTGCCAAATTGCTGCAAGCTACGTGTGGTGTCGGGCGCGAAGTTACTGGGCAATGGCTGTGGCAGCTCGCCACTTGTTCGTGAATTCCGCTTATAAAAGGAACCGCCTTGTCAAATCCGCACCGATCAGCATGCAAGCATGTTGTTGTAAGAGCAACGAACGACGATAGGACTGCATTGTTGGAAAGTTGGCTTGAATGTCGGCCCCAAGTTGCGTGGCGCCACTTTACATGGATTACAAATCCAACCTGCAATATACAGAAACTTAAGAGATTATGAAATCTTTCTTGCGTATCGTCTTGTATATCCGCTTGGCATGTTCCCACATGTGGTAGAATGACTGGTCCTAATATTTTCTTAGCTAACCAGGCTTTCCGTGCGCTGTTTGTTGGTCGTTTAGGGCCAAATACCTTCTACACTTTGGGACCGGTTTTCGGCTTGTCTTCCGTCTGCCTACTATCTGTGCTCCCTGCGCGTTTTTCTGTCACTTAAAAATTTTAATTGTTTAATGCGTTCTTTTGCGCCTTCCTTTGGGAAATCAAAGCAGTTGTATATTTCTCGAAAGCCATATATATATATATATATATACAGGCGGCCCTCGTTATCCGCGGTTAATTCGTCCCAAATTTTGAGCGTTTTTCCGCGGATAACGAATTCCGCGTTGTATAGGACACCCTATGAATAGGCCAAATAGCATGTATTCCAGGCGCGTATTTCGTCCTGCACCCTTGAATTCCTTCCCGAACGGTTATCATACCTAGCGATCCTTCGAATCTTGATACTACGGAATGTAGCTACGAGATAATGACATGAATGAGACTGCGCTTGTCCAATGGGGCCATGCATCCGAGTCCGAGAAAGCAAAATGCGCTTTCATTAAACACCTGGGACTCGCCTTGCTTTAATGAGCTAAGCGATGTAGTGGTGCGCGGAATGGGTACAGAGCAGGGGAAATATAAAATACATGGGCGCACTTAAGCAGAACTACTGAACATCGCATAGAACACATGCACATAGAACAAAACGTCTACGGCAGAAACGTTTGGGGCATCAGGAATGAGACAATTTATCTACTGCCTGTAAGTGGGCGCAGATCCCCTGAAGACCGACCAGTCCTATGGTTTCTTGAACTTGTTGGTAGCGAAACTTCTCGCGTTAAAATGTTAGGCTCCGCAGGTGCCGGATCTTTATTTAAAAACATTGTTATAGGAAGCTGTCTCTCCCTTTTCTTCGTTTTACCGAATAAATCTTGTAGCGTTATTCCTCGTGTAACCATTATGCCACGTTCCATGGATGGATAATATTTGTGCACGAAGCAATAACGAGCAATCAGAAAAATGACGCTTCATTAGCATTATGCACGGTTTAGAGAGCGTTGTGGGCAGAAAAAGTCTTTCGCACCCGCGCAGATGATCACGCTGCTGCACAGGCATGCAACGACACTAGTGCAACTATAATGCTGGCGAGCGGTGTGCATGTTTTTGTGAAAAGGTGACGTCACTATTTCACGCCGGACAAATCGCGTTGTATAGAAACCGCGGATAACGAGGGCCGCCTATATATATATATATATATTGTTTTTGTCAGTAACGTGTAGAGGTACCCCGCTGCACACCTGTGAACAGAAGAAACAATAGCAGCTGAAGAAGCTCAGCTGATGGTGGCTAGTCTAGTTATTAGTAATGACTGATTCGCCGCAGCAGTAAACAAGGTGTTTGTTGATCATCATAATTGTTCTTCCGTGTTGGGTAGTGAGACGTAGGACGCGGTAACTTTGCTCTGTCGTCAGGGCGGATCTGTTCGCCCACCAGATGGTCCCGTTGGAAACTGGACTTCAAGTGGGCCAGTTGTGATTGTCTTACAGATCTCGCGTGCTTGGCTCTCACTTGGTATTTTGCGGCATCGCCTGCGCTGTGCTACCTCACTTCGAAGAGGCGGAGAATTTTAAGTATGCAAATTAGCGGATACTTTTTCACCGGAACAGTTGGGAAACGCGGAGCAGTGCTCCGCTCTGCATGGCATCATAGGGGCCGTTTGGTTTTTCGCTCCGCTGCCCCAACGAAAGAGGCACTGCGTTCTCCTTTTTCGGAACCGATGATTACTCGTCGTCGGTATGCCTCAAAGGCTGACGACCCTCGGGTTTAATTAAATTTGGCAACTCATCTACTTCCTGCTGATTATTCATCGTCAACTTGGGCTTCTAAACGCACCATTTCGTTTATTATGCAGTTGGTCCACGCGTCAGCGAATCGCTGGAAGTCGCTGAGCCGTTATGCTGCCTTTGACTACTACTTCATCACTGTCCGCGGGAACTTTTCTTATGAATAGTATATAGCGCGGGTGGAATGGACGATCCGCCCTTCAAGCCGGCTAATTTCGCAGTTCAGCTTTGCGGTGCAAAGGTGCCGCGTTAATTGAAGTTGATTGGTAGCCCAGTTCGACCGTGCTACAGCAAACAGGATAACAAGCGGCCGGCTAGTTATATGCCTCCATTGTCCCTTCGTACCAACCAAGTCATACCATATGCATAGGCATTCAGGCAGATTTGAGATTTCAGTCCGTCATTCAAAAAGTTAGTGTTTATCGCATGTTGCTACCGCGCTTGCTGGTCGATTAGCAGACGGAAGTGCTAAACGCCATATTAAAATTCATTAACCCGATGTTTACGTCCGCCTGCGCAGTGAAGTGTGTTTATTATTTCTTCGCCTTTGTACGAGCACGCTAAGCTTAATGCCAAGTAAGCAAAAGTGACAAAGCTTAAGTGAATATTCCAGTCCGTTCGAGGTTTACCATTCTCCTACAGTGGAAGGTCCGTTAGCTCCTACCTGAACTTCGGAGAGACGTAACTCGTCGAATCCTTTTCTCTCTTCGAAAATTTCAAGTTCTTTTATCGTAGATAGGGCACAGTAGCATTTACTTTGATATTACGCATTTTAGATTACTCTATTCTCTCCTTTTGGAGAATAGATTAACTGGTGGACCACTACGTGCACGTCAGAACTAGCTGCTGGCTATCAAGCAGTGTTGTTCATCCCTGCTTCCTTTTGTTGATTGGATTGACGCATGGTCAAGCGGCAGTTCGAATGGATGTTGCCATTGCAACGAAACTAACGGCTTTCCAGAATCGTCGGTTCGCTTTGCGATTAACCCTCGCAATCTTGAAATTCCCAAACTGACAGGCCAAAGGCCTTGCATAGACGATGAGCCCGACAACTGGCAAGCGGGTTGTCAATCGAGAATGTTCGCCCTCTCATTAAAGCATGACGTGTACAATCGCTTCCGGGTTCGTTCATTTTTCCGTGAAACCGACGGCAACGCGAACGCTCATGCATAGTTGTAATTTAACTTATGCAAGTTGCAATTTTAAATTATGCTGACAAGCGCGGCAGAAATTAATCTCTTCCCGCGTCATGTTGCGCAACGAGGGACTTGAAAAGCGAAACCGACATTCCGTCAATGAATAGCTCATGCCAGCTTTGGTGACATCGGCGATTGGATGCTTTTTGTCAGAAAGCACGGCTTTTACCCGTTAGTAGAGCTTTTAATTTCATCGGAGCTTTCGCTGTCATACCTTGACTACCGTCATCAGCGAATGCCTAACTTGTAACTCTTACAGTCAACGGTATCTTGTTTAAAAACGCGCCTGCGTGTACACTTTCGTAAAGCCGCAGGTTAAGTTTAAAGTCCCCTGTTGATGGGAATAGTTCGAGTGAACAATGTCGACCAAATGTCACTGATTCCCATGCCTTCATCTCTGTTTATGCACGAGTAGTGTTGGATGTAAATAGCCTCTTTCAATTTTCTAACCCGGAAATCTCTTTCTTGTTCTAACTTGGTTAATTCCAAACTTTCGTCCGGGTGCGAGCACGAGACAACATGCTCTACCACCGCGGATGCTTTCTTACATTGTTCCATAGCCAATTCCGGGTTATTATTTTGCGGCCTTCCTCTTCTAGGGTTGTCTTTACCCATACTCCTTCTTTGTGCCACCCGGCACCTCTTGATCAAGGCCATGTGCTGCTTGAAACGGTGTTCTATTGTATGTCCCGTTTCACCTATATAGACACTTCCACAACCGCATTTGATCTCGTAAATCGCTCCTGGTGTCATGTAACTTGGGATCTTTTGTTTGTCAGAACGGAGAATGTTTCTTAAGCTGTTGTGCGTATTAAAAACCACTTTAACCCCAACTGACTTCGCAATCTCTTGTATTTTTTCACCTACATGAGGATAGTACGGTAAAATCAGTGTAGTGTCATTCCTTTCACGCTGTGTAACGTTCCATTCATTTTTAACCACTTTTTTATCCTGTTCTTTATAGATAATGATGTAAATTTTGGAGGATAATTGTTCTCTACAGGAATCCTCTGAATGTAGCCTAATTCTTCCTCCAAAAATTCTTGACTGCATATTCTGATTACTCTGTCTACCATCCCTATAATGATAGCTCTCTTTACCTTACTCTCCTTTCGATAAAGGAAAGGATAAGAAAAAGAAAAAATAATGACATCAAAAGAAACAAAGGGAGCGAAACAAGGAGCAAAACGATTTGCATACCCTATTACCCGGTCATTGGGGAGCAAATTCGAAAGATTGCAAAAAACTTTGGGTACACGATCGCCTTTAAGAGTCTAAAGGACCTGAGATCCATTCTACGATCAGACAAAGTCAAAATTCCTACGGACAGAAGACCAGGGTTTGTATACGCCATCAAGTGCGGTTGCGGGGCAAGATATTTTGGAGAAACGGGTCACACGGGACTGCACAGACTGAAGGAGCACCAGATGGCGTTGACACGTTACAAGAACGCAGAGGAAAGGCTACGTGGAGAAACGGCAGTTTCCAGAGGCCGTCCACAAGAAAGAGACCCAGCCACCATCATGAAAGAAGCGGTCAACACTTCGGCATGGGTGGAGCACTCGGTGGACTGTCCTCTGGCAGAAAATCGGTTCAGCTTTTCTATTTTGAATCGGGAAGATAATTTCAGGATCAGAAAGATCAAGAAGACATTCTTTATCCGCCACAATGAGTGTATTAACAGGGACGAAGGCACAGAGATCAGTAACATGTGGTCTATAGTGGCGATCCACACAGGATGTGCTCTCCAGGAGACATGCACACGATCCGAGACCACAAGCATATGAAAAAATACAATAGAGGACACCAATTTTAAACAACCGCGCTTTAAAATATCGGTTTAAACTTCCCGATACTTGTGACACCTTCTTGATAGGTCGCACAGACCTGTATCTCTCGTTTTCGGCGCTGAAGACGGGACCAAGTGAGGTCCTGAAAGCTACGCAAGTAATAAAAAACATTTGTGAACGGGTGTACAGCCGTCCTGATTCATCATCTACGTTTCTTTTAAAAACCTTAGCATTTCGACCTGAGACCTCTGATGTGAAGGCCTTTTCCTCTAAATGTTCCATGAATATATCCGCGATCACCATTATTGTTGGTTATGGAACAATGTAAGAAAGCATTTTCGGTGGTAGAGCATGTTGTTTCGTGCTCGCACCCGGATGAAAGTTTGGAAGTAACCAAGTTAGAACAAGAAAGAAATTTAAGGGTTAGAAAATTGAAAGAGGCTATTTATATCCAACACAGCTGGTGCATAAACGGAGATGAAGGCACGGGAATCAGTGACATTTGGTCGACATTGTTCGCTCGAACTATTCCCATTAGCAGGGGACTTTAAACTTAACCTGCGGCTTTACGAAAGTGTAGACGTAGGCGCGTTTTAAGCAAGATACCGTTGACTGTAAGTGTTGCAAGTTAGACATTCGCTGATGACGGTAGTCAAGGTATGACACCGAAAGCTCAGATGAAATTAAAAGCTTTACTAACGGGTAAAAGCCGTGTTTTCTGACAAAGAATATGAGATCACAGTCCGTTATCAGAAACCCTATTTTCAATGGCGATTGGATGTTGATGAATTACACGCGGCCCCATCCGCAAAGGCTCGTTGTATATTTTTTGCTTGCACCTTCCTAAGAGTAAACGGGGCCAAGGGCTGCGGTGCAACCCGAGAATTTTGGCGTCCCAACTTTCCTCGTTCCATTTCGTTGCAAGCCAAAAGTTTATTGGTGTAGGAAAATCACGCTGCGACTAAGGCTCACAGGGTGGTAGAACTGCTTTAGAATGGTCCGGTGCGTTAATGTGCATTTTCACAAGTAGGTCTTATGCAAACATGGCTTGTGTCGTCCAGCGAAGACGTTTTCGAACTTTAGGTATTCCGTTTTCAGACGTACTTCGGTTAGGCCTACTTTTTGCTGTCCGTTGCCGGCAAGGGACCACTGATTGGAGCCGTTTAAGCAGATCGGTTTTTGCAGGCGAAGTTCACTGCTGCTTCAACTTGAGCTGAGCTTTGAACTGGCAAAGTTGGGGTGGCGTAATAAGCAAGCAAACATTGTGTTGCAATGGGACTGCCATCGTCCGACTATGATCAGTCGCTTGAAGATGCGAGCAATCGACTCATATTGCTAATGTTGGTTCGACAGTTGGCATATGGCAGAAACGTGTAATCACCAAGAAACATTGTGGGGCGGAAGCACCGCAACATTCTAATCGTTGTTTATTCGAAGCCGATTCCCGTTCCAACGTTCTACATTGCGACGCAAGTACCTCAGGTGGTATTATATGAATATGTAATCTCGCATGCAACCGGAGAATCGCGAATGCGGACCGTCGAACTCGGAAGCAGTTGAACAGTGCTCGAACGAGAGGAAATGCTTTACTCTCGGGCTTGGGATATTCCACAATCGAATGCGCGTACAACGGGGACACGCTGCGCTTCGTTTGGAGCTGCGTTTGCCGGAAACGGCGGAGCTGTTTAAATTGCATTTTCAAAGTAAACTTGGTGCAGTTACTATGTGCAGGTTCTTCGAATCCTCCGCTAATGAGCCCTAATCAAAGGCGAATCGATGCGAACTTGCGGAAAGCCAGAACTTTCGCGATTGTTTTAGCTTAAGGATGGAAGGTAATTTGGAAAATTAGAATTATTTCATCGCCTTCGAAAAAGCAGAATGGTAACCTTATGGATGCCTAGCAGGCAGGATCGATTTAGTTGACGGAAGTCATCATTGCGCGTGCGATAATGCTTTAATGCGTTTACCTTAATTTTTGCGCCGCCAAACAACCGCAGTCACGAATTGTGCTGCGTTTGCATTGTCATGGCTTGGCGATGGAATTTAAGGGCACACACAGCACTTTCGTCGTCCTACTTTCTGAAGGTTCCACCGAAAGGACAGTTGTTATTATACGACGCGTTGTTGGCCTACATTACGTATTAAACGCATGAAATATTAAAGAGTTTGAACGTGTCTGAAATACCAAAGGAGAGAAAGTAGTCGATTATCTGTCTGGAAGATGCTGCAATTGTAAATGATTTTACGTGCAAAGAGAATTGCTACGTGCCCTCGAATGGTAAATATGTCAATAGCTCCTGTTCGATCTACAGTGGATTCGTACGAATATGCCTTTCCAACGAGTAAGTCGCAAGTTAATGGCAGTGCCCATTCTGGCGTATGCGTTGCATACAGACTCTAATTTGTCATCTTAAACACCGCCGACAGACGGAACGTGGCCGCTCCCAAGAGCTTTGAAGAACGTCCAGTTTGGAATGACAAAGTGGATAACGATCGTATAAGAACTGCTGAAACGGAACCGGTCATTGCAAAACCCCCAAATTTAACAACAAATGATGCTAACCTGATTATCAACCGTAGGCTAACTACTGCAGTCGAACCTGCAAATCTTTGGCAACTGTATGCACGAGAAGATGTTGTAGCTCATTTTCAAAATATTTGTTCATTATAATCTGCAGATCAGCAAGTTGCAAAAATTTGACCGCCTTTCTTATGCACTGTTGCAAATCCCGGACGTGCGCGCGCCATTATACGCATAGGTGCGTCTGTAGGGTTGTATGCATGGCCCCTGAATTCATTTGCCGCCCTTTGCCGTCTGCTCAATGCTAGCGGTCATCCATTTAGACCATTGTGCCCTGAGGATTAGAAAACGCGAGCCTGCATGTCAGTTCGTTCAGTGTACACATGCGATTGCCGTCCGTCGTCAGGTATTCGCTTCTATTTTTCTTTTCCTTCGAAGTTCTTCCTAAACCTTTGCCAATACCCAACCTTTGCGTAGTGATGACATGGGCAGCTTCTTAGAGGATTGTACTAATAATGTATGACAACAGATCGGCATGATACTCACTAGTTCGCGTTGCACCAATTTTTGTTTGCCCATTTTCCTGACGTTGGAAATACAACGGCAGACGTGGCTTTTGTTGGCACCGTCGGTATGCCACTTGCGGTTGACCAGCGAGTGTTCGATCGCACAGCATTCTCGATATGCTAGCCTTGTTTGCTGTGCAGGCAGGCGAGATTTCGGAATACTGCTCGATGCCTAAATGCAAATATTTCATGTACATTTTGTTCAGGCGAAACGTAGCAGTTCAACTAAGGAAGCAGGGTTATCTTATCGGGTCTTGTCTAGAATTGCCCCGGGAACAGTATGCTGCGCTATTTGCAGCTACGCCACAGCGTTCCTTGCGCAATTCTGGTGACGTATTACCGATGGCGTTCGCCAGTTCGCGCTGTCTCTGATCGTCGCTTTCGTTTTGAGCACGTCCCCTCATGCTTGATCTCAGCTTGTTCAATTAAATGATTTCGCTTGCTTGTTCCTGTGTGATGAGACAGCGCATAGTGCACGCTGGTTTGTACCGGTAAACTAATCCAAGTTAAAGGACAAAGCAGGAGATTTGCCCGCAACCAAGGCCCAAGTTTAAGGTAACGGACTTATGGCACGACGCACGCAAATCTTGAACGCAGTGCCTTCTTGCAACAGGCTATGGGGCATTAAAGCGCTGCATGCGCATCGGTAAACATCAATAATTCGAATACGTCACCAGAATTGCGCAAGGAATGGTGTGACGTAGCTGCAAATAGCGCGGCACACTGTACCCGGGAAAATTTTAGACAAGACCTTTTCGCGCCTAGCCGATTTCCTGCTCCTTGTTTGCCATCTGTGAACCCATTTCGAACGAAGTGCAGGAAGTTTCAAATGCAGATTCTGTGGTTTCATTTTCCGTGACGAAGTGTTTGTTGAAGGGACAGTTTCTTCGTGTTTGCTATGTACTGTTTTCTAGAACGAGGAATCATTTCAGGGAACATCCCTTTCCGCGCTAACAGATTGACTGCAGTTCGACCCATCTTGCCGTAGCAGTTCTGTGCGCCGGAAGGACGCCTCTGTGCAGACCTTAGCATTTAGTGTACGTAGAACCGTTGCGCTAACGATCTCTACGTCATTTGTGAACAAATGTTGTCACCTTGAAACAGGAAGTAGACCAATGTTTACGCATTGTAAGTGGTTTGGGCACCCACGCCATGTCGCGGGTGGTTTTTATTTCTTATAAAAAAATTTAAACGTTTAAAAAATTTACTGCGTATCCCTTTTCCGTCGTTTATTCGATAGTTGGCTGGAAAAACCGCTTCGACGGTGCAGCAGCCGGAAATTGTGGTCGCTCCCTACGGGTACTAATTTTCCGCCCAAATTCCGTCTGGTTTTCACGGAATGTCGTCGACTGAATTTGCGTTTCCCCGAATTCGTTGCGCAGCGCCGATGGCGCACTGTTCTCGTTTCGTTAACACGTTTTCCTTTATTCAAACTTGAAAATCAGGTTAGGAGCTCGGCTTCTGCGCATTGGTAGTTTGTCATTGCGATTGAACCGGCGCAATTGTTCCGAAGAGTTGCGGGTAAATTGAAACCCGGATTTTTGAAATTGGCGACAATAGCTTGCGCAATGGACGTGTTCTGGTTTTTAGTGCGCTCGGAAGAATTCCAGCCCGGCTAGTTTGTTTGTCGACGGATTTTCGAAGTTTTCGCGCTGCCCTTCGAAGCAGCCACCATGGTGACCAGCAGTCCAACCGCTTCGTTTCCAAAGGACGATTGCTTTCGTTGGTTCTGCGTTTCGTGCACACAGAAGCAACGAAAGCAATCGTCCTACCAATCAACGAAAGCAGTCGTCTACTTGCCTTTTCCGCGGCGAAATTCGAGATGCAGTCGGCATTTGTCCTTACGGGAATGTTACGCTTCCAATTTAGTGTTTCTGTACAACACAGAAACTATTATACTGTTAATTATACTTGTAATACATTTGTTATTGTAATATAAAAAATATTTTTATTAACCAACTTTTGCGCAATTGCTCCGTTTGTACAGTTTTGTTTCTTAGATTTTCGGTTTTGTTAAAGCGGCCTTTTCTATTTGCATAGCAGTTCTCTGTTTGCGTTTGTCGAAGCGAAGGTGGTCCAATATCTGGCCTACGTTTTGAACGAGTTAATCAAAGCCAGCAGATTGCCGCGTTCGCCTTTTGTTTTGCTTTTGCAACGATAGGAAGACGAAGCTTCGTTGTGAATGAATTGCAGTTGATTTGGTCTTTATAATGGACGCTCCTTGTAAGTTGATCAACTGCTTGCTAATGAGTCAATTCAACTGCTCTAAGTTTCTTTAATTTTGATTTACGACGACGAAGTGCCCACGAGAATTCGATTCACTGAATTCACTTTTTGAATTTGAACCAACGTTCGTTTCTTGTCAGCGTGGGCATAGACAAACGGTCTCTGCAGTGCAGATGACTTTCTTTGATCAGTACTTTCTACGTTTTAGCCAACGCTGCAGATACTCATCCTGCTCTGGCATGCGTTTCCAAGTGTAGGTTTTGGTTGCTGAACAATTGATTATTCACGTTTACTCTCCACCTAGTGAATTGGTGATTTGCTATCAAATTACCCGAATTACTGCAAATTGTTTTCTTAACAAATGATACTCGTGGAGGAGTGGGAACGAAATTGCAGTGGAGAGGATGAGAGAAAGGTCTCTGCAGTTTTCAGCCGATTACAGGCCTTGCAACAGTATTTTGTCTCGTTTGTTGCTAATACCCACAGTAATGATCTAGTTACTTCGCTAGGACCTCGTCAGTAACACTGTGTGGCTCTCAGAGCTAACCTACTCCTTCGTCAGCCGAACAATCTGTAAATTTGGGAGATCAAATGAAATCTTCAATTATTAGTATCTTTTACGCGTTGTTATGCTGCCGACGGAGCAGGTTAGCTGCTAAAGCTACGTAATATTATTACTGATTATTACTGATTCGTAATAAAGGGAAACCTTTGTAATAACATGAGTGTGCTTTCCATCTTTACTGCGTTGAATTTTACTGTCATGGAAGAACGTTTCTGTGTTATTCCGTATGTTCGCTTAAATACTGTTTGGACGCAGTCTGCATTTCCACTGTTGTCGTTATAAGGCCGAATTTTTGAAGGGCAGATATCTGCCTACCCTTAACGTTCCAACTTGATTTGCACAGTGTCAATAGTACGCAGTTTTCCGGCGATCAGAAATGCCAGAGGCTTTATAAAGTTCACGGGAAAGTTCCATGTTGCGCACACAGTATTTTCTATGTGCATTATTCCGTATTTTGTTTCTTAGTTTTTCCTTACTTCCTACGAAGATGTTCGGCTGTCACGTACTCTACGGTTTCTTTCATTTTCCGAGTGGTAAATTTAAACTTGCGTACCTCAACTTCTGGTGAAGTTTATTATTCAAACTGTAACCCGGTTGAATGTATGGACCTCTGCCAACGGGGGCTGCCTGTTCGGTGATTCAGTTAGCGCTGAATTCTGGAGTTCCAGGTGTGATGAACTTTTCACTGTGTCTCTTGTACATGTCGTTGATTGGTGAGGCGCCGCCATTTACGAAATCGAGTTAAGATCCAGAAAAGTCATGGCCAGATGGAGAGAGAGAGAGAGAGGTCTAGTGAATGCGTTGGATGTGGTAGAACTTCCTATCCCAATTCCTCCAACTTCTGCGGAGTCATTTTTGAGGCATGCGGTTTTCGCATTGTTACTCAGAAGGGTCGACCAAACAATGACCGTATGCTCTTTCTTGTTTCACCTTCAGTTTAAAAAACTGTCTTGGATTTCGATCTCAGTTCAACCACTGCAAGAAACGCCTTAGATTGTCGTATGGAATCAATTCACCATCATGCATACCAATCTGAGCAACGTGTGATTCATTTGTGTCTTGAAAAGGAGCTGATGGCAGTATGCATTACGGTGAACTCCGCAGCACCCATTTGTCATGCTTTGTCGACCCTCCAAGTTAGCGCAAATATCTAGCCAAAATTATGTGGTTAAGCTTAAATGTTTGTGCAGCTATCGGTGGCAGATGGTGGCCCAGAATGGTCGGTATTTTGAATTAGCTTATCTCCATTGTGACATTTTCAGAACTGGCCTTGATCTGCACGTTCACTGACATGATTCCTGCCTAATTTCTTTTCGGTATGTCGGATATCTTTCGTAGCTTCGTAACCATGCTTGGGATCATGCAGTGGTAAAGCTCGGATTCGTGATTTTTCTCTACAGTTGAGTGGCCATAATTATACAGTAAGAAACTGTTGACCCAAGTCGCGTATCTTAATCGGTACCGCGAAAGTTCAGCCTCATGATGGTACTCTATCTGAGCCTCGACGGGCAAACAGTGACCAACTAATCGGATGGTACAGTGTCAAATACGAAAAATGTTTTGATGGCGTATTATTTACGAACGTTTCTTGTTGCATTTCCGTTACCGTCGAATGATGATGCATAGCTTTTGTTAATTCACTTAGCTGTTAATTTATCTGAACCTTATTGACAATGCTTTCCATAAGTGTCAGCTTGCTAATTGCAACATCTGCTGACCTGCAGTGCGAGCGTAGTCTTTTTTGGCCCGTGAATATCTGTAGTAAACTTTTGCTAACGTGATATTATGTTGAATAATGGATTTCTGACGGGTTTCGGTTTCATTGTGTCAAAGGACGGCAGAATAACCTGTTCATAGAAGATTCTTTATTTTATGAACGGGTTATTCTGCCGTCCTTTGACACAACGTGATATTATGCAAGAACATTGCAGTGCTTTCAAGGCACATGCAGGTTGTATGTTCTGTCAGTACGCAAACGTTCTACTTTCTAATCATTTGTATGGTATATGGGAATAGTTCGCTCATCTAACTTGAATGCTTTTAACGACTAGTGGGCTTTGCGTGATCTACGACGCGTATTTTTGAGTGGTACAACGTCTGTGTGGAAAGGAGCTGCTTTATTGACCCCTGTTGTTCAGTTTAGCTGCTCCAGAAAGAATGTATCCGAATTATGAGATATGCTAATGCGTATATTCTGCTCAGCTGTGTTGTCCCCTTAATGGCGTTCTTTGGTTTTCTGCCGTGTTCTCCATAACTGAAGTTTCAAATTTAGGTACATATTCCGCATCCTCTAATTTCTTTTATTGCATGATTCAACTACCTTTAATCGCAGCGGCGTTATTTTCAGCATGCCATATGACGCTTTGAAGATGCGTCGGCATTCTCCGCTTTTCGGTTAGTCATCTTGGTCCGTTGGGCTACACTACGGGCATCGTGGTCATTGGGAACATGTGCCGCTGTTCGTTGCTGCGTATTCTTGTTGCCGGCATTCTCCTTTGGCTTGTCGTCTACTTTGTCTACATAGTCTACGTGATGGACAGGAATGCGACTAGTTTAAGCTCCGAGGATCACCCTGTGGCTCCAACTGGCGATCCACAGTTCAGTCCCCAACGAAACTACACCAGTCTTTTGGAACTTATACTAAGAGGTGACTTACGCTGGTCTTCTTATCTAACCACCTCACTTTCCATACTTTCCACTTCAGCACGGCATTACGGAGAAAAAGTGATGGGAGAAATGGGCGTCCCGGTTATTCTTAGGCAAGCCGAAATGGATGAAGCGACCCGACGCTTCAGCGAGAACCAATTTAATGTGGTTGCTTCGGAGCACATTTCGGTCAACCGCTCTTTAGCAAACTGCCAACCTGCCGAGTGGGTTCGCTTTACTTTCGCATTCCAAGTTTGCTATTACTCGTTGCATGTCCACTTCCAACTCTCCTTTCAGCCGATAACTGCTTGCGGTGACGAGAGACACGCATCTGGTACTTTCTTTGCAGAAGCATAAGTAGAATGACAGAAATAGCGAACGTATATCCTTTCGTAATTTCAATGCCATTAGGGTAGTCGGCTGCTTAGCGAATGCCTACGGTATTCGATATTTAATTATCACGAGGCACGTCAGTTTAAAGCTCAATTATCTCGCCTTTGTAGCTGTAGAAAGAAAACGTATCCGGATGATCTTCCCGCCACTTCTGTAATTATCGTTTTTCACAATGAAGCTTGGTCAACGCTGCTCCGAACTGTTCACAGCGTGCTGAACAGATCTCCAACGCATCTGCTCGAGGTGTGCCCCCAAACGGAATCCTTTTCTGGTCACGCTTATCGTTCGTTTAGGAAATCATTCTTGTCGACGACGCCAGTACTCAAGGTACCGTACGCCTTTGAGCGGAAAAACTTCGTTGCTCATTTTCCAAACGTCAGATCATCTGAAGAAATCGCTGGATATGTATCTGCAGATGTTGGGACCAAAGCTTCGATTGGAGCGTCTGCAGGAAAGGTCCGGTTTGATAACGGCCAGGGTCAAAGGAGCACATTTGGCCACGGGAAAGGTGCTCACTTTTCTCGATGCGCACGTTGAAGTGACGCCTGGCTGGCTGGAGCCCATGCTATTTCGAATATACGAGGACAGGTGATGACATTCGTAAGAAAATTGTAGTCATTGCGCGAATAGTTTGCTTTCATTCAGAACTCGAGTGGTTTCGCCAATTATTGACGTCATTGACGAATCAACGTTTCGCTACACAATGACGGCGGACGGCACTTGGGGTGGATTCAGCTGGGCTCTATCGTTCCGATGGTACACGGCTCCCTCTCCAAGACTGCAAGTTGCCGACAAAGCTACACCGGTGAAGTAAGCCTTTGGTCTTTGCCGGAGTAAAACAATGCTCTTTTCGCTTTCCAGGACGCCAACAATTGCGGGAGGATTATTTTCCGTCGACAAACAATACTTCTTCGACATCGGCGCCTATGACGAAGGAATGAAAATTTGGGGAGGCGAAAATTTGGAATTGTCCTTCAGAGTAAGCAGTGACGACAATGATTGGCGATTCCCGTCGTTTAACGTAGCCATTTTAGGTATGGATGTGCGGTGGCTCTTTGGAAATTCATCCGTGTTCGCACGTTGGACACGTGTTCAGAAAGCGCACGCCGTATACTTTTGTTGGCGGAACGAACCAGGTGATTTATGGGAACGCAAAGCGGGTGGCGGAAGTGTGGATGGATTCATACAAGGATTTCTTCTACCTCGCTTCACCAGGTTCGTATATTACTTATCCTATTCATTGTTACGTTTGGCATATTGGTGAGTACTTAGCTTTTAGTTTAGCAGCATTTTTGTCTACGCAGAGCTTCAGCGCAATAACAAATGACGCCAAACTGTTTGTCCTTGTACGTGTGCTGCACTAGGTGACGGGGTCTTGGTTTTTTGGCTTGTTCCTTCTTCTACTTGCGTATTTTCCCTTTTCAGCCTGTTTACATGAAAACACTGTATCTTTGTGTTTCTTAGGCGCGCGGACTGTTGATCCAGGCGATTTCAGCGATCGGCAGCGGTTACGAAATAGGTTGGGTTGCAAGTCGTTTCGCTGGTACTTAGAAAACGTGTATCCCGAAAGCGAAGTACCCATTACGTACTATTCCATTGGCTTTGTAAGCTCTGCGTGGCTAAGCCGAATTACGATTGAACGTTCTTGCTGTCTAGATTAAGAACGTAGGTACCAATCTGTGTCTTCAGATGGATTCGCATGGCAGCAAGCATGTGCCTTCCGTCAGACCTTGCCAATACACGTTGCTCAACCAGGTAGCAGTGACGCGCGAGGTTGTTATTTGGGATCCCTGCTGACCGTTTCAGGGATGGTCCTATACGGGATCTGGTCAAATACGCTCCAGCGAGCAATGCCTTAGCAGCAGGCTTAACGTTGAAGCAACTCTGGAGAAGTGCATTCTCAATGAGCCATCCATATTCTGGGACTACGATGGGGCGGTAAGGATACCTGTTTTTCTTTGCGCACTTTTCTGAGTTTCCGTATTAGGTAACGAATTGACTTTGAACTATCTCGAGCTTTAAAAGGGCGTCATTATTTAAACCAGTGATGGGCAAACGGGGGCGATAAGCGCGAAAGGAGCGATTAGGGGGCGGTGAAGGGCTAAGGGGACGATAACCCCCTGGGGGGGGGGCGTGAAGCTACAAGGAGTGATATTGCCGGAGCGCCGGAGGAACTTTTGGGAGGTGGGATTCCCCGTATAAGTTTTCCGTCAGATCCCCGCCTATCTTTTCACGGATCTCGTCACGAAGAAGCTTAATCGTCTCCAAGTAGTCAATCGGAGCGATTTACGACCGCGGTAACGTCAATGCGGCCCAATATTGAAAGGATAATTGGTTTGCACGCTTCCTGTCCTTCAGAGTGATACTGTAATAAACGCGACGTCTGAACAAATGCAGTTGTACACGTAACATTTTCTTTGTATGCAAAGATCTGCTGTGCAGAAGCAAGGGGTAGCAACGATACTGTTGCTAGTCCCGCGAACAGCTGCTCGCCCAACACTCGGTAAGAAGAATTGGCAAAAAATGGACAAGGTCCTCGCTAGAGATTTCCCTCCAGTTTTCGCGCCGTCAGCTGATGTGGTTCATCCCAGAGGGCGATGGCTACCTCTAAGCTGGAAAAGGGGGGCGATATGAGGCATAGCCTTGCGCATCACTGGTATAAACAAAACTATAGAGACGTTCGCCGAATAGTAACCGGGATTTATTTAGCTTATTGTTTTACTGTTGCAGAGTCGACTTTTCCGCCAAAGATTATCCAGCGAGTGCCTAGCGGTTGGGCAGCAGCATGATTTGATTTTTAAAACGTGCAATATGGACGACCTGGCTCAGGCGTGGATATTGCAGAAGTTCGATGGTCAGCTTTATCCAAGATGAATCTTAGTTTTGCGTCGCCGTAGTCCCGATCCATAGCATTGACCAAAGTTGTTGTCCCAGCAGTTTCCAAAGCGCTTCAGGTGACTTCTATATTTTTTGTTAGTTCCACTGTCTGTTTAACGCGCGCCGATTGGCCGCAGGTCGATTATGTCGTGCAAATGGAAGAAAGCCAAAGATGTCCTTGCCGCGGTGACGGTACATTGCCGATAGCGGAGACGCGCTCGTTGTGCAATTGAAAATTCGTGTCCATCTCATGTCATTGCCCAATTAACAAATGAACATTGCTTGCTGCATCTCCAAGTCAGTTAATATTGTGCCTCCGTTGTTACCTCAAGTTTTGTCGTTCTGTTAACATCCGTGGATTGAATAGATTCACGAACGTTTCGCTTCTTTAGTCATTGCTATTTGCAGAAATAGATAAATGTTTGCCCGTACACGATTGTGTTAGACATATGTTATTGGAAGCGATCCTTTATTCAGGAGGTACAAGGTGAGAATGGAATTATGGTACTTTTTTTACAGCCCCGACCATGTCATTCTAGGTGGCGCCATTATCGAAACTGAATTAAGCCGCTTAGCTTGGTTTGAATACTGGATGTTTCCTAACGGGTTTCATGTTTCAATATGGTGGTATTCCGGCTTTCCCATTTTTTGATGATACCTGCAATTAAAACCGCGAGTGCCCTATCAGCGGATGGATGGGTTCCATGAAAACACTTCTTGACCTGCGCTCTGACGCCTCACTTTCTGCGCAGGATCCGACGTCCGTCGAATGAGCCGTTCATTGTGTTGCTCAACTGGGGTACTGCTTGGCGGCGAGATCAAGTCGCACGCACTGTGCCGTGAAAGTCCCCGCGGGCCTGAGCAACGCTGTGAAAGGCAAGCCCTGACATGAGATATCAACGCCATCTACACAGACGGCGTCGATATCTACATGTGCCAGTTGCGTAGCCAACCAGCGTAAGCCTGAACCATCTGAAAGCGACCAACCATCGGGTCGGGAACCACCTGTAAGCGACCAATCATCTGGTCGGGACTGAGATCACATAGTGCCGGAATGGATACCTTGTGTTCATAAGACTGCGTCATCTTAAAGCATTACCTTTGTTCAGGCCAATCATCTGACCGTCAAATGAGTGCACTGTTGCTGTAACAGAAAACTTTATCCCAAATCTGTATAGAAGTGCCCTACGTGGGAACGCAGTCGCATTCATCGCGCAAGGATGACTCCCATGCTGACAGGCGTCGTATATCAATCATCGCCAAGCGGGTCAATGCACATCGACCATTGTACAAGATAAAGACCGCAGCGATTCCTGACAGCATCGGATGACGATTGCCTCAAACAGAACGCGTTCTCATGACTCGAACCATACTTCACCGACACGAAGGTGCCGATGCCCAGTCTCACCTCTATAAAGACATCCTCATAGGGAGAAAATGCTCAATCTATGAACGGGCGCGTTAGTTCTCATGACTCAGCTGTACTTACAAGATCAAACAACCGGTTACCCTTCTTGGACACCCTAATTTTGAGATTACAAGGCCTGTTGAAAACAACAGTTTACAGGAAACCGACCCACTCAGACAGGTATTTGAATTTTCTTTCTCATCACCTGAGATCCGTTATGAAAGGAGTGGTGAGATCACTGGTGGACAGAGCGATCGGCATTTGCGATGCAGAATTTTTGGATGAGGAGTTTTCCCACATTACAAAAACTTTGAAGAACAATGGTTTTCCTATGGATCTCATTCGTTCAACCATTCCTGAAAGACTAAATCAAAGATCTGCCGGACACAGGGAAACCAGAAGTACGGTCACTCTCACTATACCGTACCTCAAAGGACTGGGCGGAAAGCTAGTTAGATTGGGAAAAGTTTTGGACTTCAGAATACATTTCAAGACTGCACCAAATATGAGAGCCATCCTCAGAGGGGACAAAACCGTTACTCCACTGGAGGACAAACCTGGAGTGGTTTACGCAGTAAAATGTGGATGTGGCGCAACCTATATTGGAGAAACCGGAAATTCCATTAAACATCGTTTCGCGGAACACATGAGATGCCTCCAACGTTACCTGAATGCTAAGAGTAGGGCAGAAGGTGAACTGCAGAGGCATAGAGGTAGACCTCAAATTTTGGATCCTTCAGTTGTCATGGCTCAATGCATAAAGGCCTCAGCGGTAGCGGAGCATGCAACCACCTGTCCAAGTGGGCTGAACCCTGAGGTACTTTGTTTGGACAACCATTACAAGACCAGAAAGATCAAAGAGGCTCTTTACATTCGATCCAATACGACGATAAACAGGGACAATGGTTTGGAAGTGGACGATGCATGGAACACCCTAGTACTATCTTTGAACTGTTGCGCCCTGGAACAGTCGTGAAATTACCGGAGATGAAGTGTCTGGACTTTCCATTGCCGGAAGTGAATTGACCTTGTTTGCTCAATTCGCTTTTTGCCACTATTTACTTTGTGCCTTTCCCCTATTGGCCAATCTGATGAAAACATGCCCTATTAATTGTCGATTCCTAACCACAGAGCTTTGTTGCCATTCCTCCTGCGCTGACGATGGGAAAAGACGTTCCCGAAAGCTACGCCATTAAAAGTTTGGATCTTGTCTGTTTCACGCCCTGTACAGGTTTCGTTGCGCTAGGGGGCGCTGATAACGTTTTTGTTGCTGGGCCATCGTATAAAATAGTGGGACAGCAGCGTTGTGACGTATTTGCGATGGAGAGAGTTAACTTTGCGACTGTTTTCGTTACAGTTGCTCTGAAAGGACCGGAAATGAGTGCGCCGTATATTATTGTAACTTTAACTGGTTCTTCTCTTTTCTGTTCTTCATATGCTCAAATCATTCCGTTTGGTCACCGACATTTACTGAGCTTATGTTTGACCCAGTTTATTTCGAATTATAGGTGAACACTTTTTTGTACCATCAGAACAGCCGCCTTTAGGTGTGTCTATATATCTAAAGTACTGGTGAAAGCGGTGATATATCAAAGTATTCTTGCAATTTTGGCCGTATGCGGCGAAACTGGTGGGAAAGGGATAAGCTGTGTAGATGGTGCATGACTGAGCAAACCATATCCAACGCCGGCTAACTCCAGTTTATTCTCTGTTGTTATGTCAATAATAATGTTAAGAGCAGCATTGAAGCTCAGGTACGGTGTTTGAGCGTTGGAGTTTTTTTTTGGTGTCTAAAATAAACCGAAAAACTCCATCGTAGATTAAACGTACCATTCCCAACTCGCTGAGGACAGAACAAAGCAGTTCCGAGAGCTTCGAGGTTGCATTGGCGTTCCACAATTCACCTTAATCTGCCCATCCATCCGTTGCCAGGGCGTGTTTTTCAGTTCATTCTAGACACCAAGAAGGAAAACTCCCACGGGCAAACACCGTACCTGGACTTCAATATGACCAACGGACCCGTTCAATGTTAAGAGCATCACTGTTTTTTAAAGGATGAAAGGACTACATAACTAGGCGCTATCTCGGCAATTGTCTTACCATATTGTATTACCTTTTATTTTTGTAAAGTTGGTTCTAAGACGTGTATACTCTCAGAACACTGCTGTTAGTGTTACTGTGCACAACGGTAGTCCCGCAGCATCGTCCTAGATATCCAGACTTACGTTACCGGAATGCCATTTGCATTTATCAAAAGATCAGCGAATTAATCCGAATTGTCAGTGGTTAATTTCAAGAACGTTTTTAAGGCAGTAATGATGCGTTAATGTTAATCAATTCAAACAATTCACGTTATTCCCATTAACCTATTGTAACATTTTGTGGAAAGCGTATGCACCACAGCGTTCCCTTAATGTCAATCCAACAATGTAAGACCATAAGATTTTTAAAAAATTTATCTTTTGTGCGGCATTTGTACCAGATGCCTGCAATTGTGCAATTATACATGCGCGATCGTAACTGTCTGTCATTCTAAAGACTAAGCTATTAAAGGGTAAAACGAGACTTCAAATAACGGGGTCATTATTTGAAAATCAATTGGGGCACTTATGTCTGAATTCAAACAGCAAATCAAAATTAAAATGAACTTATAATGCAAGAATTCTGCAAACTCGCAGTGGAAGCATGACGTATTTCAAGAATACGGTTCATTCGTGAAGTACACCTCATAAGAACAATCCTAAACGTCATACGAAACTGGGGCTTCAAAAAGAACATGCTCCTTCTTCAAATGCACACAAAATGAGGAAAGTTGGTTACCCAAGCGTTGCCACTGCAGCTGTTCTCACAGCCAGTAATCACGCAGGAACAAGTCACCTTCGTGCTAAGGACTCAGGGAATCATGAAGCGTCGTTGTCCTGTCATGGTTTAACCGCTGAAGACGGGACGCGCTTGGTCCCGAAAGCTACGGTATTTACATTTGTAAATAAAACTCATTCCAACGGTGTTCGTCGTACTATCATATCAAGCGTCGTTGTCCGTCATTTCTACGGAGAGAAACGCCAGGGCAGTGCATTTTGAGCAAAAACTTCGCTCCAACCAATAAACTATTTTCCTCTGAGCCGGATTTGAACCAGCGACCTATGGATGTCTATGATATAACACTACAGTCCACCGCTCTGCCAACTGAGCTATCAGAGGATGTTACACATGTGCCAAAGCACATTTAATAGGGGAAAAAATGAATGCGTGCATGTGCACTTGTTTATGCGTGTGTGTGTGCGAGTGCATGTGTCGTGATGAATCATTTGAAACTATCCTCACATGATGCAATAACAGAAGTCATGAAGTGAATCCGCAATACTTCTCGCCAACTTAGTTCATCTACAAAACATAGCAATGAACATATTCATGTGTGACTCTTATCGTAAACCACGAATGCTTAAAGCACACAATGATTCTCTCCAAAATCTCAATCGCGTTATGCCATCGTATAATAAATGTACAAGGTAGGGCTGAAGTTACCTCATATTATTTGAAAAGTCGTAGCTCCACGAATGCTGGTTTCTTCGTCAAAATTTCAACCTTCCTAAATTCATGAGAATCAAAATTATCTTTGAATACAAAAAGCAAAGGTTGACGCAACTCGATTGCAAACCGTTGACCTCAGTGTGTTTTACCGCTCTTTCGCCAATGACTTACGTCTACGCTTGCATAGTTCCACATTGTCCATCGAAAATTTATCGTCGACTACCTTTTCAAGATAATACACAGAACGGCATTTCTTCGCATACACCGGATTTCTCATGGGTCCCTAGAAGAAAATTCAAAACGGCTATCTTCAAAGCTTCCCGGTGGTCACTCGACAGTCCCCCTTCTAATCCACGAATGGGAAACGTTCTCGCTAAGGTATTCCTCCATTAGCGTTGCGTAATGAACCGATGAACACTAGGCCATCTTCTTCACATACGGTATCGCTTCGTCCTAGATCATGTCCAAGTACGAATCAGCGGTGGCACTCCTGCCGAAGAAGAAATTCTCTAGCACAATGCCAGTCCACATCCCCGCACAAGTGACAAGCCCAGGTAAGTTCAACTCCTATTCCAAAGTTGTCTGCTTCATCAATACTCCCGCTTGACTGTTCAAAACCAGCGACGATGATCTTCTTCGTACTTAGACCTGATGATCGTGTCCTGCGTCTCTGGCGAAATTTCTATAGTCGTAATATAGCCTCGTGGCAATAGTACGCTCTTCCACTGGACGTTTTCGTTACTTCTTTAGCATTAAAATAAAGGCTATTTTTAAAGCGAACGGATAAAATAACTGCTGAAAGCCATGGAGTAAGACGAGAATAGAAGTCACGTACAAAAATAAAGCAACTTTTCGTCTCACCTGTAAGTAAATTGAAATGGTTCCAGGAGGGCAGTTGAACTGAAAACGTTAGGAGCGGTCGCTCTAGAAGGGAGGTGGTATTTCAATTGCGCAGGTAGCACCATGAAGGCCTCGTGTTTATTATTATAACCTATAAACAGCTGCAAGCAATCATAGCCAAAAGTCAATTCTTTAAATGCATTACTATCCTCTGAGCCGGATTTGAACCAGCGACCTATGGATGTCTATGATTTAACACTACAGTCCACCGCTCTGCCAACTGAGCTATCAGAGGATGTAACCTCATCATACACCATTGTTGAGTAGCATAGTTAATAAATAATAAATGCCTGTGCAGGACTTGTTGTGTCACTGTTCCGGTCAGTCGGTAGGGATGCTCGCTCTCTGCAGGACTGACTGCAGTCGACTGACCGGAACAGTGACACAACACCATTTTTTGACTGGGCGGGCGACAGAAGCTTGACAGGTACAAGGGTAGTACCTGATAGTTGATGTCGCCAGCCCGGACGGTCTAGCGGATGAGCTTGCTGAACCGCTGGCTGGCTGGGCAGTCGTTGTTAAAATTTTGGCACTGAGGACGGGTACGCGAGAAGTACCCCAAAGCTCTGCTTTTGAATGAATAAAAGCTTTCAATGAACGGGGGAAATCCGTGAATATTAGTTGTTTCGCAGAAATGCACATACTCCGTTGGAACGAAACTTTTAGGTATTTCTGGTTGAAGCCTGAAGAGTTGGTACCCATTTTTAAATTTAGGCTTCGTCTTCACTTGTTTGCAACTCGATCAATTCCTCTTGGATATCAACTGCTGCATTCTGAGCGCAAGAAAACGGCTATATCACCCAACTTTGAGATTTGCAAACGTAAAATATTCAAAAAGTGCAAACTTAAGTCCTGACGTAGCATGTTCCACTGTAGACACCAACGTCCTGGACATGAAGTTTCGCATTCTCTTTCATTTCACAAAAATTTGGAAACTGGAAAAACACGCCTTGTCCCAGGTTACGTACAAGCAATTGCAACTTTTGAATGATTGTGCTACTAACAGTCTAGTCTTGATTAAATTTAGATCATCTCCTTGATCATCCGAAGCAAGCTACCTATCGCTTCTGTCTTAAACACACGACAGCTATTCAGTCGCATCCTTGAATTTTCTATTGCTACCGCCAGACTTCTGGAGGAACTGTGGCATGCAACTGCTGCCATAGCAGGGTACGTATCCTATGGCATCCCCTTAATCCTTACAGCGCTGGGCACCTGCCATGCGTGATGGCACGCATCTGATGAATGGGTCTGACGGATTACAGCGCACCCGCTGACAACTCTTAGACACCTGCAGCGGCTGATACAACGATCACCCAAAGCTATCATGGGACCAGCGCTCATGGCTGCAGTCAGTTTTTTCTCGTTCCTCAGCCTGACAAGTGGTTGTGCGTGCTCTATTCTAGCCGTACGGTTACTGAGCGTCGACTGTGAATTAAACGCGTCTTGAACAGATACGTCTTCCTACGACTTGTGCTCAAGGTGAGAGGTTGCACCTTCATCGTCAAGCTCAATTCACCGTCAGCCTTCTCAGTCCCCTATCGCCCCATTTATCGTCATTCAGCCACCGTCATCCCCCTAAACTTTCATTTCGTCCCCACGCTGAACAAACACTGTGCTATGCGAACACATCTGGAGCACCATGAGACTAAGCTATTCATTTTTTATGGACTGCAGACGATAATACACAATTAGCAAAAATGAATTTCTTCCAATCCACATCTATCCTCTGATCCCGATTTGATCCAGCAATCTACTGATGTCCACGATTTAACTCTGCAGTCCACCGTTCTGCCAACTGAGTTATCAGAGAAACAGTTTGTATCATGCAATTCTGAATTTCTAATTATATTAATCAAAAGACGAAATCCTAAGGTCTCTGCTGAGATGACAAAATCAAACCATTTGGAACTCTTTTCAAATAGCTAGACAGCATAGAGCATAAAGCGACGGGGATACACATCATATTAATTGTTTTATTGGTTTATTGGAAATGAAAACACTGAGGCTCAATTTTCATGCAAAGTCATCTTGCTCAGCAAATGCACAACTGTTTATCCTTTTGTCCTATTCATTATGTCATCGTGAAATAAAAACAAATAAACGTGCATGTTCCGCTTAGCAGTTAATCCGTGAAATTCAGCAATAGTCACCGCACAACGCATATGGCATTTCTACTACCCGGAAAGCATAATTTAACCGCAGCACTCAATTTCATAGCCTACGAAAAGCCTTAAGTAATTCAAAAAAGCATAAAGCAAGCTTTTCAATCCATAACTGGCACCTGCGCCTGATTTGAACCAGTGACCTATCGATGTCTATGATATAACACTACAGTCCGCCGCTCTGCCAACTGAGCTGCAGCAGGCTAACGACAACCGAGCATCACTTGCATAGGAAATGCAAAGCAAACTTCCGTAGGAACCACAAATTACACAAAGTTTCGACAACTTCCATGAAAAGCCAACTCAATAACCAAAGCAAACCAACCAAACGTATACTTAAGCTTACATAAGCGTAGCATGTTTATGTGTAACAGGGCATGACATGCATCGCAAACTAATTATCAACTGTTCTAACGATTACGACAAGTTGACCGTCCCTGAACCTTCCCAGCATTCCGTAATCAATTTGAAATCATCGATTGTGACATCATGGAGTAAGTCGCGAAAAATAGGTACAGACTTTTTAACGCACAAACAAGAAGCGTCAGCCAATTGCCGTTCAATGAATGTTCACTTCTCCCACACAACAATATCGTCTCATATTTTAATCAACGACACAACAAAACGAGTGTAAACGAAGGAGCATTGTCAAACGTTTGGGCAAAACAACCAGTTAGCGTCACAACACTGCGCATGAAGGCACAGACTGTACGAAAGAGGTCATATTCTCATTAATGGAGAAGCCTATAATTACATCGATGAAGGCACAGGATACATTAGGAGGATGATGGTGCTCCAACCAAGCTGCATTAAATCTTTCATGGATGCTTCATTTATTTCGCCCAATACTTCACACTGGATTGATTCTCTGTGGGTTACGTGAAGCACCCACAAAGGATATCATTGTTAAGCAGAATTCACAGCCAACCGTTCAGCAATATTTTTCATAAGCCACCAGTACGGCGATCACGGCGACAAATATCGTTAACAGTGATGCCACTCTGTGCTTTTTCGTATTAATGCATTCATTAACAAATAAACGCTGCAGGGCAGGCCCACCCAAACAACGAAATATTCATGCTTTTCTTCATTCATCTGCATCGTTATCATCATTTGCTCTGTGGAAAAGAAAACAACTGCTATCTTCACTATGCAATTCCCCATATAGTGACAATACAATTTGACATCCATTTTTCGAACATCTCGCCCAATGGAGATAAGTGATGATTATGCAGCTTCTGCAGATTTCTGATAGAGCGTTCTTTGAAGAACTAATAGCACTTATCTCTGCTAATGACACAGGGATACTCTCAAGATTTCACTTTTTCCATGTCGCTTTCCATTGTTCGCATTATCTTCCGTTGCCAGGATACTTAGTGCAGTGCACATAGTAATCCATTGTTTTCACTTTCCTGGCAATATCTTCACGACGCTCGTCGTCCTTCCACATTCCAGGACAACAATTATTGCAGTCCATAATTCCAGCCGCATATCTTCTTGTTCTTCTACTTGCGGTGCTCAAACAACACTCACTCCAGAGTGATTTTAATTCAGTAAATAATATCGTCGCCACGGCAGCCTACGGTGAAGTCAGTAGACTCAGTTGAAATTATCATTCTTAGCCAATAGCATCACGTACGCCAATATTGTTGCAAGAGACCGCACGCAAAGAGAACGTGTAAACAAATGAAATGGCGAGATATGTCTAGTTGCTGATTGCACTGTTTTAAAGTGGATGCAGGTGAACTGTTCCTGTAACTTAATCATCACTGCTCTGAATAACGTCTCTCTCTTAATCTAATGCAACACGCCAGGGATACACAGCCGTCTTTGTTCATAGCTAACCTGATTAATCCTTCAAATGAAAAAATGAATAGATGTGAGAACTTTTACAAAACAAACGTTTCATTTCTAGATGTTTGCACTTAAATATTCGACATGTGCTGTAGCTACTATGGTAGTATTCTTTAACTGCGCTACTTCACAGCGTACGGCATACCGAAAGTACGACGCTACTGTGTCCCGTAAATGATCGCTCTATTCTCATAAACGACAAAACAAGTCAACAGTCAACCAAAGGTTCCCAATTAAAATCCATATCTGAATGTGAGTTTGCAAGAAAATGCGGAACCATTAGACTCACTCCTCTTGAGGTCATATGCGCTCTCAATCTGTACCTTCATGCACAATGTGTCCCCTTAGGTGGCGCAGTTGTCTAAATATCCTAGGCGCTGAATTCGGCGAAAAGGTCTCTGATTCAGAACCATCATTGGTTCATCCCATACGAGAAGGCTAATCATCGCTGGTACTCAGGGGATTTGGCTTCTGTACCACAGGAACCGCTGGCGTTTCCTGCTTCAGTGTTTGTTCAATTTGCTTGTCAATCACAGGTTGAACATCCCTGGCCTTCACCAGCTGTGTGCACTAAATGCTTCTGGCCGCTCTGTCAATTTCTAATATTGGCAATGGTCCTCCAATGCTCAGATGCACATATAATCTACAGAACGGCACGCTAGCAATCTGTCTGCGGCAGTTCTACCCAAAACGACCGAAAGGATATTGTATCATGCACAGTGAGTGTCAGCTAACCATCTCGTTGCTGCTTAGAGGAGAAAATCATGAGTGCATTCCTGGTCTCCCATTTGAAACGACCGCCTTACCCAGCTATCAGTCGGTTCTGAATAGATGGCATCGTCCACCTGAATCGTCTGTAATGCTAAAAAAGTTCTGGATGCAGACTATCAAGTAGTGACTTTGAACGTCGGTGATGCTGTATTTCCGCTGGTGATAATCCTGTTGCTGTATGCGGCATCAACCTGCGGTTGAACAGAAATTAGCTGGAAGTAGTACCCCATTTCTCGTTAACTATCGACCGCAGTGCCTGCTTCATCGTTTCAATCACTTTTTCTACCAACCCATTAGGAGCTGGATGATAAGGCGCTACTTATAGGAACCTTATCCAGTTTGCCGCGAAGAACAGACGGAAGTTAACAGAATCGACCGTCGTTCTATTGTCGGAGGGCAAGTCACAACACGTGCACGCCATGCGGTTGAATCATTCACTCCTGTAAAGCTTTGCTTCCACATATTGGCAACTGAGGCGTCAGTAAGTATTTTTAACAAACCCTCCAAATACTCTTTGCACTGCAACGACACAGTTTGAACTGACGTTAGAATTTTTAGGATTGTGCCCAGTTTAACGGAACATGAACCGTTCTTATTCTGTTAAACACGCAGCGCTGCGTTATAGGAATGTATCAACTTTGGTAAAACAATAGGATTTGTAACAGGAATTTAGTTCCTTCTACCGTATGCTCAGTCATCATGCACGGTACTCATTTTACTGCTTATATTGAGTGATAAAATTGAGTTTTAAAATGTGATTTGAGTGATACAATTTGAAAAATAAAATAAAATTTGAAAAAGTAAAATTATTTACTCATTTGAGTGATAAAATCAAGGTGATAAGTGATAGAGAGAGCGAGTATATATATATATATATTTTTTTTGAATAAGGAATTTCTAACGGGTTTCGGTTTCATTGAAGAAGAACGGCGGATTGACCCGTGAACATATGTTTTTATTGCGTAGCTTTCGGGACCTGACTTGGTCCCGTCATCAGCGCTAGGACACAGCAACCTTCTTGGTTGCAAACAGCAAATGAATGCTGTTTGCAACCAAGAAGGTTGCTGTTTCCTAGCGCTGATGACGGGACCAAGTCAGGTCCCGAAAGCTACGCAATAAAAACATATGTTCACGGGTCAATCCGCCGTTCTTCTTCTATATATATACATATATATATATATATATATATATATATATATATATATATATACAGTGACATAGCAGCCCAGTTCAATGAAAATCAAAACTATAGCGTCTGATTGTTTACTCTTTCCATTACAGTAAAAGCATGTGCGAGAATAAGCATGTTACAAAGATTCCAAAACGTGAGGCTAGTGCTCCACGTCATAGTGGAGCACACGAAAATGGCGCTAATGCATTCAGGAAATTTCCCGTCTACCTAGTTCGCATACCAATTTGGAAACCAACCATACAATCAATAGGGTACCATATCACCCTAAACATTTCTCTTCTCATGGCCTGCTCATTCACAAAATCACACCAGCCGGATTCATAACAGGTCTACATGGCTGCAATCTAGCCACAACGAGCAATCCAGATGATTTCTCTTCCGCCTTAGCCATGCGTTCAAATCGAAGAGGATTTTCATTCGAATCTTCAGCAAATGGCGCACAGTGCATTCCACTGCCACTGCTGAACTGACTACACAAGAGAAGTGTGAAAACACACCCCTATCGTCATATTGTTTTGGCGTTCAGGAATGCAGAGGCCGCAAGAGAATTCGGTCTCATCTTTAGGGCTGATTCCGCCATATCGTGCTTAACCTATTTTTCGAGAGCTCTGTCAGAAGCCCCAAATCTCTTGCGGCCGAGATATCGTCCTCATCGTCAAACGTCCGCAAAGTCTCCGATGCTAGCGACACAGCACCTGGCAAAATGGATCGGCTTGCTATCGAAATAACACGGTAGCCCTGCCGTGACAGCTTGCGGTCATGACCTATATTCGCCGTCGCCAAGATTGATATCTTTTGTGTATTCCACTAAGCTTTCGTCCATATTGCAGACTGAGATAGGCTGAGACTGGCGTGAGAACATACCTACAATTCTCTTCGCTTTTGTCCATTGCTACTGAGCAACAGAATGCGCGTCATCATGGTGAATATCATTCAGGATGGCGCATATCATTCCTGCTACATGAACTGATAAGGTTCAGTAAAATTACAACGTTGTAATCATATGTCACGCCATCAACAATCATATCATTGAACAACCAAGACGGAGTCTTCAAATGTCATGAAAAGAATAGCCACCTCCACGCATTCCGCGTACACGACACCTGTCTGGCATCCGGCGTAATTAGCTTCAGATCAACGTCTGCCTGAGCGACCGCACCGCTAGCCGTAACGCTGACGAATGAGCAGTGGATGCGCTGAAGCCGGTTAACAGTTTATTTACAGTAACATTTTTTATGAATTAACCTGCGCATCCAGTTCAGGCATGCGATAGCAAAAGCGCGTTTGCTAATATTCACAACAAGAGCCCTTACCAGGAACTCTTGAAAGAACTCATGATTAATAACTAATACCACAGCGATGATAACTGGCATGTCTTTTTGTACATGGTTTACCCGTTGATATTGCTTCAGTGTATCTGCAATTAACCTAAAAACCTCACCAGTCAACGATGGGTTAGTTTATTGGTAAAAGTAGCGAGAGCACAGTGCTCATTTGTGCTGCGCACAGTGTAGCGGAATTTATGAAATTGTGAAGCAGAAACAATATGATATATTTACGGGAGCGGTGCTTCAGATGAAAGAATTCGAAACGACGATGTGCGAACAGCATGACTGCAGAACGTTATAATGAATTTGTAACTGTGTTGCCATAATGACGAATCGTTTCCTGGACCTCCGAACAAGCGGCACAGTTGGGGCGCCTGGACTTTAGTGCCTGCAGGGAGCAGAAGAGAAAGATAGGGGAATGCGGGTGTACCGAGTCGTCATCGCCACCCGACCGTTTTGTGGGGCTTATTATAATACCCTCTCACGAAAACATTGCTCGTTTTTAAGTATGACTGAACGAGAAGAGCAAATGGGCTTTTCACATATGTGCGCTACATTCTTCAACAATGAGAAAGCGACCGTTGCCTTCATGCAGTTGAAGGGGATCATGCATCAGCAGAGGAGATGTGTTGGCCCCAAAGACATGGTGCTGGACATGCATCGTCCATCTGCTCGCTGGAGATGCCTACGGAAGAACTGCAGCAAAGAGCTGCCGCTGCGTGCAGGAACATGTTTGGAAGGTAAAATTAGTGCTTCCAAAGAATTGTGCTTCATTTTACTGTTCCACAGGCAAGAATCTGCTGGTGTGGAAGACACTGCTTTTCATTCGTGCCTCGAGCGACAAGCTCACAAGCTGCGCTTTTCGGAAAGGCAACTTTGGCATGAATGGAAAAGCAGCGGCTGAGTGGAACCTCACAATCAGGGAGGCAGCGGCGGAATGGATGTTCAAGAACCGCGTCGTTGTGGGAGGACCCGTCCTCACGGTTGAGGTTGACGAGAGTTTGTTCTCGAAGAGGAAGTGCAACCGGGGCCGGGTTCTTCCACAAGCATGGGTCGTCAATGGTGTGTGCCGCGAGACGGGTGATTGTTTCCTTGCCCGGGTTACAGATCAGTCGGCCGTTGCGCTTATATCCGTTATAACGGATAACGTAGCAGCCGGATCGACTGTAATCACGGATGAATGGCGGGGATAATACCGTTTGACGAATGAGCAAAACACGCACTTCCGCGTCAATAACTCGATCAACTTTGTTGATCAAGTGATTCCAGTCGCTCGATCAACTTTGTTGGTGCTCATACGCAGACGGTATAATCCCTGTGGTCACACGCCAAGCAGGGAAAAAAGATCCGCCGTGGCACGCATCGGTCCATGTTGGACTTGTACTTGTGCGATTTCACATGGCGCCGACGACTCAAGCCGGATGAACGGCCATTCCCAAAGATCCTCAGAGCCATTGCCGAATGCTGCCCACTGGCATAAGGAAGGTAAGCAGGATCATATCTGCATGCATCGGAACCTATATTTAACTATTCGTAGAGGTAGAGTTGACGGCAGAGAAACGGCAGCATCGTCCAGCACCTGTGGGATCTCCCTGAGTAAGTAAGGTGCGTTGGCCTTCTGTCACTTTGCGTGCTATTAGATATTACCTGTTTTGGTTTAAGCTTAGGCAAAAGCGAAAACCGCAGTCCACCGAGCTACCGTCTAGTAGAGCTCCTTTTATAAGACAGGTACGCATGCCTTTGTCCTCTTGCATGCGAAGCTGTCTGATTGTTCGCTTGGGCATAGATACACAAGGACGAGAAGGATTGCCGGTAAAGGTTATGGGTTTAAGCACACTTGCATAATGCAGGTATGCACTTTAATTAACTGTTCGCTTATGTTTACGGTGGTGTTGCGTTGAAGAACGCTGGAATAATGCAGGTACGCACAGCTCTTGCCCTTCGCAACTGGCGAACCTTCACTTGATTGTTGGCTTAGGTTTAGGCAAGTGTGCACAGCACTTCCCCAAGGTGCAATGAGCCTTCACGAACTAATTGCCGCAAGGTTAGTATCTGTAGAAGGAAAATGAGTTTTCTCATTTCGCTGTTTCAGTTTTCCGTGTCAGTTCTTCGGGACTGTTGCCTTACCATGCGGTCACGTACGATTGGACGTCGTGCTACTGCCTTGCGACTGTGGTGCCGCCTCAAAAATGACGTCTTTTCAGTGAACGTGGCGCCACCTACGTCGAAAAGATAGGTCGTAGACTCTTCGCCTTTGCGATCGCAGCGCCACATACGGAGGGGGATTTGAAAAAAGGACCCCGCCTTTCTTCCTTAGTCTCGCATTTTGACTATGTATTTATTATAGCCCTCTTCTTACTGAATAAAGACTCAGTTTCGGTTTTGTGACACTAGTTCAGGCATGCGTTAACAAAATTGCTTTTGTGATATTCAAAGCAGAAGCCCTCGCCAGGAACTCTTGAAAGAAGCTGTGATTGATAACTAATACGACAGTAATGATAATGAGCAAATAAGGGAAAATTAAAACATTAGGCGGCTATTAAATCTTCCTTCAGGTGTACTAATATTTTCTACACAGCGTCTTTAGAGTGGACGATAAAAATATACTGAAAAGTCGTCTACAGTCTGCATGAAATCCTTTCACTTGCGTGCGCTTCGCATCAGAATTTGCAGAGATTCAGTTATCCACGTGTCACAATTTTATTACACACGATTAAAATATTATTGTTAAAGAAGTACTTGATGATATTAAATATATATTAACGACAAGCTGCACAAATACTTTACACTTATAGTAGGCAAGCATGCTACAGTTTCTATTTATTTGTTGATGTTCTAATCAAAGATGGTCCCTGCATTATTGTTTTACCCTACATGTTACGAATGACGCACCCCGGGTTCAGGATGTGTTAAATGACAATGATGGGTAGGTAGTCGAAATACAGTTTCAGTTGTAAGGTCGGTATCACCTAACGATATAGTAAAAATACTTCGCGCGTAATGGAATGAATGTAATAAAATCCGTTTGGAAAAAAGGACAGAAAGCACAATTGCAGCGGAAACGTTCAATGCGAACAAAATGTTTCTCGGTTTTTCCCCGTTGAGCAACGGGGGAAGACCGTGAAACATTTTGTCCGCATATGTGCACTATCCCCGTAGAAAAGAAGAACATTTGTTATAGGAAACGTTCAATATAGTAAAAGAGCTGGATTTCATTATTTCCTTCTTCTTTTCGTGCCGCCTGTGAGGAAAAAAATTTGTTTTTATTTGGATAACTTACCACAGACGTAGCTTTCGGGAGAACCGACTCCCATCTTCAGCGTCAGAAATGAACAGTTAGGTACGGATTGTACGTCATATAAAAAGGTTTGAGGTCAAGTAAACAGATCTTAGTCAAACATTGGTATCAATGGAATCCGTAAGAGCAAGGTCGAAAACGGTGATGACGTCAGTTGTTTTGATCGTCCAAAAATCGATCGCTCCTGTTCCTCGCTGTTCGGCTCTCCGTTGCTCTTCTTTCCTTCCTTTTCCTCTTTTTTGATTTGGTCCGATTGAGGCTTCTTTCTGAAAGGCTTGGAAAATCCCATCCAGCGTATGGAGGGAATTGTTCTGTTCTGTTCTGTCCAGCGTTTGAAAAATAGCGGTTTGATGTACGACTGTTCCCTCGGATATCAAACCGCTATTTTTCAAACGCTATGTGGACGATATTTTCGCCATAGTACCGACCGGAAAAGAAGAGACACTTCTCTCCTTTCTAAATCAGGCTTTCCCCTCTCACATCTCTTTCACAATGGAAAAAGAAATCGACGGACAGCTTCCCTTCCTTGATTGCTTGGTCATTAGATCTAACTCAGGCATCAAAACCAGAGTATACCGCAAGGAGACTCACTCTGACAGATATCTAAACTACAGTTCCCACCACCAACCATCGGTCTTCAGAGGCATTATACACGGAATGGTCAACAGAACCATAAACATCTGTGATCGAAAGTTTCTACATGAAAAGTTAAATTACATCCTGAAAGTTTTCACGACAAATGGCTACCCCAAAAGATTGATAGAAAGTATCATCAACCAACGACTACGCACACAGGAGGCGAACAGAGAGAAAAATTCGTCAGAAACGGTTCTGATGATACCTTATCAAGCAGGATTAAGTGAGAAAATTACACGCTTGGGCAAACGTTTGGACTTCAGAGTCTTCTTCAAAAGTGCCCCGAACCTAAGAGCTATTCTCAGAAACGACAAGGTGAAGACCGAGAACGAATCAAAGCGCAGTATACGTAGTATACCTAATCAAATGCAGTTGTTCAGCTGAGTATATTGATGAATCAGGGAACTAGTTCATCGGTTTAATGAACACATGAAGTGCCTCACAAGGTACAGGAATGCTAAGGACCGATTGGAAGGGCACATAAACACAAGGAGAGAACGACCTCAAACAATTGACCCATCCAACGCAATAGATCAAGCCTTAAGAGCATCGGCAGTGACTGAACACGCTTCCACCTGCTCAGGGCTCTTAGAAGGACAGGTTCTCTGTCATGAACAACATCACCTAAGGCGGAAAATTAAAGAAGCCCTTTACATTAGGCACAACCATACCATCAACAGAGACCGTGGAATAGAAGTAAGTGACGTCTGGCAATAAATAATTACATCCGCCCAATGCTGTCGTATTTCATGTGATTAACAATTCCCTCCATACGCTGGATGGGATTTTTTAAGCCTTTCAGGAAGAAGCCTCAATCGAGCGTTATCAATCCAGACCAAATCGGAGAAGACCAAAATCACAAAAGAGAGGAAAAGGAAAAAAGAGAGCAACGGAGAGCCGAACAGCGAGGAACAAGAGCGATCGATTTTTGGGCAATCAAAACAACTGACGTCATCACCGTTTTCGACCTTGCTCTTACGGATTCCATTGATACCAATGTTTGACTAAGATATGTTTACTTGACCTCAAACCTTTTTGTATGACGTACAATCCGTACTTAACTGTTCATTTCTGACGCTGAAGACGGGAGTCGGTTCTCCTGAAAGCTACGTCTGTGGGTAAGTTACCCAAGTAAAAAAATTTTTTCCTCACAGGCGGCACGTAAAGAGGAAGGAAGTAATGAGATTACACGAGCCTGTACGAAGCCATATTTTTCAAGTGAAAGAGCTGGATTATGAATTTGTGCTAGCGAAACAGCAACGTGGTCAACAGATGAAAAATAGCAAATTGTTTTGCGCGTTGCACTGAAAACGCGCCAAGCTGGTCTGAGCATGGGTCCAGGCATTGGTCCTGAACTCATTGCTGTGTAGTAATTATTTTTAACGTCCAGAAAATATGGCAAACGTTTTCTTTACGTTCACTGTATTAGTGTGGATGTCGAATTGGTGCATTCAATCTTTCCAAATTCCTTTATCTGCACATATTCCTGGACTTTTCTCTTGTGATATCGCATTTGGTAGAGCAATATACATTATGTTGAGCAATATACATTATGTATATTTACCTTCATTATTTTGAATTTTCACGGATTTTCCCGTTGCTTTGTACGTGGATAGGTCTGTAAGTAAACTGACACGGTCTCGCTACCAACGGATGGATGAGAGTAGTTATAGGAAGAGCACGGTCAGAACAGAACATACGGTTTTTCTCTCGGATATTTCGGAACTCACTCTCTCTCTCTCTCTCACTCTTTCTCGCTGAGGACGGAACTCGAGCGTTCCGAAATATTCGAGAGTAAACCGTACGTTGTTCTCTGACCGTGTCTAATAATAACTACTCTCATCCATCCGTTGGTAGGGAGACCGTGTCAGTTTACTTACAGATCCATCCACGTACTAAGCAACGGGAAAAATCCGTGAAAACTCAACATCATGAAGATCCATGCTCACGTTAAAAGACATCCCATCTTCCGAAATTTACCTTCATAGTGTAATGGGGACAACCATAGACTTTTGCATCAAAACTCATTTATGCATGAACAACTCACCGCTCTCAGAGAGGCGGAAAATCATTTCATAAGCAGAGATAAATCGCTGTACGTGTTGTCTGATATTGCATCTCTCAATTGTTCTGTTTTCATGAAGTATCAGCGAAACAGCCAAAACATTTATATTTAAAGTTTGTTCATTTGTTAATTAATCAAGGGTAGCGCATGTTGAAATTCATTTGTGACTGTTCTGCTGACCATTACAAGGCGGAACCTTCAGGTCACCAATAGATCTATCGGATCGCTAACTACTTGTCACTGGATGGTAGGTGCCCAGGTTCACGGAATCATCGCTGAACTATACGGACTATCAACATCTGCTATTAGTTAATGCGTTGAAGCGCCAACCTCTTAATGACATTAAATTGTAAAAAAAGAATTAAAAAGACCCTATTACGAAAGATGGTTCTTAATAAATGGTTTTCTGAAAAACAGAATGCTGAATGAACACAGCCATTTCCAATGCCTGTTAAACAAGTACGCTGTCGCCTTTTCTATGTCCACCAGTATACAATAATTTGAGTTCAAGGAAAGGTTAGACAGTTTCATAACAATCTTGAGCATCCCTTTGCACTATCCTTTCCGTTAAGCCAGAAGCTGTGAACGTTAGTTAAACATAACCAACGACTGCTCTTAAAACTGACACAAAAGTGTACATATAATTGTTCATGTCTGTTGAAACATTGCACAAAAGTACCATTACTAGCATGCATTTCCAAGCGAAAGTATGTGCGCGTGCTTTTACATCCATTCAGCACGTAATCTACTGCCCAATTCCTAACTGCTCACTTGAGTACAAGCCGTATGCTAATAGATAAATAAACTGTTGTTAAATTTGCGCAGTTGTATTTCATGGAGTAGTCCTTCCGGAACGGATTGTAACTCGCTGTATGATATAGAGACTGCGTGAGTGATTCCAAAATAAACCCAACCAGTGACTTGTTAAAAGGTTTTTAATGGTAAACGCACACACAGTGAATGTCGAAGCTTTCAGAACACCCTAGTTCCATCGTCAGCGATGGGGAAAGGGGCATTGGGAGGAATGTTCCATGACTGCTGAAACTTTGATTGCGTCGGCCATAGTCTTTTTTGGATCCAGCTTCAGAGGGCGACCGCCGTTGTCTGGTTTCTGTCCTGTTGAAACGATCTTTCGCGTTGGTATAGCGATCCACACAGGTCATGTGTTGCTGAAACATGTGAAATAAATTGTTGCCAGTTTCTCCTACGTTGGAGGCGCTGCAACCACATCGTAATTCGTAAATGATCCCGGTTCTTTGCTCAGGTGGGATACAGACTTTGTCAGTTCTCAGCAGTGCGCGTAAGCTGGGTGAACTTTGAAAGAAGACACGGGATTCATTATTGCTTGCTCCCAGGTGCAGAAGGGAACAAGATTCATTGTTGCTTAATGCGGATGCAGACTTAAAAAACAGGACGAACCTTAACGTGACCAAACTTGTTTCTTTCTGCATGGTGGAAGGGAATTATTTCAGGTTTCAAGAATGCTTCTTCTCACAAATAAAAGGAGCACCAATGGGGAGTACCCTCTCCCATTCTTGCAGAAATATTTATGGAGCATCTAGAAGCAATATTATAGAACGCACGCTGATGTTCTACAGATAACCCACTAGACTGATTAAATCAGTCATTACATTGAATCCTTCGACCACGTCTAAGCAGGACATGGACGACAGAAGACCGACAATGGTGGTGTTGGTGAAAAAATAAAACTTTTAGTGAAGCAATTGGGCTTCCATGTCTTCTTTCAAAGTTCACCCAGCTTACGCGCACTGCTGAGGACTGACAGAGTTCATATCCCACCAGAGCAAAGAACCAGGATCATTTATGAGTTACAATGTGGTTGCAACTCCTCCAACATAGGAGAAATGGGCAACAATTTATTTCACAGGTTTCAACAGCACATTACCTGTGTGACCCGGTACACCAACGCGGAAGATCGTTTCAGCGGGACAGCAACCAGACAACGGCGGTCGCCCTCCGAAGCTGGATCCAAAAAAGACAATGGCCGATGCAATCAAAGCTTCAGCAGTCGTAGAACATTCCTCCCAATGTTCACATGACCTCGCACCGACGATCCTATGCCACGGGAGCCGTTTTCGTTATCGAAAAATGAAGGAGGCTCTCTTCATACGATCAAACCCTACCATTAACAGAGACCACAGAGTTGAGGTCAGTCAAGCGTGGACCTGTCTACTTCATCAGACGGGTTGTTGCAAAATCCTCACTTGACATCTCAGCCACGCTGGGTTTCCCACTCCTATTTATACCCTTTCGCCGAAATATACCAGGCCTTCCCCATCGCTGACGACGGAACTACGCTGTTCCGAAAGCTTCGACATTCACTGTGTGTGCGTTTACCATAAAAAACCTTTTAACCAGGTACTGGTTTGGTTCAATTTGGAATCACTCGCGCAGTCTCTATATCATACAACGGGCTACAATCCGTTCTGGAAGGACAGCTCCATCACGTGAGAGCTCATTTAAAGCAACCTGATTTTCATCAAGTTTATTTCGTTCTGTCAATAAAATCAAGCAATCGCCAAGTTCTTCAATTTCAGTGGTTTCAACGCATGCAGCGGTTCCAGTATATTGAAGACTGGGTCCATGGTAACGGGACATTCGGTTGAGCTGTTTTTCTACGGATTCTTCCCGTTCGTTCTGTGTCTGAAATTAAGCGTAACAACGCCCTACCAACGGAAGGATGGGTCACTTATTAGGTAAAGGAGTCAGAGCATAACACATGCTAATCTCAGAGCTTTCGGTACAACCTAGTTCCGTGTTCAGCGAGTAGCATTCACAGAATACATGTGAAAATGTTGGTAAACGCCATTGGGATATGCACAGCTTCTAAAACCTACAGAGGAAACTAACTTTCGCCCCTGCTGAATCTTATCAGGAAAAGAATCGTGAAACATTGTGCGAAGGCCTGTTTGAAAAAACGATCCAAGTACGCCATGCTGTTTCAGAAAGTTTTCAAATGTTTCTAAGTGAACTTGCAGGCTGTCCTATTCTGCTCTATCTAAGCAGAAATTCAAAAGTAAACCTAATGTGCATGACTAAGCGTGGTGAGGCAGAAAAGCATAGACAACAAACCTAAGCTGAAGCATGACAATACTATCTGGTTAACGTAGTGAAGTCGGAAACGCAGTGCGATGGTTGCTATGTGGCGCCGCGTTAGCGACGTGCGCGTAGCAATACCAATAATGCCGAAAGTGGATTCACCCAATTTGGCAGAAGTCCATCAGCGAAAGCGAGACCAATTTGTTTATAAGCACATGGCTGATCAGACCATTACCTGCCTTGTAGAAATAAAGTATTCACATCTGATTATTCATCAAAAAAGAAGTATCATGGCAATAAAGATTATGAAAAAGCATGAAAAGATACGGTATCCTTGTTCAACGAGCTTTAATAGGCGATGCTTTCGGAACGTACGTGTTCCGTCATCAGCGCGATTCAAAATGAATCGCGAATCAGAACGCTTTGAATCGCGCTGATGACGGAACACGTACGTTCCGAAAGCTTCGCCTGTTAAAGCTCGTCGAACAAGGATACCGTATCTTTTCATATTTTTTCATATTTATGAGACACCTTGTTACTAATTCCTCTTGCTTCAATGGCAATAAAGGTACATTTCTATAAGCACATTACGCGTAGTGAGGGTCAGTAATGTCACGTTGTAGGCATACATAGATCACTACTACAAATTCTGCTCAAAGAAGATCAGTTCAATGGAAAGTTTACATCTTAGATTTCAACCATTTATCCTTGGTACTCTAGCCATGCTTGATCATTTATTACCACAGAGAGCGCTTCTCTGCAGTGCTGCCAGTTCTGCCCAGACACAACTATTGCCAACCACATAGTTTTAGAGGACAACCGCTGTTGTTAGAAAATCTTTATTATCTGCTTTTCTTTAGGCAGTAACGTCATGCTACTACTTTGGAAGTAAAAGATACGCTGAGGATGAACTTGCGGAACAGTAATATAGTTCAGCGAACACAAACGTCATTTTGACGCAATTCTTCATTGCACCATCAGCATAGCGCGATGATAGGAACATCCACGCTTGCGCATTATTTTATTGCTTATTGTTCAGAACAATAAAGTCAGTTATTCATGAAGTTCACAATCATAGAAAATTTTAAGACACTGGCCATATACTTCATGCCAGCGTGGAGCAACGTAAGTGTGCATGGTATTAATACATTCAAATAACTCTCACTCATGTGGTCAATCTATTGTCTAGAAGAAGGCTTATAATGAATAGGGCCCTATATCATTAGCATTTTTAGTAAACAGCTTGATTCCAAAGATTGGCCGCTTATTGTGACTGCATCATAGTGCGCGTTCAGCTTGCACGTTCTGATCACTGAAAGAGTACAGATAGCCGTACATAAGAGAATGGGCGGCTTTGAAGTTGACCCTGTAAGTAACCATTTTCTTTCTTATGGTCAAGTAGTTTTTGAATATTGCTGCGCCTGAAGCTGTAAATATTCCAATACTGTATAATAATAAACTTTTCTTCTCAAAGATCATACCATAAAGTCACCTTTATAAAACCATTCAGGCCAATGCTGAAGTGGTCATGAACAAACTGTCTCCTTGTCCTCCCCGGCCGTATGTTAAAATCTTCTCCGTCTTTCGATAATTGGCATTCCAAACAGCGCAGCACCCTGCACATTCCTGTATTCCGTTTCTATTGAAAATAGGATGCTTCGTAACGGTGTAGCTATACATGTCAGATCTGATTAATACGACTGACACCGTTTAATAACGCTAAACCGCATCGAGCGCATGCTCAGTTGGTGCTTTGAAAAACACCGTAACTGCTTCATCATGATGAGGGCTTATGAAGCCGCCCTCAGGTAGAAGGGTAAATAGATCATTTCTTGATGTACATAACTTGTAAACCATCCACTTGTTGGTATCGTTGCAAAGGCGGACTCTTGCAGATTGAAGGAACTCATAAGAACAGTAAAATGTGATGCCGTTCTTTGGATATATCGAAAATCTGTTCATTGTGTTCAGAGCGTCACTTTACGCACAGTGCATTCACGTTCGACCGTCAGCCACAGTGAGTAGACAATTAACTGGTGTGAAGAACGACAAGCTTTAAAGTATTAATGAAAGGATCTTGGCGCTGAAGACGGGACCAAGATAGGTCCTGAAAGCTCCGCATTTGCAAGAAAGATTTTATTCAGGAACGGGTTTTTGCCGTCCCTCAACACAATGAAACCGAAACACGTTAGACATCCATTATTCAGCTTGCTTCTTAGCAATTATTATTCCAGCTTAAGAAAAACGCTGGAGGCACGGCTACCGTAAACACTAGCTTCAACTAGAGCAGTTCATATAACAAAATTTACATCATCTAACACCTTTGACAGGCTTCGTTTCTATTACGCCCAAACAGTAGTTTATTCCAAATATCTTCCTGGTTTATGTTCATGTGCAGGGCGCTCCATCATAATCAATGCCGAATCATAATGAAATATCACTGCAAATATCGTTAGACTTTTGCTGGTGACAGTACAAAAGTAGGTGCTGGCATGTGTGGATTTGCCTCGTCCATTGCACAGCGACATTCAGAATATGGGAAAACGCAGTGCTAGCCATTTGAAACCTGCTGCTTTAGATGACAAATATCGTATTAATAGTACCATATCGTAAATAAGGTACCACTGATGAGCACATTAGTAATGCATATCATCTAAAATTTCTTCATGCTTCGCATACTGATATATCCCAACGAACTGCCAACTGCCAACTGTGTACTCATATCAGCATGTCAACATTTATTGCTCTGAACAGAGACGATGCAGTCATCAAACATAACGACTGGCAGAGCTATCTAACAAACACTCTGATTGTAATGGCAGACCAATCATGTACGCTTACAGAGAAAAGTCCTCAGGACAGACTGCACTGCAAGCTGTTAGTGTGACAAATGAACAGCAGAAACGTCGAAATTGTGTTAGTGGCGTACTTTAAAGTAAAATTCCGACGAAGGTTCCTGCGCTTCAAATTCAGCTTTCCAATTAGGACGCTTTTATTCATCGAATGCCAATTCTTCTAATTCTTTTAACGGGGTAGATGCATTTCTGCAAGGCCAATAACTTCCACGGATTTGTCCCCGTTCGTTGAAAACTTTTATTCTTTCAAAAAGCAAAGCTTTCGAGCACAGCCTTTGCCCGTCTTCAGTGCCAAAAGAAATAAAAATAATAATAATATTGGTCAACTACCCAGGTTGGTCAGTCGGTCTGCAACGACTGAGTGCGGTCGGCTGAGTAGGAGTACTTGCAGACCGATTGACCAACCTGGGTAGTTGACCAATATTATTTTTTTCTTTTTATTTCTTTTGGCACTGAAGACGGGCAAAGGCTGTGCCCGAAAGCTTTGCTGTTTGAAAGAATAAAAGCTTTCAACGAACAGGGACAAATCCGTGGAAATTATTAATCTTACACGAATGCCAATTATGATAACAGTGTTGCACCTTCTGAATCAGCCTGCATAGGCGTACGTTTAATCACTCTTACGTGCGACACGAACACAGAAACAAAAAGCGAAACTAGAGACTACGTTCTTCCCTCTTTCTGCCATCCTCGTTTATTCAGCCACGGGTTGGTTTGCCGTATTCTTCAATAAAGACATTAGACCTGAACTAAGAAGTAATAGCCGCTTAATATTTTAATTTTCCCTCATCTTGATCTTCAATACGGTGGTTGCCTGTTAGAGTTTTTTGATGTCTTAAATAAACCAAGAAACACGTACTACCAACGGATGGATGGGCAGTTATCAGGGAAAACCGAAAGCTTCGAGGTCATATTCGTGTTCGAATTTTCCCTGACAGCTGCCCATCCATTCGTTGGTAGGGGGTGGTTTGATTTATTTCAGACACCAAAAAGCTCCAACGGGCAACCACCGTATTTAAGATCAAGATGACAAACGGTTCCGTTACCAAACATCCTGTGTTCAATTTTCCCTCATGTGCTAATTATCGTCGCTGCGGTATTAGTTAATAATCATGGGTTGTTTCAAGAGTTCCTGGTAAGGGCTTTTGTTGTGAATATTAGCAAACGCGCTTTTATTATGGCATGCCTGAACTGGATGCGCAGGTTAATTATCCATCCAAAAATGTTACTGTAAATAAACTGTTAACCGGCTTCAGCGCATCCACTGCTCATTCGTCAGCGTTACGGCTAGCGGTGCGGTCGCTCAGGCAGACGTTGATCTGAAGCTAATTACGCCGGATGCCAGACAGGTGTCGTGTACGCGGAATGCGTGGAGGTGGCTGTTCTTTTCTTGACATTTGAAGACTCCGTCTTGGTTGTTCAATGATATGATTGTTGATGGCGCGACATATGATTACAACGTTGTAATTTTACTGAACCTTATCAGTTCATGTAGCAGGAATGACATGCGCCATCCTGAATGATATTCACCATGATGACGCGCATTCTTTTGCTCAATAGCTGTCGAGTAACAGTCTCAACAGGGGAATAATAAACGTTTAGGATCTTGTTTGCCTCGCGCCCCTGTTGCAGGTCCTCTCACGGTGCACCAGGCCCTTCTCCTGCAAATATTCCACCAACTGCTCCTCGTTCATCGAACACAACGTGGCATAGTTCACTCTCTCCATCGCAAATACGTCAGAACGCTGCTTTCCCACCATTTTAGACGACGGTCCAGCAACAGAAACGTTATTAGCGCCCCCTAGCTATACTAAACCTGCACGGGGCGCGAAAGAAACATGACCCCAGGACACGGCCGCTGTACCTTGCAAGTTCGAGACTGATGACCGCGCCTTAAGCAAACGAAACAACACTTTACCTTCCTCGCCACCTTTAGCCCTTCGTCCGGGGCCATGGAAGCAAACCGTTCACATCGTTCAAGAGGATGATTCCCGACGCAAAGAGCGCATTTGGCATGCGCTTCCTTATCCTTGACTACGACGTTAACGTCTGTCGCCTTCTTGAACCGACTCGTGAAGGGCTTTGGTGTTCGACCGTCGTCAAATATAGCCGCTCATCGTTTCGTAAGCACAAAATCACACAGCCACTCGTCCAGCGATTGAAGATTCACTGGGCATGGTAAAGAGCGTGCCTTTTCGGTCCATTTTTCCCTTAAGCACGGAGTCAACTTTGACACGACATCATCAAGATTGCCGGCGGATATCATCTCGGCTTCGTGGCCGGCTTTGACGAGAGAACATATAATACCGTGCAGTTCACAGGAAAAGCGGTCGAGTTCCTTTAAATCTTCACGCTTCAACGGTTCCATGCCGCGAAGCGCCTTCAAACTATACTGCGCGATAAGACGTCGTAGCGATGTCTCAAATCCTTCAGGGCGTCTTGATACAGCTCAGGGTTGTGCAAGTAGCTATTAATAGCAATACTGTCCCTTACCTGCGGGGAAAGCAACCATCGCAGGTAAGCGATCCAAATTGCATCAGACGGCATTACGTCATGAACAAGTGCATGGAAACTACCGATAAACATGTCCCATTTACAAGGATCGCCGTTAAAAGGCTCAATACACTGTACGGGGTCCACCGATGGAACACAATGATTGAAACCACTAGAATTAGTTCCTCGTTTCGCATATGAGATCCAATGATCGTTTCCGGCTCTTAGTACTTCAACACCAACGGGTCTACACTGAATATATATATATATATATATATATATATATATATATATATATAAGATCTGATATTTACCTTTGCTTGCGCAAATCACCCTTGACATGCAGCAGCATTCGTCCCAGCTGAGTGACGCATCCACTCAACCGTTTAAAGAGTTACATACGACGGTTTAAATGCAAAAGTGAAACTATGCCGCCAAAAGTTCCGCGGAAACTAATTTTTAAAGAACTTTTATAATTTTTAATATGAAAAAAATGCTTTCTTACAGTCATTTTTTCTTAGGTTAAGAAAAGCATATATTTTAAGCAAGTAAAACAGTGGGCATGTCTGCAAAATCAAGTCTGGAAATCAGAGATTTTCAAAGAGCACAAGCGCACGTTGATTCCCTTAGGACTGAGCAGATGAGCTCAGCAAGCTTAGCAATTTCGCTCCAATAAAATTGATCCAATTTCCTGGAAAGACCTGAACTTGAGTGTGAAGGATATTAACTAAAGAAGACTAACTTTATCATCAGACCTGGAAACTTTTCCCCCATAAAGTAAAGTGAGTACTGGAAGTGATGATTGAGCATACGGAAGTAGGAACTAAATTCCTGTTACAAATCCTATTGTTTTACCAAAGTTGAGTTTTACCAAAGTGTTACAATACCTATAACGGAGCGTGGCGTGTTTAACAGAATAAGAACGGTTCATTTTCCGTTAAACTGGGCACATTCCTAAAAATTCTAACGTCAGTTCAAACTGTGTCGTTGCAGTGCAAAGAGTATTTGGAGGGTTTGTTAAAAATACTTACTGACGCCTCAGTTGCCAATATGTGGAAGCAAAGCTTTACAGGAGTGAATGATTCAACCGCATGGCGTGCACGTGTTGTGACTTGCCCTCCGACAATAGAACGACGGTCGATTCTGTTAACTTCCGTCTGTTCTTCGCGGCAAACTGGATAACGTTCCTATAAGTAGCGCCTTATCATCCAGCTCCTAATGGGTTGGTAGAAAAAGTGATTGAAACGATGAAGCAGGCACTGCGGTCGATAGTTAACGAGAAATGGGGTACTACTTCCAGCTAATTTCTGTTCAACCGCAGGTTGATGCCGCATACAGCAACAGGATTATCGCCAGCGGAAATACAGCATCACCGACGTTCAAAGTCACTACTTGATAGTCTGCATCCAGAACCTTTTTAGCATTACAGAGGATTCAGGTGGACGATGCCATCTATTCAGAACTGACTGATAGCTGGGTAAGGCGGTCGTTTCAAATGGGAGACCAGGAATGCACTCATGATTTTCTCCTCTAAGCAGCAACGAGATGGTTAGCTGACACTCACTGTGCATGATACGATATCCTTTCGGTCGTTTTGAGTAGAATTGCCGCAAACAGATCGCCAGCGTGCCGATCTATACATTATATGTGCATCTGAGCATTGGAGGACCATTGCCAATATTAGAAATTGACACGGCGGCCAGAAGCATTTAGTGCACACAGCTGGTGAAGGCCAGGGAATGTTCAACCTGTGATTGACAAGCAAATTGAACAAACACTGAAGCTGGTAACGCCAGCGGTTCCTGTGGTACAGGAGCCAAATTCCCTGAGTACCAGCGATAATTAGTCTTCTCGTGTGGGATGAACCAATGATGGTTCTGAATCAGAGACCGGTTCGCCGAATTCAGCGCCTAGGATATTTAGACAACTGCGCCACCTAAGGGGACATATATTGTGTATGAAGGTACAGATTGAGAGCGCACATGACCTCAAGAGGAATGAATCTAATGGTTCCGCATTTTCTGACAAACTCACATTCAGATATGGAATTTAAGTGGGAACCTTTGGTTGACTGTTGACTTGTTTTGTCGTTTATGAGAATAGAGCGATCATTTACGGGACACAATAGCGTCGTACTTTCGGTATGCCGTACGCTGTGAAGTAGCGCAGTTAAAGAATACTAGCAGAGTAGCTACAGCACATGTCGAATATTTAAGTACAAACATCTAGAAACGATACGTTTGTTTTGTAAAAGTTCTCACATTTATTCATTTTTTCATTTGAAGGATTAATCAGGTTAGCTATGAACAAAGACGCCTGTGCATCCCTGGCGTGTTGCATTAGATCAAGAGAGAGACGTTATTCAGAGCAGTGATGATTAAGTTACACGAACAGTTCACCTGCATCCACTTTAAAACAGTGCAATCAGCAACTAGACATATCTCGCCATTTCATTTGTTTACACGTTCTCTTTGCGTGCGGTCTCTTGCAACAATATTGGCGTATGTGATGCTACTGGCTAAGAATGATAATTTCAACTGAGTTTACTGACTTCACCGTAGGCTGCCGTGGCGACGATATTATTTACTGAATTAAAATCACTCTGGAGTGAGTGTTGTTTGAGCACCGCAAGTAGAAGAACAAGAAGATATGCGGCTGGAATTATGGACTGCAATAATTGTTGTCCTGGAATGTGGAAGGACGACGAGCGTCGTGAAGATATTGCCAGGAAAGTGAAAACAATGGATTACTATGTGCACTGCACTAAGTATCCTGGCAACGGAAGATAATGCGAACAATGAAAAGCGACATGGAAAAAGTGAAATCTTGAGAGTATCCCTGTGTCATTAGCAGAGATAAGTGCTATTAGTTTTCCAAAGAACGCTCTATCAGAAATCTGCAGAAGCTGCATAATGATCACTTATCTCCATTGGGTGAGATGTTCGAAAAATGGATGTCAAATTGTATTGTTACTATATGGCGAATGGCACAGTGAAGATAGCAGTTCTTTTCTTTTCCAAAGAGCAAATGATGATAACGATGCAGATGAATGAAGAAGTGCATGAGTGTTTCGTTGTTTGGGTGGGCCTGCCCTGCAGCGTTTATTTGGTCATGAATGCATTAATACGAAAAAGCACAGAGTGGCATCACTGTTAACGATATCTGTCGCCGTGATCGCCGTACTGGTGGCTTATGAAAAGTATTGCTGAACGGTTGACTGTGAATCCTGCTTAACAACGATATCCTTTGTGGGTGCTTCACGTAACCCACAGAGAATCCAGTGTGACGTATTGGGCGAAATGAATGAAGCATCCATGGAAGATTTAATGCAGCTTTGTTGAAGCACCATCATCCTCCTAATGTATCCTGCGCCTTCATCGATGCAATTATAGGCGTCTCCATTAATGAGAATATGACCTCTTTCGTACAGTCTGTGTCTTCATGCGCAGTGTTGTGACGCTAACTGGTTGTTTTGCCCAAACGTTTGACAATACTCCTTCGTTTACACTCGTTTTGTTGTGCCGTTGATTAAAATAAGAGACGATATTGTTGTGTGGGAGAAATGAACATTCATTGAACTGCAAATGGCTGCCGCTTCTTGTTTGTGTTTTAAAATCCTGTACCTATTTTTGGCGACTTACTCCGTGAAGTTACAGTCAAAGATTTCAAATTGATTACGGAATGCTGGGACGGTTTAGGGCCGGTAAATTTGTCGTAATCACCTGAATAGTTGATAATTAGTTTGTGATCTATATCGTGCCCTGTTACACATAAGAATGTTACGCTTAGGTTTTAGTATACGTTTGGTCTTGTTCCTGTTTACATTCAATTTTATTTAGTTACTGAGTACTCGCTTGAGGGAAGTTGTTGAAACTGTGAAATTTGCAGTTTGAACGTTTACTTTAATGTTCTTATATAGGTTTGGTCATCCTTTATTGACCTCTGATAGCTCAGTTGGCAGAGCGGTGGACTGTAGTGTTATGTCATAGACATCCATAGGTCGCTGGTTCAAGTCCGGCTCAGAGGAAGTTGTTTTACCTGGTGCAGTTGCAATATTATTAATATTAAATGTTTAACGCAGAACGCAACTGTAGCCTGTGCAAAATATGAAATGTCGATGTCAGATTTTGCTTCAGGAAAGTGTTCTGTTGTTCGAAAGGAGGACAGTGTGCACTCTGCAGTTACAAATCCGTAGTTTGAAAAGTGACTGAACTCCCATGACAAAAACCTCTTCTCTCTGACACATCGTTTCCACTTCGGAAAGCAATCGGCAAAAGTCGACCATATCACCCGCCATTCACGAAGTTGAACTTCAGCGAACCGATAAATGAGAAAGAGGCGACATAAGCGCGCTGAAGTGTAAACGCCGCGATTCGAGGGCGGTAAATGCATAAGCGGATGTTTGCTGACAGCATTTACAAATGCTATAGGAATATTTCGAAAAGGGGTTTCACGTTCTTCCGCTCGAAATTGTCAATTGGATAGACAATATAGGATGTCTAACAGGGGCGTTGAACATACTGAAAGGCCAATGCTCAGCGATTTACATCGGTGAAACAGGTGGGCCTCTACAAGATAGATTTAAAAAGCATTTAAATGACATCCATTTAAATGACAAGAATGCGGAAGAATGGGATAGCGAGGTCCAGAGGACGAGGCCGCCCACAAATACTAGACCCACGTATCATCATGGAGAACTTGCTGAGGACATCAGCCGTCGTTGAACACACATTCATACGCAAGCATGACCTCCTGGCTGTGAAGTTATGTAATGAAAGCTACAAAGGCCGCAGAAAAATCGAGGAAACACTGTTCATTCAGCAGAATGATTGTTTGAACAGAAATCGAGGGGTCGCAGTTACCGATATTTGATTCGACATACCAAATGTTGTGAAACTAGTGACCTCTCAAGGTCAACTGAAGTTAACCCTCATAACGAGCGGTTAACCACCATTTCGCACCGAAGACGAAACCAGTATGTTTCGAAAGCTCCGCTGCAAATTTTCTGTTGCCAATACAAGTAAATTGTTCCTCCAAGAAACATTTGCTTGGTGTTGGTAATACTCACACAGTGATGCAGCCACGGACCTTTCAGAATTGGATAGACAATATTAATTCCTCTGCAAAAGTCGTCTCTCTTATCTACAAAATATCGTACTAATCGCAACGTTGGAAAACAGCGCTGTATATATCTTTTCCATATGTCGGAATAGATGCGGTTCAAGTTGAACTGGGGAGATGTGCCTCGGCTAACGTTTCCCGTCTGAACCACTTTCGCGGAGACCCTATGCTGAGTTCCCCAATTTTTGCAGTGCAAGCCGTTAGGCTTCATTCCAAAGGGGCGATCACCACCCCTACGTTGCACAAATCTAACCATAGTAACTGGAACCGCACCAAGCACTCACTTGCGAGCACCACCAGCCTATCAGCTGCGTTACGAACGGAAGCATGACGCCATTTTTACAGACGCTGTCGCCACCTCTCATAAGAGGGCAACAACCAACGTGCTCCGCCTAACGACAGTGGCGCCGTCTGGGTGTGGGGGGGAGGGGATTTGAAAATGGAGCCAAGGAATCTAACGGCAATGTGGTTAGTTTACAAAAATCGTACCTGGTTTTACTTTCAAGGACTATTATCATGCAGTACTTACATTTCCTTTTACTCTTTCTACTAAGGCAGATACTTCTGCTGCTCTGTTGGAACTGCAGTGCATGACACTTTCTTGGCACCATGCCTACTTTAGTCGTGAACGTGCCCGTCGTTTCTTGCTAGAACACAGCAAACTAGTGTTACCATCAGTGAGCCATATGAGAGAGTGGACACGTGGACGTTTCCATAAAGTACTTCTGTCAATCCATTCGCCGTTGCCCCTGTAATCATGGGAATGATTTAGTAACGAAAGATTGTGGTAACATAATAAAAATATAGTTGAAATGATGGTTTACTTCAGAAAGAAATTATTATAAATTAATAAAATTAATTAATTAATAAAATTCAGTAAGTTAAATTGCTGGAATGTCGCTTGTTTAAGATTTCACCTGTAAGTATAGCAAACACTAAACGAGTGCCTTATGGTGGATCGGTTGGCAGAGCGATGAGGAGTACTATTCATACAATGAAAATCCATCGTCTCGGGTTCAAATCCGGGCCAGGAGCGAAAATGCTTTGAAAGTGAAAACCATTTTACGATGATTGCAATTCAAGTGAATGCATCATGTTGTTCCAGAAGGGTATGATTTGTCCATCTTTCCCCCAACAAACCGCTTTTAAAATAGCTGATCTGCTCCATCCATTCGGCGTGCTTTTATGAACAGTAAGTTAAACGATGGCGTTTGCATTCAATGTAGGTGACTGAACGCTCACGGGCGTTAACAAGCACTGCTTACCATAATACTATCAATTATTTATAAATGAAACCTTCCTATCCAGTCACTGGTAAGGTTCTTGTTATGGAAAACACTCACAGGCTCAGTACTTCACACTGACGGACTACAATCCGTTCTGGAAGGAAAAGTTCATCGTACCGTTACTCTTTGTTTAAAGCTAGAAATGACTTGCAAACGTTCTTGCTAGACACGATTGTGCTGCGCATTAAATTATCTATAATTGTTTCAAACGCCCCCTAAACGGAGCAAATTGATGGCTAGTTTAATTAACAAAATGGGAAAGAAACAATACAAACAAATGAATATACAACATAAACAAATGCTATAAAAGCTTTTTGGAAGCTTTCAGAGAGGATATTATATAGGTCCAAATACATAATATATATTTTTCATTATATAATATATATTTAGGCCTATATAATATCCTCTCACGAACACATCTGCGCTTTCCACCTTCTCACTGACGACGGAATCAGACAATTCTGAAAGCTACGAAATAAAACAATCGTACGTTCACTGTTCGCCTTTTTTTACTAATATAACTAACCAACCACCCACTGGTTAGGTTGTTTTGGTCGAGAACCACAGAACTCAACGAGCGCATCAGCCGTAACATTCCAATTTAGGTAAGATTGCAGGAATTTACCTCGTTACTAAAGAAACACAATTTCAAAGATTGCAGGAAAATTAAATCACGTCCTCTGATAGCTCAGTTGGCAGAGCGGTGGACTGTAGTGTTGAGTCGTAGATATCCATAGGTCGCTGGTTCAAATGCGGCTCAGAGGGTAGTTGTGGGTTGAAGAGGAATGCATTTTTGGTCATTCATTACCGTTTAGAGACTACGAAAATGAGTTCTGTGGCATTATGTTCCTCCCCATGTAGTTGTAGGGCGTGGTCTATCCTAGCGTAGTTATTGCTGATAATAATATTATTATTAACAGTTACAGCTGACGGTGGCTGATCTTCGCCCTTGCACCAGGAAAGCGTATATAATCGTTTTCATTATGCTGTTGTATGATACGCTGCTTGAGCTCGATATAAGCAGCACATTTAACAAATGACGACGAGCACGACGAAACTCACAGGTGGTTCTTCAAGCTTTGGTCGTATTACAGGGATAGATGAGTTGATGGAGTTTGTTGGCACATGATGAATTCCATTTCATGCTTCCACACCTTGCACATTTTGTATACTATTTATACCGAAATAATTTTGCCGTTTGGTAAAACGCAATTCCTTCCAACGATTGGTCGAGCGGCCGAACAGCAGGTGATTCTGTAATGCGTTTAGCAAGAACATTTGCAAATCGCTGGTTCATACCTGACTCAGAAGACTGCTCTGCATCAAGGACAGAAAGAATTCACTTTTACTTATTAGTTGCCGTTCTATACTACATAAACTTTACTTTACCTTGACATGACGTCACGCGTCCTGACAAGAACCATATTGAAAATAGTTTCAACATGCAACAAGCACCCACGAGTAATCGTTTACTGCAACTATGTGCACTGTACGCGTTTATGTTCGACTCGCTAACAACTTAACTAACTCTTTAAGGTGCGGCATCAACATAACTAACTGCAGGCATGGTGTATAGTACTATATAAGCGTTAGCAAGTGAAATGTGATTGGTCGGCATGGCTCATGTTATTCTCGGTTGGCCCCGACCGAGCGGTGCAGAGTAAAATACTACGCAACAGTTTACTAATTACTTAGTTTTGTCTTTGGTACCTGCCTGCAAAGGAACTGTTTAAGGGCGACTCATACATCATATCATTAGTGCTACTTGCAGCTCAGTTCATACGTGGCTAATGAGCATTAAACTTTGACAGCGGAACTAGCTCATCTTAAAAGGTACTTTTCTCGGTGGTAGTCATATGCGCTTGCGCTGCCTGACACCGAACAAGGATCAACTTGTCCATAAGAAACGTACAGGTGCAAGAAATTTTATTGCACCTGCAAACACTTTAAACATTTTGCCTGTTTATGTTTGGTAGGAAGGTAGTAACTGTGAATAGTCCGTTGCTTTAAAACGCATTTTATAAATTGACTGACAAACTGACTCATTTAGTTGTCTTACTAATTTAAAACTGGGTGCCTTTACTCCGCGTCGCTCATTGCTGACAGCAGTCCGCGCTTACTGACTATCATATTGGGCTGGATAAGCTGACGCTGGAAATAGCCATTTATAATTGATACGGTTCAATGAACAGCGCAGAAGATGCTGGCCAGAAGAGCGACGCAAAAACGAATAGGAAGGAAGAAACGGGGGAGACCAAACGAGTCGACATAAAGGAACCATCGGAAACGAGCGAGAAGAAGTTGACCACTGCTGAACAATCGAGTACCGATGAACAAAAAAAGCACGAACAAGAATGCGATGCTATGCCCCCAATTGAGCAATGTGTGGCAAAAAAGTTTTCTGCCATCGCGATGAAGCGGATTAAACGAAAGGATCAACCAGGACGACGTCCTCTGCGCCGCTCGAAGTCCCTAACCGATATAACCGTGCCAAAAAGATTTAAAAAATCAGAAATCAGCGCCATTCATACGTACTCGATGGGCACATCGAGGATCTACAGAAAGGGCAAAAGGGCGAAGTCTCAACTGGAGATCATCACGACCAACGTGAAAACAATCGACATGGAAATGCCGCCGACTGAGGAGGAGAAGAACAGTTGGAGCGAGGCTAGATCGTTGCGCAGCGAAAATTCAGAGTCCTGCGGTGTGCACAAAACCGAAGTTACCCTAACTGCCGACAACGCTTACCGAAAGACAACAAGGACGGGAGGACAAAGAATCAAACTAGAGCCGGTGAAACTCGCCGGCGGTTGGTACAAGGAAATCTATAGATTCCACGTCAACCGCCTTCAGGATGTTAGCCGTCTGGTTCGGAAGAAGCGCCATGTCAGCAAGTTTCCAATGATCCAGCGGCTAATGCTTGAGGCGATTCACTTGCCGCCCGTCGGCTCAGAGAAAAGGGAAGATGACACGGCTGAATATGTTAATGTTTTCATCAAAGCACCTCCCCCGGCCGTTGCGACCGATCCAGAAAAGCAGATTCTGCTTAAGCAGTTGGTCACAATGGTCTCGTTAGCATTTCGAACGTTTTCATGCTTGATCAGTCAACGAAACAACTTTTTCAAACTATGCAGAAGGGATAGGGAGAAAAGCGGAACCGTAGGTCGTTTCCTGGCAGAACTGTTGGTAACGTTAAAGAATATTCTTGATGACACCGAGTCGTACGCAGATGAGGAATCCGACATGTCCCTTGAAAGAGCGCCGCACAGGCTGTCCACCGAACTGGAACGAATCATACAAGTAGTCGATTTCATTCAGGACTCCAGTCTGTTTCAAGGGCCAGAGGAAAATCCAATGGAACCGTCGCGCACAAACGTTATGCAGTCTGGCAATTATTACCAAATGCAACGTCTTATGGATTCCTTCAAACGAATGCGCCTGTACGCAGCTTCGATGCTCCTCCGTTTGCCAACCAAGCTGGCGGACGTAGAGTTGCATGCGAACAAAACGTTAATGAAGGCACCCGTTTGCAGCACTCTCCAAGTGCCGGCGAACTGGGTTCAAGAGGTTTACACATGTGGAACGAACGCCAAATGTACAAACGCAGTTGCCATTCAAATCAACGAGCAGGACAGCGTCAAGGAAAGCAATACTTTGTCAGTACCCTACGTTAACTTCGACATGGACGAGTGGGGTAAGCCCAGAGAGGCGATTGTGCACAGTTCCAAAACAAAAGCGATTTTCTACGTATGCGAACCTGAAGATAACGTACGGTCAGTACAGATAATCGCAGGACATTTAAGCCAGAAGGGTAGATTGCCCCTTGAGAGTGATGCTGAATGCGCTAACGGTACTCCCGTTAGCAAGGGAACCGCCGCGAAGACACAGGGCTTAACTACGGCTGATCAAGGAAATGACGACGAGATCGAATATAGTGGGGATGAGCAAGAACCGCCCGTGGCGACGGCCGTTGCCGATGGACTGTCGGAAGCGACACTGGTCTTTTCCAAGAATCAACAGAGCCACACGCCGCCGAGCGACCAATCGGGAACTCCAAAAACGGGGCCCTCGACACCAGTATTTACAATGGATGGCAAGGACTCAAAGCAGAGCACTCCAGCAGCAGCGGCGCAGTTGCCCGACAAGTTGGCAAGGACATCGTCTCCCTATGGAAACTCAAAATCGGCCGGCGAGCAGGCGGGACCAGCTGCCGCATTGCAAAGGCGCCTACGGCCGCAAGGGGAGGGTAAACCCTTTCTGGAGCTACCGTCGCCAATGTCGGATACTGTTGCGCTGACCAGCGGAGGTGCTCCAATAGATGTGTACAAATGGGCAAAGTCGACCACTGAGAAGTTCGCGACAATTAAAGAATGCGATCCGGACAAGCAAAGGTCGCTTTGCCAGACGTTCTTCGAGGAGCAGGTCAGGTTGAAACAGTCGCTGCACTTCGAGCAAAGCCGAAATGAACCGACCAAAAAGGATGAGCAGCAAAGAAGTTCCTCCAAAGGGGATGAACTGAATGAATGGGATGATTTGGTGAAAGAATGGAAAAGAACGTCTGTTGAACGCTGGAACCGCTACGGTATACGCTTGAAAATCGATGACAAAGATCAAACGGAACTTGAAAAGCAGATGCAAGCGGCATCTAAGGGAGACGCGTCATTGTGCAGCAGAATATTCTCAATGGCGTACAACGCACTGTTCAAAGCTCCGAATGTTCAAAAAGTTCGCACCGATAAGGATCGCCCTGACAAAAAAGCACCTAAAGATACCGCTGCACCCAAGAAGGAGACGCCTGCTCCGCCGGAGCATGAAGTGAAACGTTTCATCAACTCCCTGACGATTTTGGCCTCCACCCAGTTCCCGACCAATGCCGACCAAATCCCAAAGAACAAGGAAGAAGGTGCGGCGGATAAACGAAAAAGCGTAGCTAAATCGTCAGCTCAGAAGTCCAAGAAATTGTAAATAAGCAAACGCCTACTTAGGAGCCGTGCATAATTGATAAGCAACGCTTGCGCATACCGTTACACGTAATCAATGTTGATTCAAGCACAATAATCAATCGAAGCGGAACGACATTGCTATGCTTGTATTGCTGTTTAGTTGCGTTATGCGCCTTCTGTGTTACGCTATGTGCAAATATAAATGACGTTGCTACGCGTACTTTCTTCCTAAATATTTTCCCCGGTTACGTTGAACGTCTAAGCTCTTGATATGTCAGAGTTTGTCACGGGCTCATGGATTTAAACGAATCGAGAAAGCACGGAAAATTGTACCCATTGCTGAAAGCCACGTTAATGGAAAAGATGTTTATTTCCAAACGAGAAAACCGTGGCGCGCGATGGTCGGGAAAGCGGAGATTTCGGGTCAACCTACGCCCGTCTTCAGCGTGGTCTGTGCTTTCGGCCCTCCCCAGGTTTGACTTTCACGGAGAGTCCCTCCACTCAGCCGAGCCACAGTGGAGCCCGTCAGATCAATCTAGATCCATCGATGCTGATTCCACCGTGACCGGCCGGGTATCAGGGCTGTAACAGTGTGTCCAAACGAAGTAAGCTCGAACAATTTTGTCGGGTGGATGGCCGCTCCCATACGGCTCAATAAATCTGTTTTGGAATAGTAACGCAACTCCAAATGATTTTGCCTAACACGTTATTGGCCTTCACTGCGCCGTGTCATCAACTTACCAAACAAACTTATAACAAGACAAAGTCGGAAATGAAGTAGCCCTACTGGACTTGCTGCACACAATCGAACCTACCTATCACTAACTGATCAAGCCTACGTTCTGTTCTTGAGCATCACGTTTTAAGTGCTGCTACACCAGGCAACGCATCGTTGCGTTTGCTAACGGTATCACAGGGTGAAGGGCGACGCTAGGGATGCCTCGCGCTGCGCGCGCAGACGTCGTGGACAATGGGTGTGAGCAAACAACGTGAACAGTGGGGACGGAGCAACTTGCCCACTTGGGATTGGTCGGGGTGATAGGGGAAAAGACCCCATTCATTGTGTGCCGTTTTTCACCACGCAATGCTACGTTAACGGACATGATGAATAAGTTTGGACACTGACAAGGAGGACCGAACGCTCGAAAAGCGATTTTCTTACCCATCCACTTGAAAACTCACTGTTGCCCTAATAGTGAATAAGCTTGTTGGTACCAGTAAATAACGCAGTGACTAAACAGGGGAGTAATTGCTGGGCATCTGAGCCTGAAAGGAAAGTAAAGCCACCATTTTATTGAACGGATTTACAAAGTGCTTTACGCAGGGGAGGGGAAAGCAGGACCTCACTGGTCTTACGCAAAATGACCTACCATTCGTCATTATACCAATATGACTCAGGCAGCGACGTGATATAGCCTCAAAATGCAAGGACGGCGTACGTTCGTTCACAGGTGGCACTTGAACTACGCTCGTGTTACGTGGTGAAAGAAAGTCACGAAAAATGGTATCCCATAGAAAATAATAGTCAGACGTAGATCGAAAGTTGATCCTGAAAATGCCTTTTGTTCTGTTATTAAGACTTGAAAGTCTATTTTCCTATGTGCTCACAGCTCTGCAACCCGAAATAATAATTGTAGCAGTTTCTCTTGAGGCATTCATTTTTACTCTGCTCACAACAACCGTACCAGTCTGTCAGGTTACGCTACATAATCAAAATTGTTACTGCAGTAACGCTCTTAGTGCACACGCCCTTACCTCCAGTCGACGCTCGCACCTTCTCGTTTCCTTCCTCGACCTACAGAACAAACATCTATCATGTTTCGTCTTAACTGAAATGCTGACATACCTGCCACGCATCTGTAACAACGAACTTGATTGTAGTCATCATTACAGTAGGGAGAAGGTTCGTTGGGCAAAACTGGGATAGCAACGTAATTTTGTACGTTGTTCGACTCGCAAGGCATTATTATTACGAACATAAACATCCTCAGACAACGCAGTTTTGAATACAAGGGCTACAGCTGCCAAACGGATACACTTGCAACAAACTCTCGATCGTTGGTTCATCGTTCGAAAGCGCACAGCCTTTTCGATTTATCAAGTGTCAGCTTAACCTTCTAAGTCAAATTTAGAAAAAAGCGAAACCACACTTCAAAAATCGCAAGACCTCAATTTTCGCAGCCGCCCTGTCCTTCGCAAACTGAAAAACGGTAGGCCATTGAATGAGGAAGTTCCCATTCTTAGTTTCGTTCGAAGTTGTACGCCCACGCCTACTCCAACCGGTAGCCATTTTTTGAAACAGTTTGCGGAAACGAACGCACGACCGCTACGAAAAGAAAAATCGCTGACAAACGACTGGTTGATTTGCAGCGCTTGCGTTCGCAGGTAAACCAACGGTTCTTTCCGGTTAGGCGGCAATATTTACCCGTTGTAAAAGCTGCTGCGCAAACGTAATAAAAACGTGGGTGAATGGATGCAGCTTTCGGCTTGCGAATGAATGTTTACGCGTCAGGCGATCCGCCGAACGCGGCTAAGTATAATGTACAAATAGCTACGACGAAAGCGGCACAACTTCAACACTTTCTTAACTTCATTAGGGCCTGCACAACGCGCGAAGTTTGCGCAAAACATTGACTAAGGTCGTAGTCGATCAGCTGGGCAGTAGCGAACACACATTACGCAATACGGCGTGCTCGACCGCCTGTTACGTCACCGTTCTCAGTACAAACCTGAAAATCACTAATTATGTTTTTCCTGCTGTATGGCTTTTCGTGCTTTTCCCTCGATTAAGTGGACTCGCAGCGCTGCTTGTGAAGCTTCGTCAGATGGAGAAGCAGCGAACGCTTCGCTCTGCGCAATCGTATGTGCACGAAACGTTGAAACAAAGCGGTTACCGAAGCGCGAACTTTGCCATTTCCTCTTCTGCCGACCGCGAGCGCTCGTAAAGGGCGTCAAAGTCCTTGCTAAGGCTTTTGCTTGATGCTCTTCGGCCAGACATGAAGGCAACAGTTCCTTTGTCGAATCATTGGTCCCATTAAGTACATTTTTCGTAAGCCATCCGCTTGTCGAACCGAGCGACGAGAGGCTGGCACCGTTTGGCGCCTTGCTTCTGAGCCAGGCGGATTTCCATCGCGCTGTTTGTCGGGCAGGAAGCGCCAGTCTACAGTAGGGCTTGAGCGTATCCACGCTTTGTCACTTTGCCATCGAGCGCGCAAACATTCGGTAAATTTTGGTGTTCCGTTTACAAGTTCAGACCGCAACCGCGCCTTCCAAATGGTCGACAAAGGCGGCCACTGAGCCTTAGCATGCGGCATTGAAAAGTTGTTGCCTGCATGTCCGATGTACGGTATTTCGACTTTATTTACTCGTTTTGCGATTCCACTCCAAGTGGTGGTTTGAAACCAACACAACCGTCATTTAAGCTCGGCAGTATTCCAGTAGGAAATGCTTCTGTGGTCGGGAGTAGTTGTACGCTTGCATGCTTTGCTATTTGTTGTTTACTGTTCCCGGCACGTGCCGTGTCCAACTTTCTGCGTTCGTACGCCCTGTCCAACCCGCAGTGGACCTCGTGGATCTCTGCCACCGTTGTAGGGATCGCCGTGCTTGCTGTATACGCGTGAAAATGCGCCAATTCGCTAAGTACATGTTTTAGCGTCGAGCACTTTTTTACGTACCTTTTTAACGTAGGTAGCGTTGATCGCGATCGAATTAAATTTGCATCCATTATTTTTTCCCCATTATCGATAGCAGGGACCCTGCTGCTTGTATTAACCATATTTTTTTATCTTTGGATACACCCTGCTTTTTTAAAACTACTTTCTTGGCCGTAGCCGTTATCTTCCGTAAATCGTCCTCAAGCTTGCGTTCCTCGTGACTTCCTTAGACCTTTAGAGGTGTATTTCGTTGCCGATATATGTGTTGACTACCAGTTGAACCTTTAAATTATTCACCCGTAGCGTCCTGTTGCCTTCTTATTGATTGTTTATTGGGTGGATTGCGTGTTGGCGCCTTTGAAAGCCCTTTCTCAGCGACGAGTCAACTTTATGAAGAAACTATTAGTTATGCAGGATGCGAGGCAGAAGTTATGCATTTTAGCTCGGCATGACTTCGCGTATGCGTCGTGGCTTTCGAGCAATTGGACATTTCTTCCGCATGGTTGGGCGTGTGGGCACAGTTTTGCCATGCTTCCATTCCTTAGTCATCATTGACAATTCGTATTGCCACTTCCTCGGATAGTGTATTGTAAAACTTTGTGGGATCTTTTTTGTACTTCTGAAAGGTGAATTGTCGGGCGCGTCTTTGGGCTCGTTCGTCGGCACCACGTGTAGATCAGTTCCCTTTTTCAGCACAGGAGGTGCCACCGCATTGCTTGTTTCGCCGTGAAGCATGGTTGTTCTTGGTTTTGGCTAGCGGCAGCATTCTTGTTTCGAAGGTGCGTTATGCCATCGACCATATGGTAAGTCGAGTCGAACTGCAAAAGATTCGCTTGCTATTGAAAGTAATTGTGGTTTTGTTTTCACGTCGGAACCTCTTTGAAATTGTAGTCATTCAGCTTACCGTGAGCGTGTTCGCGCTCGTCCGACAAGAAGTGCGTTGGCGTAACAGTGTTTGTTAAATAACCTTTCTTGCTCCGTAATGCTTTGCATGTAGCGTAACTATTTATAATTTTTTGCGCTCTTCCATTCTTTTATGTCGTCCTATTTGTCAGTGCAGGCATTTCAATTACACAATTCCTCGATTAACCGAAGTGAGCGTAATTGAATAGAAGGATCGTAATTTCGTATCTGTTCAGACGAATATATCCGTAGTTTAGGCGTTTCATTTTTCCCGTTGGACTGAATTCGTTGCTCTGCGTACTTTATTAGACATTGTCAAACATGTTCGCCATGCGTTGTCTGAAGCGTGGAGTCCGATATTTGCTCAGCATGCGACAAATAGCGAGCGTTGCCTGCATGCGTACACCATTGCTGGGCAGCGTAAGATTTTATCAGTTCACTGTTTCTTTTGTTTTCGGCTCAATGGAATTTTGTGGTCGCTTTCGACTGCTATTTCAATGAACGGGTGGTTTGCTTGGTTATTTTTAGATCAAACTGCATCCTGGCGTTTTGCGCGAATTTTTCTAGAGTAAGCAAAACGCTCGAAGAACCTTTTGCTTACTCTGGAGGCTCAGTGACCCCGTAATTTAATTTTCTTGGCCATTTGCCCATTTTTAAATAGTCACTTCCATGAATGAGCGTAAAGGATTGTAAATTTCGCGACCGTTTATCCGGCTTGTTGAAAAACATCCACTTGCTTTGAACACCTATTGTTTAATATTGTTTGTTGTTTTCTCCATTTGCGAAAGCATATTAGAATTCGGGTATGCGCAAACGTCAGCGTTATATCGCTGATTGTTTCCTTATACCAGGTGCGTCTATTGCGCATTCCAGTAGAGCGCTTCGATTCAGATATCTTCATTGCCGTTCTTCTGGCCTTAACCACGACTTTCGGTAAAAGTTTTTCTCTCCTTTGATCGGCTGTTGGCCTTCTCCAGTTGGTTGTCAAGCGTTGCTTGGGGGAAGCGCCCAAGATTAAACGGGGATTTGCGGAGGGCAACCAGGTAGCTTCTTCGGCGCCGCCAAACCGAAAATCGCTGCTTGTGTTGGACGTGGTGTCTTAAATTGTTTTTACGCCAATCCGCTGGTCGGTTTGCCGGAACATCACGTCGTCCAAGCGAAGCGATGGGATTGGGTTTTCATTTTGACGATTTGCAGCCAGCCGATCAGCGCCTGTTGGACGCTGCCAAGTATTGGCATTCGTTAACTTCCGTGCCGACTTTTGCATTAACTTAACGGAACAAGTGTCAAGTTGCCATTAAGAAATGCGAAAGAGTGGGAGTTGCGTACGGTGGAGATGTTTGCCTTGGTGACATATTTTATGCAAATTTTTCTACGCTAATGTTCATTGAAGCGTAAGCGCAGCTACCATGATTCATTGTCGCCTATGAGGAGGCGTTGCTCAGCGATGCCGCCGCAGCTTTGTGCCAATAATATTGACTTCCCTGACCACTAGTGCGCACGGTAAATTGGCGCAAATGCGGATAATTGACCATTGGAGTAATTGTTTTGCGTAACGGAGCGCCGAGTAGCCATTAATAAAAGTATCTTCGCTTTGCACCCGACTGCGGCTGTCCCAATTTCCCACTTGCTTTGTTTCCCATCTATTGAAGGGTACTTTTTTCGCATCCTTTTGTTGCCTTGTTGTCCTTTGTTCGACTTTCCATTGGCGCGTCAGTGTTTGAAATTTTTTTCGCCTCAATTCCAACTTGTTCGAACCCGTTCGAATTGCGCTTCGCTTGAAAAACCGTTCGGTTGTAAAGTTCTACGATTTCAGCGTTTGCAAAGTTCATTGACGTAGTTTGGCCGCCCGTCGTTTGGACGCCGACAGAGGTGCCAATATCCATTTTGCAAATTTTTTGGGGTTTCTTTCCCCATCCTTTCCTTGACAGGGGCGTATTTTGAAAAATGCCCTTCCTAATTTTTATTAGGAACCCATTTTGCGTCCGTTGCTTGACGGCTAAAATATCTATGAGTATATAAGAAAACGGACGAAGTGGGCAGAAGCTAATAAATAAACGAGACAAAAGTCGTGGTAACGTTTGTCCTGTTTTTGTAGTTGAACCGTACGCTTGGAATGAACAGCCCTCTTTCCATTGAACTGCTTCAATGAATCGTCAATGAAATTATGAAGGTGATGCCGTAGGCACTAAAGATCAGCATTTAACGTGTGTCTTCCGTGTCCGCAGGCTCACGGGAAGCGTAGTATGTGAAAACCGGTCCATTTTATTTCAAACTCATTGATAAAAGCCGTTTGGCCTTCGTATTCGTAGGCGCATAAGGATGAGAACTAAAAGTTTCGACTAATATGAAATATTACGCTACTGAATGTCTTCGAATTTTTGTCGCTCCCTTATCCGGGTTGAACCTATGAAAGCTCCCAATGTCCAGTTTCCATCGAATAAATGCATGCCGCTGGCGACCACGTCGGCTCCGAAGACGCTGCGTTGCCGTAAAATCTTGTTGTAACGCACTAAATGTTCTCCTACAATCGAAAGGTAATTTTAAAAAGTTGTATCATTCGTTGAGCTGTCGTGAATTGTCAAGTGGCGACTGAATGGCAATAAGTGTATACGCGCGGAAGCGAAGCGCACATCCTTGGTTTACGGTTTAATAATGGAATTCGCCCATGTAATATTAAAAGTTTTCCTTCGGTGGCACCTATCGATCAATTCTGCCGATTGGGTAATTGGACGCATGTTGCCCTTACAAATCCATTGCGCCCTTTGTGCGTCCTATTACTGTGGAGCATTATTGCTGTTTGTTTTTCTTGTCCGCTTGGTGCCTGCGAATTCTCCTCAAGAAGACCAACCATGTACCGTTGTTGTCGTTGTGCCTTGCCGCCAGAAGCCTATATGTATACTCCTAAGTTTGAATTATACGCGATCTCGATGTATATTGATTTGTGTGCATCACTTTGGATTGGAGCTGTTCAACCAACAACAGTAACCGATTGCCTATATGTTAAGGATCTGATTTTGCCAAAGACGTTGACGGAGGAAAGCCTACCGCAGTCAAGAGCGGACGCAGACGAGAGCAAATCGTTTTCGTCTGCGACTGTTTGTCGTAAGCGAATCTCGACCGTAAAGCGGAGTAGTAAGGGTGGTGGCGGAGTCGGTGGCGCTGGTACCGCCGGCGGTGGTTCCTCAACGCGGGGAGTGGGCGACAAAAGGCGCGGCTCGAAGTGCGCCAAAAGTCGTCGCAATGCCGCGCAGGCAATAGCCGCCATGCTGAACAATCATTTGGCTCCCGACGTGGCCAAGCACAAGGAGGACGACGAATATATACACAGCGTCGTGGTCACCTCAGTGACGGACACTTATGTCTTTTGTCGGGTAGCTGTCTTTCATTCGTGCCGTTGGTTCATTCGTTGATCGTGTTGCGCCATTTCAGGACATGTGCGTGGTGTGTGGCAGCTTTGGCAAAGGAGTCGAAGGTTACATGGTCGCCTGTATGCAATGCGGGCAATGCTACCACACTTATTGTGCCAATGTGAACGTAAGAAAGACCTTTGACCCCATTCATAACTTTTTCTCAATTAACCGTCCGGCGACGTTTGTTCAGCTCAATTACGTCATTGTAAACCGCGGTTGGCGCTGCTTGGATTGTACCGTATGCGAAGGATGCGGTCGGGGCGACGACGAACAGTATTTGTTGTTGTGCGACGAATGCGATATATCCTACCACACCTATTGCCTGTCTCCGCCTTTGGACGCCATCCCGCAGGGTGCGTGGCGTTGCAAATGGTAAAACGTCGCGCTATGCGTGGATCCGGCTAAGGTTGCTCAACTCGAACCAATTTTAAGGTGCTCCTGTTGCCACTTTTGCGGCGCTTCGTTGTCCAACGGATCGGTCGAGGTGATTGGCAACCTCCGAGCTTGTTCCAAGTGCGCCAGCCTGTTTTCCTGTCGCTTCTGCCAGCAGGAGTACAAAGAGGACGAATTGATTATGCTCTGCGACATTTGTCATCGGTAATCGATGCGCAGGTTCGTTGTTCGACTGTTTTGAAAATGTGTTTTACCCGCCGATCAGATGGGGCCATGCCACATGCAATGGACTCACTTCGGACGAGATGTTGTCGAAGGCTTCGGACGCCGGCTTCGTCTGCGTAATGTGCAGGCCGGGAAGCGGCGGAGCGGCTGTCGGGGAGGAGGCGTTCTCCAATTCGAAGCGTAAGCGAGCGGACGAAACTATTTTCTATTCCGCGAAATGGTCTCATTTTACAGCCTCAATGCAGTTTGTCATCGAAGGAGTGCTGTTGACCAAACACGGCTTGTCGACAGTGCAATGGCGACCGAAGTCGTCAAGTCCTTTGCCAGTGAATAGCGGCGAAACTGCGTGCGATTCGCCGTCGGTCCCCGGCACGTCCAGCGATAGCGGCGTACCGGCAGATGGGGTCGGTGTACCTATCAACGTTCGTCGATTGATGCGCCATGAACAACCATACGACAGTAAGATGAATGGCATTTTTGCATGATTGCACGTCTCGCTGTTTTGCTGATTAAACATTAATGCAGCTATTTGCTTTCTTGTGTAATATAATTAAGTTGATTACTTTCGTTGGCGCTTGCTTATTTGCCCGTTTTGATCGCCTGCGCTAAGTAGGCATCGAAGGAAGGAAAACCCATTGTACTTACCAATTCTGTTAATGTACGTGACAGTAAGTGTCTGTCATTACGCAGGTTCGTGACAACAGACTCTGAATTCAGAATTAATAAGCAAGTTATCTGTTTGAAACTTTGAATTTTCGAATACTGTACTTGGTTCGCAGGTTAGGGAACATGATAGCATTAGCGTGTCGGGTTTGCTTGCATAGCAGTCGACTTCCGTTAGCAAAAGGAAAAGGTGGGTTGTCTACCTTTGTCGCCCGGTTTCGTTCGTCTAAACAAAGCGTGCTGTTTGCGCTATTCGTTTATTCATCTTTTGTTCAGTCGCTTTTTTAAGAATTAAACGACGTTGAAAACTGCACTTCCGAGGCGACCCCGCCGAGCGCATATTCGGAAATGTCCATTGTCGACGGCGCCGCGGATCGCCAGAAGCGGTCGAGAACGCGAAAGCAGTGCAAAATTGGAATTGGCGGTTTCCACGCTCGCTTGAGCCGTCACCGTCCCGATAAACCCAATGGCGAAGGACGAACGGAAAACGGCGACTCTGTTTCTCCCGAGGCTCTTAAGCTGGGTGGCCCCGTTGATGCTGCGGAGGTGGTATCCGCCGGCAGCCTGAACGCGGATAAGCCGAAAAAGAGGAAGCGAACACGCCGGAAAGTTCTTCTCGAAGATCTGTATCCACGTTACATACAGGTGCGGTCGTTGCTTCGTTGAACATGTTCCATTTTGTTAGGTTTTGGCTTTAAGGATTCCTTTTTCGGTACCGCCTTGACTGACGGCAATGATTCGTCGCGAGCATTGGAAGAGCAAAAAACGTCGTTGACAGAAGTTGGTTTGTCCGAGTGCGAAATCAGCCAGGAAGCCGTAAAGAAGGCCGACAAGTTGATCGTAACCTCATTTGCATATTTTAAAATTTCAATCATTGTAAATGTCGCACATTGTCCGTTTAGATCTTCAAGGGACGAAGGTCGCCGACGCGTCAGGAGTCGCTGCTTGCCGAAGGAATGGAATTGGTAGAGGGCGAGGATATATTTCCTCACGAGTTGGATCACCACGACTTTACAAGTCTTTTGAACATGCTCATGCAAGGGGACAATGATCCAATAGGTCAGGACGCAGGTAACGCTATTACAATCCATTCTGTATAGCAGTTCCATTGACGTTGCCTGTTTTAGCGATGGGCGCCATTGACAATGCGGAAATGGAAAATTTAATAATGGACAACGTGTTGGACGGCGAACTTCAAGCCGGCAACAGCGAAATTCAACAACCAACCGTTGCTAGTCCCGGCTCGCTAAGGTCGAATGGCCAATGCGTTGAGACGATCGTGGAAGGTGGACCCCAAAGTGCGCAGTTCGCTCAGTTGACCGTTGATCCTTTTTTGGGATCCGTCGTTCCCGGACCGTTCAATGGTGGCGGTGGGGCGGTGACCAGGAAATCGAGTAAGCTCTCTTCGAAATCATGTCGGATGACGCTGCAATGTCGTCCGCCATTTTGCCAAACTTTAATTACTGCGCATACATCTGCCTCATTTTTAAGCTTCGTGTGCAGAAGCGCTGATGCTTCGTCCTCCGATTGCTGCTGTCAACGGTATACCACGTTTAAAGTCTTTTCACTAATTGTCCTAATGGAAGTGAGCGGTAGTTTAGCGCTCGATTCAGTGGTGCTTCGCTTCGGCAATCCGTTTGCATGAATGAAGCGTAACACGCAAATTAGAATGCGCGAAAGGATTGCATTGGTTTGCTATTAATGATTCATTTTCCAACAGTTTCCACTGCTGCGTTCCCATTTGATTGGCAGCTGATGAAACGAAAGCGAATCATTTATGACGGTAATATTCTCTCCCCGTCACGGCAAAGCGCAGAACTTTTTCGTAGCTAAAAATTAACTCATTTTCCGGCCGACCAAATCGAGCCTTATTGTTTTGCAAACATTCTCGAAGGAGTACACTAGAAGTTCGATCATACGGACTTTCGATTATCCGGACTCCTCGAGGAGAACAATAGGCTTACAGGATGAATAAATGGAGTTCAAGTTGTAAGCCGTCACGGTTTGACGGGCCTTTCTTCTCTTTCTAAAACGCCACTTTCTGACTGTTGTCGTTTTTTGAAGGTCGGTTAACCATTACGGAAGCAAAATATTCTAATAGCATAAGGTTAAAATGATGAATGAAATACGCACAGACGAAGGAAAAGCAGTAAAGTAAACAAACCTTTCGATTATCCGGACTTTTCCGTATCCGGAGTACCCCCTGCATCAATTAGTCCGGATAATCGATGCTCTAGTGTATTTGCAAATTAGGCTGTGAAGTGACGCGCCGATTTCGTCGTTCTTATTTTTCAATGGCGGGAAAGCAATGAAGCCTGTCGAGCTGTTTCTTTTTCGCGTGCGATATTCACCATCGTTGATGCAATGGCCGCTTCTGGAAATTGTCAATGGAAAGTATTTATCAATCGAGGATGATTCCCTTTGCCGATCCAAGTTCGATATTTTAAATAGGGTTGTTAGGAACTTTTGTCAGGTCGGATCACAAGTCCTATACTTGTTTAAATTGAATGTTAAATCCGTGCACTTAAGTATTTGGTAAACTTTACGCGGTGCAATATGAGCCCGTAGAAGCTACGAGCTTCTGTAAAGAATTAAAAATGATAAAGTGTCCATTAATTCCCTCGGCATAGAAATCTGCGCTTCGAAGCGACGGATCTTTCGGAGCGCTTTTGTCCATGCGTTCTTTTGATGATGACTTACTTGTGAAAAAAGTAGTACTCCGTCGAGGAGAGGCTTGATAAATATGTTGGTTGCGGTAGAGTTCCGTTGCCCATTTCGTTGAGCTTCCACTTGACCGTCTGTTGGGTATACGGTTTCATCAGGTTATGTAGAAGCATTGTTCTACGCCTATTGTCCCATATTCAACGTATGCCTTCCAACTGTTCGTGCAACTGGTCAATTTTCTTAGTGTACCTCCATACGGTGATTATCTAGTTTGATGTGTCCACCAAACGGATATCGTAATATTTTTTCGTGGATGTTCGGTTTGGAGTATAGTTTCAGAATTTCTTCTCGGTGCAGCTACGCGGAGGGATACATTCAGTTCAATCCATTCATCGCACATCGCAGCGGGGTGATTTTCGTGGCAGAATCGGAACTGAGAGCAAATCTGTTTACATTGAAGATTTTGATTTTCAGTCAATTCCAGCGGCACTCGTCCATCGAACCCGTTCGGCTTTCTAATGTGGCGCAAACGGCAAGCTGCTACGAACACCATAGTTCGTAGCAGCTTGCTCCTTCGTCTTGTATTTTATTGAGCCCGTTTGAAAAGAACTGCCCTTGAACGGTGATCCTTGTTCGCATGAGGGTCCATATTTCCAAATAACTCATTTCGATTATGAGATTTTTGGAACCAATCTTGAACTACGCGTTTGTTGTTCGTGTACTCGCCGGATACTTCGTTGACATTACGTAGGCAGTCTGTACATTTCCGTGGGATGCTTCGAACTCCTACAGTAGGAATTCTTGGTTTCCTACGTGTAATTTGACTGTCCTGAAATCCATATGAATAATTGATTATACCTTAAATTATGCGAATGAGTATGCATCTTTACAGCAATAGTAGCAAAACAGTAAAGGACTTCTGAGTCGACACAGGAGGAGGGAGGTTAACCGAGCTTACGGCAGCATAGTCTATGTCGCGGCCTTACCTAACCTGAATATGCCGTAGGGGATGTAGGCTTCAAGTTTTTTCGGCAGTGTAGCGTAGCTGCTGGTGGCCTCGAGAGGGGAGTAAATCAGCGTTACGTGCAAATGTTGACTTGTAAATACTTTTGTCTTTTAAGGATACCGTCGCAACCGTATACCCACGCGGGTATGCCGTCCGACGAGCAGATGATGAAAAGGTGCGGTCAAGGAGACATGAAGAACCATCTGGAGCGTTGGGAGCAGGATGAACCGTTGGGCAATCGAGCCTCTATTGCCGCCGTACTGTACGCCAATATGAACTTTCCCGACCTGAAACGTCGATATCCGCTGTGGAATGACCGCGTCAAGCGAATAGCGAAGCTTTGGCGCTCTTTGAAGCAGGATGCAAGACAACGGTACGTCCAAATGGCGCGCGTCAATCGGTCGGCAATGAGATTGGAAACAAAGGCGCGCAATAAGGCCATAATGGCCACCGGACATCACGATTCATCGTGCAAATCTGTCGCTCCAAATGTGTGCGTCAGTACGGCGCGCGATTATCGTCGTTTGCAATCACCGCTTGTGTCGCCGGCATCGTCGGTCAGTTCCTACGACAATATTCAACAACGAGTGCCAACACCTCAACAACAACAACAACAGGTTCGTCTACCTATTCAAGTATCGCAAGCAAACGAACCATCGTCAAGCGGTTACACTTTTCAACATGGCGGTACAATGATGTCCCCTGGAGGAGGAGCAATGGTCGCTCAGAGTGTCGGATGTTATCCGATGCACGATTCAGTACACAATCAGAGCTACATACCTGAAGGCGATACTTCATTCCAAGCCGACATATCGCCAACGCCTTCTCAACAAGTAGGTGACTACGACAGAGTTGGACGAATTGGCGCCACCTGCCAGGTACATATTATTTGCGTCCTCATAAGTTTATATCGTTTTATTAATTATTTGCAGGCTGATTCTTATGTCAACGTTGGTCCATTAATGCAGCAGCAGCAAGCTGGTGTCGTCGTTCATCAACGGCAAAAGGAATTTCTCATAGCCGGTAGAAATTTGTTTTTTTTTCAATGGATTGCCAGCTAATAGTGTATTTTGCTGCATTTCAATTTAGGTGAATGTGAAAAGTCAAACTATGCTGCCGAAGTAATGCCAAAGATGGCTGCTGGAGGACCAATGATTGCATACGAACAACAACAACAGGGCAGATTATACGAGGACAATTCGACGCGGTCGCCTTCACTGTATGGCCAAATTGGAACGACGGAAATCCCTGCCGCCGCTTCTATTCAACCGTCCACATCGTTTTGTCCGGACGCGACGACCGTTGTTGTTCAGCATTCATCTTTGCCCAGTCGTCGTTGGTCAGTAGACAGTGGCAGTGGTAATGGAGGTGTGCCTTGCATTCGTTCACCGGCAACCAATCAGCAGACACCCATATGTCCCGGTCATAATAGCGGCACCGCAGCTGCTGTGGTCGGCGGTATGAGTGGTCAAGTTGAATGTTCCTCCTCACCGTCATATCCGACCACGCAAATGGTCGACCGAAACGTAGCGGTTGCTCAATGTCAGGTGACCTCGTCGTCGACGTTTCAACAAGCGGAGACGGAACCGGAAGATTGGCTCATTCAAATTCAATTCAGTTTGGTGAGAGAGCAGAACTGTTTGGAAAGAGAATTGGCCCAATTGAGACGGACGAAGAAGAGCAGCTCGTCGAAGCAACGACAAATGCGTAAGAACGGAATTGAACCGCCGGATGCTGATAAGCAAGCGTTGGCCAATTTATCCGAACGTATAGCTGAACGTCAGAAGCAATTGGATCGCATTCGAAAACAATTGAAGCAGAACACATCTGCTTTGGCTGACCAAAAGGAAAGAAGGGAAGCGCTTGGTTTGACGGTGGTCGATTCTAGTCCTTGTCATCCACCACCTTATTCACAACGTCATCATCATCATACGAATAACGATGGGGAACAGCGTTCTTCTTCTTCATCTGCCTTGGCCAGTCCACTTTCTCAAGATACAAATAATACATATCGCCTGCCATATAGAGGCGGCATGCCAACACATTCGCCTAATGAGCAGACAACGTCAAATCCCTTTCCGTTGTGGCAAAATAGGGCCGTTCAAACTGCTAACTACGTTGGATCCGAAAATGATCCGGCGGCTAATTGTAATTTGTCGGCAGCAGTACCTTCAAGACAGTGCTGTCCATCGGCTGTTGGTCCGTTGGTGTCACCTGGGGTTAAGCCGCCAAACTATGGCGCCATTGCTCCTCCACCTTCAGTTACGGAAGCACTTCAAGTAGGCTGTAGTGGCAGCTCGTACGCACAGCAAGAACAACCGGCCGACCTACTGTCGCCATCGTGTAGCGGCGGTGAGTGGAATTTTCTATTTGCTCTTTCTTTCAACGCTATTTCTTTATAGAAGTCAGAAAGGCGAAGCGGACAAGGAAGCGAAAGTTGATAGTCGCTGCCGAAGGCGGTAAGTTGTTGTTGAGAAAGTGTTAAGCGAGAATGATCGTTTGCAGGCTCCTCGTTCGACTACTTGAACTGCAGTCGCGTCTGCTACTTTGCCATTTTGGATTCGTTGGCCGATGATTACGACGCCGACATTGTTTGGGTACTTCGCACGGTTTTGATTCGAGTTTGCGCCGAAAGGACGTACGGTAAGGCTGGCGCTTAATTGTCCCCCCGAAAAGCGTGGCAACGTTCGTTCACTTTGCAGAACTGAAAGGAATGGCGGAAAAAACGACGATCGACAATTTCGAGGTGACAATAACGGAAAATGTCCAAAAACGGGTAAATGCTCGCTTCGCCAACTGCGTTGCTCGCGGCTCTTCCGGGCATGCAAAAATTGATCCGCAGGTTGTGCACTTGAAAATTTCCATTATGGCCTGTTGTCATCCTTTTAAATTTGAAATTGGCCAACCGCCTGCCTGTTGCAACGATTTCGCATCGCGTTATGGCGACTCGTTTATTAATATTTATTTTAAATACGATGCTCCGCATTTGCGGGCCTCTCGTTCAACGACGAAGGAGTTCGATCGCGCTGTAGCGCAACGCGTTAGGTCATACCCTATTAAAGTTCCGATTTCTAATTGTAAAATTGAACTATCTCGTAGCTTTGCTCGGAATTAACTTTGGCTATCTACGGCTTTTCTCGCGGGCGGAAAGTTCAAGCTGTTTGAAAAATTCATACACGGATAGGTAGGTCGGGTAAGTGGGCTGGAAACTTCGTAGCCGAACTTGTTCTTCACCTTATCCTTTACGACTTTCCAAACATATGTTTCAGTGTAAATGACTGCTAAATCCTCTCTGTTGGTCAGCTTTGACCGTATTTCCCTCAATTTTCTTGTTCATTTTTCAATTGCGGCACGGTAGGCCTCTCCGGTGTTACTTTAATCAGTTTGTACAAGACCACCATGACCTTTTTAGAAGGGTGGCAATGTGACATCTAATGTGGGCAGATCCCTTACGATTCCAGAACACTTTCAATTGTACAGGATTCACTTTTCATCACAAATAAAAATTTGCTTCATGAAAGGTTCCATTTGGTTCTCAGAAAGAAGTAGCCAACAGGTGCTTTTCGCATGAATCGCTGATTTCGTGAGATACCTACTCATAATGCTTTCTCGTTTTGCCTATTGAGTGAAGGTGATATGATATTGGGATGCTAGAAGTAGATAGTCGTTGCTCGATTTCTCGAAATGTCACTTGTTTGAACCATGGCGTTCAGGACGTCACCGTTAATTCTTGGTTCCGGTCACCCATGACCTTCACTTTCAAGCGGTTCATCTCCATTCTCGAATTTGATTTACCGACGACGAACATGCCGATGGATGACCGAACGCATCGGTAATTTTTCTGGCTGCTGCAATAGTGCTCAGTGGACAGTTGAAGGCAGAAAAGAAAAGAATAGCAATAGGCAATCACACACCATTTAGGAATGATTTCAGTTCGGCAATGCTGCAAAATCGGAACTTATGATACGATCCAATATAATCATTGTTTTCCTTTATAAAAATTGAAACACATTAAGTTCGTCGTCGTGCGACTTGGCACCACTTTGTTGTATACGAAATTCCATCCACCGTTGCCCATCTTCAGCGGTAAACAAAACTGCTGCTCAGTGGGATTTGCTGACTGTTTAGAATACGGCATTCAATTTGTCTTTCGAGTTCTAAATTGACTAACGATTTGAAAAGTACGTTTTTTGTATACTCTATTCGATTTGTAGGTTCGGAAGCGAAGCAGAAAGTTGGGCAGGTCGAGAGGCGGCTCGGACGGTTTTGTAACTGGCGAAGGATCGTTGCTGGTTGATCAGCTTTTCAGTCAGCTTCATCACCTTGCACCTGTGATGATCGAGGAACCTCAACCAGCCTTCGACCCGTCCGTGTCCACCATGTACGGCGTCACACCGTTGTCCACCCGTAGGAAAGTTTTGTTTTTTGGCATTCTTGATCGATAGCGTTTTAAGGCAAACCGTTTGTCGTTGGCACAACGGTGGGGCATTTGAAGTTGAACTTTGCCAACGACTACTATCGTAGCTTTCCACATCCCGTCAGGGAGACTCCGGTAAGCCAATATCCTTGCCTTCTTCAACGAGCCGATCAAAAACAACAATCGGCCGTTACTGTTGAATGCGACGCAGCTTCGCTTGTTGAAGGACGGTAAGTTTACGTTGACGATGATTAAACGTTAGTGGGGAACTTTTCAGTTTCACCGATAGTCCCGTCGAATTGGTGTACAGCGACAGTTCGAGCGTGGACGAAGAAATTTTACCAAATTATCCCTTTTTAAAACCGGTGCTTCCTCCCGAAGGGCGTTTGTCGCCCAATTTCAGACTCGTCGCGCCGGTGCTGCATAGAGCGGTTCCCGGCGATCCTCCTCCGGGTGTCCTTCATCAATTGTTCAGTGCGGCACCCGAACCAAAGACGGTCAATGTCACGGTGACATTGGAGCCCGCTGTCGCATCAAATGTCTCCAATGTACTTCGAACGTTGGCCACTCTGCTCAACGTTGACGTGCCCAATCATTTTGAACTTCATATGGACACGCCACCGCAGACACCGGATAAAATATTGACTAGTAAATTATGGAAAAATATGCTTTTTATCTTTTTCAACATTTTCCATTAGGTCGCGAATATACCGACTCTGGACAGGCAGTGTGCAGTCAATGCGCCATGGCTATTCACCAGACAGCCGTGAAAATACGTTTGGCCGAACTTGGACTTACTCCAAAAGACGATGTATCAATCAATACTGAATTGTTCTAATCGCAACGAAATTAATTTTGTGCATTTTGATTGGAGGATACGGAGGAGATCGTCTTCTGCAGCGAATCGTGCTATTCCCACTTTGCTGCCAAGACAAAAATGGGCGCCAGTCCAAACAGCCTTAAGGTTCGCGCTTGTTATTATCATTGCTTTGACGATAGTTGTACCGAAAAAGAGCTGTTTTTTAGCGCATTCACCACGCTGCCGCTGCCTTGGATGGATCCTCCGAATTGTACGCGGCCGAAAGTGGAATTGACGAGTTCAAATTGGACGAAGTTATTCGAAGCGTCGTTGGAACGTCGTCGGCAGTATACGGTAGCGGCGGTGCTTCCAAGGAGGCAATTGTTCACGTCAGAGATTTGCCAAAGTTGAAGGATTGGCTACAAATGGATGCCGAATGTCAGGCAAATATTTATCAGGCAATTGTTTTAAAATTGTTCGCCCAATTGATCTCCATTTTTGCGTTTGTGTAGGAAAGCAAAATCGAAAAGAAGTTGAAAGGGGTCAGATGGCAAATTTACAGCAGTTGTCAGAAATCGTTGTCCCGCGTTCGGTTGGCCAATAGTCCCGAGTCGGTATATGCTCCCTTTCAAGATGTAACGCTTTGTTCGTCCACTGATAATTAATGTTTCATCAGCTTTGGAAAGAGATGCTTCCCATTCTGTGGCAACCGTTTGGATTGCCGCCGGATACTCGTCAATGCCAATTGTGCTCAGATGTTGGCGACGGCGTTAGCGAAGTGTGCGGACGGTAAATATACGTCTAATCCTATTATTTCAATGAATTATTATTATTATTGCTGGTCACTTTAGTAGCAGTGTTAATAATTACTTCTGCTGCGTAAATACAAAAGGATTTTCAGGTTGCTAAATATGGATGCCGGTCGTTGGGTGCACGTCAATTGCGCTTTGTGGTCAGCGGAAGTTTACGAAACAATGGATGGCGGTTTGGTTAACGTAGAGCAGGCGGCTCGACGAGCCGCAATTTCCCGGTGCGCTCTATGTAATCACGCGGGAGCCACCATTCCTTGTTACAAACTGCGATGCAACAGCACGTTCCATTTGAAATGCGCTGTTGACAGTCGCTGTACCTTTCTGCTGGACAAAGTAAGCACAAACAATACAGTTGTGCACAAGTGGCTGCTTAGCTTATTGTTGTTCATTTAAACTTTTAGACGATGTACTGCTTTGAGCATACGCCTCCTTCGCGGGATAACGTACTGACAAACTTGGCAGTCTATCGTAAAGTTTTCATAGACCGAGACGAAAATAAACTTCTGGCAAAGTAAGGCGACTGACTCGATCGGTCGCAACGTTTGAGAGAGAAAAAATTGTTTACAGATTGTACCAGCAAGGTCAGTCCGGAGGCGGATGGGCAATGAGAATTGGTACGCTGATATTCCATCACGTTGGTCAACTGCTGCCGGATCAATTGCCAAACTTTCATACCAGAGACTTTGTTTATCCCGTATTGTCTTCTATTGACGGCCGTTGGGTGAATGTGCAATTTGTTCAATTTCAGGTCGGCTATTCAGTGTCACGTATATATTGGTCCATTTCCCATCCAAAGCGACGACAAATGTACCATTGTCAGATTAATGACGTTGACGGGCTGCCGATGTTCTCGATCAGCGTTAAAAACGCCGCGAATTTCGAGCAGAAGTTCCAGTCTCGTTCCGTTTCCGGTTGTAGCTCGAACACATCGCTCGTTTTGCAGCGCTTTTGCATATGTGGTTGTTGTTTGCAGAATTGTGGCGGGAAAACGTGCTAAGGCCCTTAAATTCAATGCGACATCACTCGGACGTGCTCAAGCTGTTTCCAAAGTACATCAGCGGAGAAGCGCTGTTCGGTCTGACGGAACCGGGAATACAAAAGATGTTGGAATCGGTAGGCTTCATTTTAAGCGTACACAATTTTGTTCCATTTTGAAACTTAGCTTCCGGGAATTGATGCTCTCGTCACGTACGAGTTCAAATATGGGCGATGTCCGCTGCTCGAACTGCCGCTTGCCGTCAATCCGAGCTGTTCGGCTCGCTGCGAACCGCGATTTCGCACCAATGTGAAGCGGTACGACAAAGACGTCGTCCATCCACTTCCGTCTGCTCATTCTGATTGATCATCCTTTGGCAGACCACACAAGTTGAACGCAGCGACCGCTCACTCCATCCAGAGTTTGCTGGCATTCAGCGGACTTAGCAGCGATTCGTTGTTCTTTTCTTTTGGCAATCGCCAAAGTATGGTTGCAAAGTGTACCAACTATCGAAAATTGAAGCAGGAATGGCCGAACAACGTATACCTTGCGCGCAGCAAAATTCAGGGACTCGGCCTTTTCGCTAAACGAGACATCGAAATGAACGCTATGGTCATTGAGTACATTGGCGAAGTTATACGCAATGAGGTACATAGCGCGTCATTGAATAAATTATTTGTCTGCATTCCACTTGTTAAAGTTATATCATTAAAACAATTCTTAGGTAGCCGAACGTCGCGAGAAAAGGTATCAAGAGCGCAATCGAGGCGTTTACATGTTTCGATTGGACAGCGATTGGGTGATCGACGCGACAATGGCCGGCGGACCGGCGCGATATATCAACCATTCCTGCGATCCCAACTGCATAGCCGAACGGATCGACTTGGACAGAGAAGCTCGTATAGTGATCATGAGTTGCCGTCCCATCTGCAAGGGCGAAGAGGTATGTTGTTGTATATACCACCCAAAATTGCGAGCACCCATATTGGGACAACATTTCCTTTTCAGCTCACGTACGATTATCAATTCGACTTTGAGGATGATACGAGCAAATTGCCTTGCCTCTGCAGTGCACCCAATTGCCGAAAATGGATGAATTAGCACTTTTCTTGTCCTCATGTTTTTATCCCCATTTTTTTAAAAATTGACTTGGCGCGCGCCTGGCAATTCAGGGCCGCCTCTGCTGCGCAAGCATGGCGGGGCGATTCAAATGTTTCCAAACTCTCTCTCTCTCTCTCTGTTTAAGAAGTCGCCTCGCGGTTGTTCGTTGAAATGCGTTGCGGTTCGAACTTCTTATTCTCTCCGTCATAGGCGCAGAGACAGAGAGCCGCACAATGTTTCAATGGTGCTGCACGCGCGCTTCCTTCACGCGCAGTGGTCGTTTTCTCCAGTCGCCGTTACACATAGTGCGTTAACACAGCCGTTTGTTAAATAATACGAAACTACCTTTTCTTGTCGAAAGCTACATTTACGCGCGCGCACACACACACACACACACTTTTGAAGGTTTTATAAAAGCATTTCAGATTTGTACCACGTCATCCATTTTCCCTTCCCTAATTGCTCGCAGTTGGCGCGTTATTTTCTACCGTCACTTTGGCTAGCCGTCGCTTTCCTTTTTTCACACCATTGGCGCGTTGCCGTATCGTTCCCCCGATCCGTTTTTGCACCCCGATCGTATCTGTACAAAATGTCCTACATCGTTCATGCCGCACACGCGCACTGCGTTTCCCGCGGAAGCGGGCGCGTACCGGCCGTGGAGCGTAGGCGACTTTTGCAAAACAGTAAAATATTGTTTGTCCATTTGCCATCTTTATCGGACGAATTGGCGGTGCTGCTGACGCGAAGATAGGAATGTTTGTCATTGCGTGACTGTTCGTCGAAAAGGGATCCCACTTCCATTCGTTCATTACTGGCGACGACGAAGGGACAGAGAGCAATGATTTCGGCGGACAATTGCTCGCGCTACTGCAGCACCGCTATGCCAATGACGACGAAGACCGGATGGATTGGCGACGCCTCAGCAGCAGCGGTGGCAAAGATGGAATGTTCAATTCAACCGGCGGCCCAACACGGTCAATACGCGCAGACGTGTCATTGGCATAGGCCGGATGCGCACTTCTATTTTGGCCAATCGACCGTACAACAACACCTTTCCGAAGAAGAACTTCTTATATGCTCAATTGCGAGCCAATGCGATGCGATGCGCGGACAAAATTGTTTAGCGAACAGCGGAAATTCTTCCACTTACCCGAACGGTAGGATGAATCGATGACGGCTTTCAATCGTTTCACGTACGTTCATTGTTGTAGTAACCGACTGTAGCGGCGATGCATGGTATGCTCAGCAGCAACACTCGACGACGCCAAGATCAGTTGTGCCGCAGATCGCCGCCGCCGACAACGACGACGAATCGGTTGCGCTGAGCCAATTGGAGAATTGGACGACTCAACGACGACGCTGCGCGCACAGTCTAATAGAGCGTCGATACAGAAGCAGCATCAACGAGCGGATGGCCGAATTGAAAAGTTTGGTCGCCGGAACGGATGCGAAGGTTGGTTGGTGTTTGCAGCGTAGCGGCGCCAGCAGCGCATCGTGTCGTTCGTTGTTCGCTTCTCGTTTAGCTGAGCAAGTCGGCAATTCTTCGCACGGCCATTGAACAGCTGAAGCGTCTGCGCCAAAGCAACGACTCTTTGCGAGCCGAGAATGAGCACCTGCAACGGCTGCTGTCGTCGGAGCGTCATCGCCATCTTCCGCAAAGCGAACTCTGCAACGACAGCAGCGCCGCCTACGTGGCCGTCCAACAGCCAACAGCGACCACCGCCTTCGACGCCGCTGATTGGTTGAGACGCGACGGCAATAATGTAAGACTGCTGACCGCTTCACCGACGTTCGCCGCTGACGCGCTGGTGTTATGCAAATTTTTTAAAATTCAAACTTTTGAAAGCATTATTGATGCTCATGCTCTCTTCAACTTAGGGCGGCGCCAATCCATGCGCAATTGAGATTAGCATTGTTTCTTTAAGCATTTTAGCGCGCCCAACTCCGCCAGCAAGCGCCGTCCCCTTCCTTTCGGAAAGGGACCCCCTTGTCCTTTCGACTTCGATTGGTCATTTGCCGAAGCAGTGCTTCGGAGCAGACACGCTAAAGTGGTCACTTGTAGCCGTTCGGGGAAAAGCGCAATTGCGTAAATACAAGCGCGGCGACACGTCGCCAAAACCGTGCATTTTTTAAGCGCTCGTCAATGTTTTCAATTGTCCGAAAGGGATGCCATAGTTTTTTGTTTAAATTTTTACCCGTGAACAGGTCGGCACTTCGGGGACGCTTAGGCGAAACGTATTGTTCAATGGAATAGGGTCGAGTGGACGGCGAAACGACGTCGTCAAAGCTTTCCCAATTGGCATGCTGCAATTGCTTTTGTTTTCTTCCATCGAAGCGTTCGCACGGCAACGCGTTGTCGTCAACAATCCGTGGACGCTTTTTCCTTCTTCTTTTCCATTCCTCTTCTTGAGCCCATTTGACGTTTGCGATTGCGCGAACTATTTGCCGCTTCTCGGCGATCAATGCATTCGACGGGTCGTCGTCCGCAGTGACAGTCTGTTTGGTCGTCGCTCCTCTTATGTACTTCCATTGCATTGTAGAGTTTTTGCGTGCAACCTTTAGCAATCGTCCTTCTTTCCAACGCGTAAGACGATCAGCGGCGGCGGGTCGTCCCAATTTATGACACTTGGAATTATGTACGGTCATTTTGAACGGCAATTGTTTGAATGCCGCCGCTTTGCACGTTGCGCAACAGTTGGAGAATGCCAGCCTTAGGTGACCCAAAAAGGCGGGAAACTTACTTTGCCAAGCAAATTGATGGACCCTTTAGAAAGGAACAATCGTCAAGGGCTCGGTTGGGTGAGGGTCGTGTTGCCGCGGTGCCTTTTCCGCAACGGAATTTGCATGTTTGCATGCAATTCAGGTTTTTCAATATAAATTACCTTTGGTGCAACAAGCGGGCTTGGAAATTAATGAATGAGCGCGTCTTGGCACTTAGCGCTTGCAATGACGAGCAGTTGGGCATCTTAGGACTTCAGCGAAAGTGCTTTTGGCAAATTTGCCTTCATCAGCTTACGGGTCACCAATTTTGTTACTAATTTGCTTATTCAGTTAGGCGTTGACAACTATACGCTGCTGGGTGTGCCTAATGGTGTAAAATTACAGAAGTTCATGTTTCGAGCCCCTGCAAATGCCAATTTAATTAATCATGCGGCTGCGGACGCGTTGGATTACGCGTAAAAGGCATGTACTGCGTTTTTAATGTTAGTCCTACGGTAAATGGCACCTGAGAGCTTCTAATTTGAATGTTTGAATTTTGGGCGAGAGAAATGCCATCTCCTGGGTAGGCAATCTCGGCCGCAGTTCTAGCATGGCGGCGACTGCTTACTACCACGGGGGACCCATTGATGCGCTGTGCTTGCGCAAATTCGATAAATTATTCACAGTGAGAAAAAGGCCCTCATTTCCGTAATTTTAACGGCCTCAGCAGAGGCTGAAAAACTTTTAAACAGCACTTGGCAATACGACCATAAGGGTGGAAATTTCACTGCTGGGTCTTTATTATTAATATCCCGTAAACATACAGTAATCACTGACGATTAACAAACAAATGCAGGTACCATGAGTGGGAATAAACATGGGGGCGTTGGTAAACATGGCGTAATTCTCGCGGCGCATTGCAGCTGTTCCCTACTTAAAGCGGTACTTATGGAGCGACACGTAAAGCCGTACGGACTTGCCTGCCACGGTTAGTATTGTGTAAAGTCAGAAACCAACTACTTAGTGTCAACTCTGGCTTTATTAGCATGCTTTATTATTAGTGTCTTCATTAGCTCCTCATTTGCTGGATGAAGCAGCACGTTTTGGCGTGCCGACAATTAATTACGGGTCGTCGCATGTCCGCTAAAACGGGCCGCGTGTTCTTCGCTCATTGCGATTGCAGTGATTATTTGCAGTGCTGCGGACACTTCGAGCAGGGTCTTATTGAGCGTCTTTGCTGCAGTCTTGCTGTTGAATAGTGATACTGTATTGTTTGCCTGAAAACCTTTAATTTGAACGTTTGAATTTGGGCTGAGAAAGTTAGAACGAAGTCGCGATGGTGAGATCAGTAATGCGGGTTTAATCTCACGCGAAGAGAAGGGTGTCGCCAATTTTGAGTAAATGGATGCCTTATTCTCCTTCATTAGTGCATGCCATTTGCGCTATACATCGTGCGAAATGATACCTTATAACAAGCGTTAGTGTAAAGTCTTTGTCCTTTTCCTATCATTTTTTTATTCCTTCAAGGAAGCGTTGCGCGTCCTTCACGTTCTGATGTTTACGTTTGCCCATCGGTTCGGCGTTCTGACAATTTCACGCAGATCGTCCTGGCGACGTTGGCAAAATCCGCGGTTGATTTTCTGAACTTCGTTGCCCTCTGCGAGCCTATGGTTTCCAAGCCTTTGGTCAACCCTTGTCACTTATACCTGCCATCCCGCTTTGAAGTCTTCCAGCTATTCGCCAAAGAGGAAAAGCGAACTTTGTGTTTGTCAAATTATTGCTAGTGCTCTGCGTAGCATTATATTAAATAATGATGTTGTTGCAAGCGCTTTGAACCATGTTCTCTAGAAGTTTACTGCACCGTCCGTGGTAACTGTATTACATGTATGTTACCTGAAAATTTTTGACTGTAGCGTGGTAACTTAAGGAGGAGGAAAAGTGCTTTTTCAGGGCGGCGAACGCACGGCGAGGGATGCTGAAATGAGATGGTTTGGTAAAACTTTTACTACCACGTTGGTCATATTGTTTGCGTGGTGCGTCCCCGGAAATTACCCCTAGCGAACATACCTCCGCAAGCCGCGTACAACAGCAGCATGTCTGTATGGAAAGTGGGCAGGCGAAGTTTAAGAAAGCTTTCGTGCTTTCAGGCTGGCGCAGAGTCGGATGCCGACGCATCCGCTCCTTTCTCTTACTCAGCGAAGGTTACCCTGTACGCCCTAATGGCATGCTTCGTCATAAGCAATCCTGCGCAGCTGATCGGCAGCGGCGCCTGGAGTCGGCAGCTTGAGTGGAGCTTCAGTTTTTCTCGCCTCTTTTCGGCAATAATCGGTCGGAAGGCGCTGCGCCGAAGCTTCGTACAATTTGTTGAGATTTTCAGGCAACAACGTCCATCGCATTCTGCTCTTGCTCGTCGTCAACCTGCTAGTGGTCATCTTTGTTACCACCAAACTGTGTTACGGTTGGCGAAATTCTTCGTCACTTGAAAACGACGATGAGCACTTGTGGTCCTCATGCATGGAGACGAAGAAGTCAGCCGACGACTACACCAGCAAAGTAAGTGTGCACGGCGGCGTTGTTTGCCTGATTATTGCATTTTATCCTTCATAGGGGCACGCAGAAGCGGCGCTCGAATGCCTGATCAGTTGCGCTACAGTTCTGCGGACGATCGACGGTCGAAGTTATCCGCTATACGAATTACTGAAAGCTTTGCTCCTTCCAGCCGGTCGCTGCACAATTGATCCCAACAAGATTGCCTGCGCCGCCGCGGTATATGACGACATACACAAGCTGACGCTGGCCGGTGATGTCCATTTTTAAATGTCAACTGCGGGACAACGAGTTCATTTGAAAGGCGTACAATGGAAGGAACCTGCGTACACCGGTCGGCAACTGTCGCTTCTTTCCTTGAAGTATCTGCGCAAAGGGGGGCACCGTTTGGACAAATCGCTAAGAGGAGAAATATTTTTGCTGGCTGCAATTGAAAGCAGAAGCGTTCCGCTGGTCGGCAAATTGCTCGTGGTAAAGTTTTCCTCATTTCTCATTACGGTCGGTCGTTTGCGCGCCTACTTTGAACGTTCATTTTACGCGTAGGCATTTTTCGTGCGCAAAGCAAGAGGCGTTTTCGCCGAAGACAATAATGGTAACGTTGACGAAATGTGCTGGCTTTACTCGCCGCTTGCCGAAGGGTATATTGTCCAATTGAAGCCTCGGTCATTCGCTGCTCATTTCTCTCAGTCAGTTTCCGGTTGTACGCCCAACGGTGCGTGCACTTAATGGGAAACTGATCAATGGGCCGTCTCTCTTATGTGCTCTCGACTTTTGCAGGTCAGTTCATCAATTGGCTTGGCGCCAACTTTGAGCAAACGGCGCTCCTGGAAAGCTGTCAGTTGTTGTTATTTGGACGGTGAGTAGCTGTGTACTGTTTTATACAATGCGCAATTGTCTTTCGATTCGATTGCAGAGAAAATCCAACCTCCCGGCAATATCTTCGCTTCTGCATTTCCAAATGCGTAAGAACCGTTTCTTGTACATTCGCAATGGTTTTGAATACGTGGAGGATGTTTGACAACCGTATAAATTGAGCATTATCTTCTTTAAACACTTTACACCATCGTTGTGATCAATTATTCTTCTTTACCATAAGAAGCACGACATAATAACGTCCTTTGAGTACAGGAGTACATTAGCGGAGCCAAGTAAGGCATCTGAGATCAAAGTTTCGATCACGAGCTTACTACCCCCTGTACGGAGACCAGCACCAAACGTTACTGAGCACGAGTTTCACGGGATTTATTAATGAGATCTCAGTGTGTTAATACTAATAGCAGTCGTGTTGGAGCAGTTCACTTCGTTCGATGAAGTGTCATTATTTTTAATGGACGTAGTGTACAAACCAGTCGGTATGAATTCATCAGAAACCATTGGAAAGGAGCTGGCATGTACTTTCAATGAATTTGTTCCTAAAACAAAAGTTACGAGAGTGACGAAAATAGCAGGACACACACACCTTCGCTTCGAGCGCAGTTGTTATAGGAACTGCTCGCCTTCCCTATAATTCGTATATATGTATGGAATACCTTAATTTTGGCCACTAAGCGACTTACCTCCGAACCTGTTTGAAGAGCATTCTTAATCTTCCCATAGGATTTAGGCTCACACAGCGAAGTAAGGAAATTTGCATCGAGATGGAAACTTATCCGTACATATAACGCGGACGTGATGGTCAACTATGGGGTCTTTTCACTAGGATCTGCAGTGAGCAAGCATTAAAAATGTAGGAATAGTTGCCAAGCAAAGACGAAACAGAGAAAGGAGCTTACGTTGTGCGGTGCATATTCTCATGTTTAATAGCTGAAGACATAATGAGCTCCGAAAATTATGGAACTTATTAATTTTAAAAAATCAAACAAAAAGTAGCGCGAACTTGTTCATTTATAACGCGCTTAGTTACCCCGTTGCAAAGGTGCCGATATTCATTAACAACGCTGCTAAGAAGTGATCAAAGAAAATATTTCTAACGCTTCCAATGGTCGCTCAGTTCGGTGGCTGATGTTGATCGCTTTTAGATGACGAGCAAACGCGACGATTGGAAAGTTCGGTTGATCAAGTTGGCGGTTGGCGACGAGGAAGCAACACTAAAGGACGAGCGCAAAAGTGCGCCGCCCAAAGAGGTCCTTTCGGCAAAGTACGATTCCATTGCTGTTACCGTATCCATGCGCATTGGGACAACAACGCTTTAGCACTTTGGAGGAGCTTTGCTTTGTCGCATTGCGCGCCAAACGGTTCGCGTCGACCGACGACCGTACGGTCGATGCTCATTGCGCTATTTTTAATGTGTGCGAACGATGCGCCGACTCGATTCGGCTGAAAACTGCGGACGACGACGTGGAGGTAAAATGAGCAGTTGGTTTGCTGCTTGGCCATTCCGACGTTTCAAGGAGTTGCTCCAATGTTTGGCCATCCAATGGTGCTTAGAAGCGTGTGTACTGTTGATCGGAGCTGGTCGGCAAAGTGCGCTTCCACGCGAAGCAACGGCGCGCGATCGTCTCCTTAAGAAGGCGCTGTCAAAGTTGGTCCAAGTAGAACGCGCCCAGGCGGAACAGCACCCTTTGTTGGAAGAAAAAGTGATGAACGATTTTAAAATTTTGAATTTTTAAAATGTAAGTCCTTTTTCAGTTGCTGTGCCACGAGAAGCTGAAGCTTCTACTGGAGATGGGCAATCCGATTAAGGTTAAGTACGCAATTGTCGGTTGCCGACCGAAAGGAGCGAACGGAAGTGCGGCGAATGATGCGACCTGCCTGACGCAACCTAATACGGAAGAATGGCTTTCGTTGGTCATCCAAAACGCCATGCGACCCAGTCGGTTGGACGCTTAGCAATTTTGCCGGTATTACGTTTCTCTTCAGTTCCAAGCAGGGATGCAATTTTAACGTTTACTTTTCCAACGTTTCTCCTCTATACTTTAACTCAAAGTCGGCGGATGCTACGCTGCGAAAAAATTATTCTACATTCAATGCGAGTGCAGCATTTCCTTACTTCGTCGTACCTTCATCGTTCGCCAATTCATTTATTCTCCCGCTTTGTATTCTCCCTTCGTTCCTCCACTTTGCGCATATTCGCTTCGAGACGATTTTTGCGCGACAAACGAGAGTTACCGAATTTGCCAATTTTCTTACCCGGCTGCTTTAAGAAATTGGAATAATCTTCAGTTTGGAGCACATATCGCAAGGAACGTCCGCAAACGAAGTGCAGTTCGCGTTTTTCATAACTTCCATTCTCCTTAATGACCGTTGCGTCGCTCAGAGTGATGTTTAATTTTCCATCAATTTTCTCGACGACGCCATGCACCTTAGTGTCGTTGATCATCTCGACAATGCATCGTTTGCCCACCGATGGCATCAGCAATTGGAAAAATTCTGACGGCTCCTTCAGGTGGTATCCGCCGGCGCTCGATTTGTTATTTTTGGACGTTTGCGGCAGCGATGATTGTTTGCACTTTTGATCTGTCAATTGACGGTAGCCGCAAGCTATGCTATCCTAAAAGACGGCGCGAGTGAGTCATAACAGTGACCGACTTGGGTCGTAGAACAACAAAGGCACAACAATACACGACAATCTCATTCCCATTGTTAACGTAATTCTGCTTGATTACTCGGATTTGAAAACTATGCTTTGTGCGATCTATCAATAGCCTTTCCGCGAACAGCTGCCGCCTCTGCGCGTGACGTCAATGACAAAATTAAACGATAAACGCTATCATGCGTTGCCAACGTCTATCTGCCAAAGTTCATGAAATATAAACTGTCGAGAGCATGTTTACCATTCGATTGGCGCAAAACCGTTTCAACGAATCGATGCTTCCAAGCGTACCAGGTGGAATCGAAACGTAAAAACAAACTGTACTCAATGTATACTGTGAATGCAGGTACGTACGGTAAACGCTAGGAAAGCTGCAATGGCCCATCGAATATGCGACTGCTGTAGGCGACCTGCGCACTTTGCCAATCAAAGCGCGCAGCGCAGGCATCATCTATTGTGCCGTGTAGCGCTTTGACAACATTTCCAACTTTGGCGTCCTTGTTGTTTGCGCGTCTGCGAAGTCCGACGACAAGCGCTCCATACGTTTTGCACTCTCGAGACGGCTGCTATGTTCGACCGCTCGCCAACGAAAGCAGGGACTCGCAAGATGGCTGGATGCATTCGCAAAGCTGCCCGCCCGCAACCTTCAGCGCGGTACACGGCAGTTCGCCGCGCGAGATTCGCCGCGCGAGATTCGCCGCGCGAGTTTCGCCGCGCGCGTTTCGCCGCGCGAGATTCGCCGCGCGAGTTTCGCCGCGGCAGCAGTTCACTGCGAGGCACTGTCTCGGCTGTCGGGCGAGTCGCCACACATAAATTACCGCTCCTTTCCTGGCCAATCTCCCTATTTCATGGTTCGTCTCCCATATACACGTCTTTCCTCCAACTTTCGGGTCTCTGTTCCATGCTTTCCCATGGCGTCGCTTGCAATTTCCGCGTCTTAAATCTAACCTATTACAGTGCTTCTTTCCCCGTTGTGTACTCTTTCTCCCAACTTAACGGCTCATCTCCGATGTACATGCCCCACTTTCGGGTCTCTGCTCCATGTGGAAACACTGAACGGCGGCCCATTTCCCCGCTTAACTCCAACGCATAGCCTATCCTGTTCGATTACGCTGCTTCTTTCGTAAATGCCACTTCTCTCTGCAAATGAACCGGCTCATCTCCGTGTACTTATTCTTGCTCCCACCTTCGGGTCTCTGCTCCATGTGGAAACACTGAACGGCGGCCCATTTCCCCGGCTTAACTCCAACGTATACGCTATCGTGTTCGATTACGCTGCTTCTTTCGTAAACGCCACTTCTCTCTGCAAATGAACCGGGTCATCTCCGTGTACTTATCCTTGCTCCCACCTTCGGGTCTCTGCTCCGTGTGGAAACACTGAACGTCGGCCCATTTCCCCGCTTAACTCCAACGTATAGCCTATCCTGTTCGATTACGCTGCTTCTTTCGTAAATGCCACTTCTCTCTGCAAATGAACCGGCTCATCTCCGTGTACTTGTCCTTGCTCCCCCCTTCGGGTCTCTGCTCCATGTGGAAACACTGAACGGCGGCCCATTTCCCCGGCTTAACTCCAACGTATAGGCTATCGTGTTCGATTACGCTGCTTCTTTCGTAAATGCCACTTCTCTCTGCAAATGAACCGGCTCATCTCCGTGTACTTGTCCTTGCTCCCACCTTCGGGTCTCTGCTCCGTGTTTCCTTATGCCGGCGCTTGAAATTTCCCCGGCTTAGCTTCATGTTACGACCTATTCCATCTGACAACGATACCTATTTCCTGCCACTGTGGCTTATGTACAATCCTGATTGCTTAACAAGTTTACTAGCCATTTCTCCAATAAATTTATGTTCAAGATTCCTTCACGAATCCACGTGCAATCACCAAGGAATAGCTCCAACTCGCACGCAGTTTATAGAGTCGGAAGACTTGCTTGCAGGTTCCACGGTCTTCTCCACATGTAATATTCGATTAGATCCACCAAAACCGGGTACTCCGCGCCATTCACATTATTGATCTTACCTTCTCACCAATTCTCCCTGCGATAACCCAGCAGGGGCCGAATTTAGTCAGTCATGCAAGACGGATTTTGCACATTGCCGATCTACTAAGGCGCACTATGTGACCTCCATGAAAGCACACACGCAAACAAAGGCTGATCGGAACAAATTATAACTACAGGAATTGTTCGCTTAACGTAGTTTCGTTTAACGTCGCTCACGGAGAAGACGAAAACGCTACAAAAGGCAGCCATGTTATGTATGTAGCAGTAGCGACGGGGCTGTGCGAAATACGTAAGCGCAATAGCATTGCCAGGTAGAGGGACCTGAGGAGAGGGGGTACGGTAGGGGTGATGAGGTGTGTGAGCGGTGCGTCGGGAGTGATCGGTTGTTAGTTTACGAATAAACAGTGTGCGACAGTCGTGCCACATTTTGGTAGCAGAGCGTGGTTTGTCCGTTCATCTATTAGTTCCAGGAGTGCTTCCGTTGGGCCACTGGAATGGCGAGCGAGAATGTCAATGAAACCGGGCCCTCAAGTGGAATCAATTGCGTTAGTCTACCCCGGCCGTTTGACGAAGGGAATTTTGAAGAGTGGCTCTTGCGGTTCGAGATCTGCAGTAGCGCTAATAGATGGAACGATGAAACGAAAGCACGACGGTTACCGACACTGTTAGAAGGTGAATCATTTTTGGCTTATCAACGCCTGCCAGGCAGCGTCCGTGGTGATTACCGTTCGTTAGTCGCTGAACTGAAGAGTAGCTTGCGGCCTGTAGGCTGCGCTCGAACGGCGTTCGTGCAGTTCGAAAGCATGCGTCTGAGAAGTGGAGAAAGTGTGCGCGCCTTTGTGCACCGGCTGACCCAAGCGCTCGATCTCGCCCTTCCAGGACTGGACGTTCACAGCAGGGATCGTTTCCTTCTACAACGCTTTCTGTCTGCGCTGCCAGATCACTATCGGCGCCAGCTGCTACTACAAGGAGAAATTGTTTCTGTCGAACAGGCGATTCAGAAGACACAGATGCTATTGTCATTCGAAGACACGCCATCTGCACAGGCAGCGGCCGTCACTTCGTCTGCCCCCGCGACGCGTCAGAGAGAAAGTATGGACGAAGAGGAGCGTTGGCGACGGATGGAGCGAAGAATCGACGAACTAAGCCAACAGATAACAACCTTGACAACACGCCCGCGGCGGCGGCGGCCAGAAGATACGCGATGCTACGCTTGTGGGTGTATGGGGCACATAGCCAGAAACTGTAGGGAGAGAAGAAACGTCGGAACAGTTGAGAACGCGCCGAATGGCAGAACGGAGTTGAGTCCAGGCCAAAACGCTCAACCGGCAGACCCCAGTGTAATTGTTCGCCGAGCGACTTGCGGAACAGAACGAGCTACTGTGCCAAATCGGTATCTGGCTTCGACGACGGTCGATCAATATGTAAGAGTCAGCAGCCCAGGCAATATTTGCTGATCGCAGCGTGTATTGAGAACCAGCGTTGTGATATTATGATAGACACGGGTTCGTCAGTGAGCATGCTGTCAACTACTTTCGTACAGAGGTTGAGGAGAAACGCAGAAATTGGAAGTGTTCCTTCAATGCATCTTTTGAATGCCTCCGGCCAGCCAGTAGACGTAAAGGGAACAATCGTCCTGCGAGTAACCGTTGGTGAGTTGAGTCAGCCGGTTAAGTTCGTCGCGGTAGAAAATCTCGTCGCGGAGGCAATCCTTGGAATGGATTTCCTCCTAGAAAATGAGGTCAACGTCAATCTGAAAATGGGAAATATCAGTTCACCACGCATTGGGGTCGTCAGCCTAAAATCATGGGACCGAAAGTCAGAATGGCCCGGCAGTTCATGCCATGTTCACGCGTCAAGTGTACAGTGGTTCCCGGAGGGAGGCGCTGGAAGTGACGAAAACGATGAGGCCGCAGAGTGTGAAGTTCCCTGGGTTGGAAGGACAGCGACATGTGAATTGCCAGCGGCTCCAATAACATACAACAGGGTGCTAAGCACTTTCCGATCGTTGTTCGCAACGAGGCCAGGGAGGACCAACCTGGCGAAGCATGCCATAATCACGACAGGAAATCCGGTCCGCCTGCCCCCAAGACGTATTCCAGAACAATTCCGGGACGCGGTTCAGGAGCAGATCCAAAAGATGCTGGATGAGGGTATCATCCGGCGCAGTCAAAGCCCATGGCTCGCTCCAGCGGTATTCACCCGCAAGAAAGATGGGTCGTTGCGGTTGTGTGTTGACTACCGTCAACTAAACAAATGCACTCGCAGAGACTGTTACCCCTTACCACTACCCGATGAGGTACAGGGTAGGCTAAAAGGAGCAAGCACATTTTCAGTCCTTGACTTACAGTGCGGGTTTTGGCAGTTACCAATAAGAGAAGAGGACATCGAGAAAACTGCCTTTTCCCCAGGGCCTGGAATGGGGATGTTCGAATTCGTAACTATGCCCTTTGGATTGACCAATGGACCAAGTTCGTTCCAGAGACTGATGGATGTTGTGCTAGAAGGAATCGAATTCGCTATGGTATATATGGATGACATACTGGTATTCTCAAAAGATGAAAGCGACCACATAAAACACCTCGCGGCAGTACTGGAAAGAATCTCAGCAGCAGGCCTAACCCTGCGGGGTCACAAATGCCGTATCGGTGTTAATGAAGTGTCATATTTAGGTCACGTATTCTCCTCAAGGGGGATGCAGCCAGACATGAACAAAATTCGGTGCGTGAGAGAGTGGCCGCGGCCAATGAGTGCGGATGAAGTACGACGCTTCATCGGACTAGCATCATATTATCGAAGATTTATCAAGCACTTCGCTGACATAGCGGCACCCCTTCACAAGTTGACGGGAAAGAACGAACCGTTCGTTTGGGGTGAAAAATGTCAGAACTCTTTTAACGCCTTGAAGGAAGCACTGTCCTGTGAACCAATCCTGGCGCTACCCGATTTCACGATGCAGTTCGACTTATTCACTGACGCGAGTCAGCATGGACTCGGCGCAGTGTTAGAGCAGCGGAACCGCGTGATCGCTTACGCGAGTAGGGTTCTACGCCCTGCGGAACGAAACTATAGTGTTACCGAGAAAGAATGCCTGGCAATCATCTTCGCGGTAAAGCAATTCAGACATTACTTACTGGGCTCTACCTTTACGATTCACACGGACCATCGGCCATTGCAGTGGCTACAGGAACAGAAGATGGAAGGTAAAATAGCGCGATGGGCTTTGGCGCTCCAGGAGTTCGACTTTTCAGTCAGTTATTGCCCCGGAAGAGCTAACAGGGCTGACCCCATCTCTCGAGGGCATGAAACGAACGCACCGCCACCAAAATGCGCGGTCACGAGAGTACAATCAGCGATCACGGATGACGAACTGCGAACCGCCCAAAGGAACGACCCCATCCTTAGTGAAGTCATACAGGAATTGGAATATAGAGCGCGGCCCTTCGAAAGACTTTCCAGTAAATGGAAAAAAAGCCCCTTTTTACGGTATGCCCAGATCCACGACAGCTTGTCGTTGTGTAACGGCATATTATACAGAATCGTGCGCATAATGCCAAGCGATACGTCATGTAAGGTGCCCGTCGTACCTGAATCACTAAAGAATCGTTGGTTGGAGTTAGCGCACGATAGCCCAGCGGGCGCTCACCTGGGTACTGACAAGATGCTCGACAGGTTGCGCAAGTTTGCTTATTGGGTCCAAATGGCCCACGATGTAAGTGAGTATTGCAGAACATGCACGAAATGTCAAGAGCATAAATCGAAGACGCACCCACCAGTTCCGTTGGTCAACATGAAAGTCGGTGACACGTGGCATACGATTGGTATCGACGTACTCCAACTGCCAGAATCGAAACTGGGTAACAAGTATTTGCTAGTCTTACAAGACTATTACACTAAATGGATTGAAGCATACGCTATGAAGGACCAGACGGCGAAGACAGTGGTCTCAAAGTTAATCGACGCATTCAGTCGGTTCGGTTTTCCAAAGGTAGTCCACTCAGACCAAGGACCAAATTTTGAAAGTACGATTATAAAGGAGGTCTTACAGGCCTTCGGGGTAAAAAAAACGCGGACAACATCGTACCACCCGCAAGGAAATGGTCTCGTCGAACGGGGCAATAGAACAATAATTCAAATGCTAAGCACTTATGTCGACCGCCATCACGATTGGGAAGATGGTCTCCCAATGCTGCTGTACGCGTACCGCACAAGTCGCCATGCCGGGACAGGCGTCTCACCGTATTTGCTCATGTTTGGCAGAGAGGCACAGCCGTTGCCCTTGTATAACGTCCAGCCGGAGTTCCATTTGCAGCCACGCGACCATCTGAATGAATGCATGGAAAGAATGGCCCGCGTAAAGAGATTCGTAGATGCTCACATGACAAGCGCTCAGTCCCGCCAGAAACAGGCCTACGACATGACAGCGGACGCCAGGGAACCATTGCAGGTACAAGATGCCGTACTCTTACAAATTCCGAAGCAAGGTAAGTTAGCGCCCAGATGGGAAATTGGATGGACAGTGGAAGAACTCAACGGTCCCACTACCGTCTCAATTCGTCATGACGACGGCAGAAAAAAGACGGTCCACGTCAATCGTCTTCGAATAGCACACCATGGTCGCCCGACGCCCACGGCGCAATGGTACCCAACAACCGTCATCCAGCAAGATGAAGCGCCCAACCCGCTGTCGGAAGAAACGTCAGTGACACCCGAGGGTACTGGCCTCAGGAGATCGAACAGACAAAGACGAAGACCGCGATGGATGAACGAATTCGTATGAGCTCGAGGACGAGCTCTTGGGAACCCCGGAGTAGTGTAGCAGTAGCGACGGGGCTGTGCGAAATACGTAAGCGCAATAGCGTTGCCAGGTAGAGGGACCTGAGGAGAGGGGGTACGGTAGGGGTGATGAGGTGTGTGAGCGGTGCGTCGGGAGTGATCGGTTGTTAGTTTACGAATAAACAGTGTGCGACAGTCGTGCCACATGTATGTCAAGTATTACATACTGCAAGTGATAGGTTAACCTATCTTGTCAGTCGAGTTCTAGCCTTTTTTGTCGTCCATGTTGTTCCAAGTGCCTACTGTCAGATATTATTTTGCGGACTCTTACTGCTCGATTTTGTTTCATTACCATGAGTGCCAAACGTGCGCTATTATTCTTGTGAAAAGGTGTAACGCTATCGCAGACCAAGCAAACCCGACAGTAGATGCGTTTTACTAGGTGTGAGAATGAACGAAATGTAAAGAATCAAAAATAAGACACCAACGAAAATACGAGAATAATATAATAATAGCATAAAAGGTAGGTCGGATGGCAAACATGAAAGGAGAGGAAATCTTTGCCGGTTGATCTCACCAAACAGCTGTCAGGGTTACAAAGGTTAACTGTTAGATGAATTTTCACATCATGGCACGTGAAGGACGGAGTGGAGTCCGCCGGTAGACTACGTTTAACTCCATAAAATCTCTTTATTCCTGCGAAACTCATCCACGTAATTCGTCCCTACAAAGTTTCCTGTTTTCTACATAACAAAGCCATATTACACTCTTTACTAGACAAATCACTAACTATACAAATTTCGAGCTCGCTAACGCAAGCTGGCGAATCTACATGCAGACGATTCAACCGCTCTTCATCGTCACCGAAATACTGCAATTGAATAACACAGAGGTCTTTGCCCCTAAATGAAATATATAGCATATTGGATGGGCATCTTCTTAATGCATACCTGACCGGAGGATGCCAACGCATCGGTCAACTGCGGCGTTTAATCTAATCGAGTATTACATGTGCATAAGACCGTGGAACCTGCAAGCAAGTCTTCCGACTCTATAAACTGCGTGCGAGTTGGAGCTATTCCTTGGTGATTGCACGTGGATTCGTGAAGGAATCTTGAACATAAATTTATTGGAGAAATGGCTAGTAAACTTGTTAAGCAATCAGGATTGTACATAAGCCACAGTGGCAGGAAATAGGTATCGTTGTCAGATGGAATAGGTCGTAACATGAAGCTAAGCCGGGGAAATTTCAAGCGCCGGCATAAGGAAACACGGAGCAGAGACCCGAAGGTGGGAGCAAGGACAAGTACACGGAGATGAGCCGGTTCATTTGCAGAGAGAAGTGGCATTTACGAAAGAAGCAGCGTAATCGAACACGATAGCCTATACGTTGGAGTTAAGCCGGGGAAATGGGCCGCCGTTCAGTGTTTCCACATGGAGCAGAGACCCGAAGGGGGAGCAAGGACAAGTACACGGAGATGAGCCGGTTCATTTGCAGAGAGAAGTGGCATTTACGAAAGAAGCAGCGTAATCGAACAGGATAGGCTATACGTTGGAGTTAAGCGGAAAAATGGGCCGCCGTTCAGTGTTTCCACATGGAGCAGAGACCCGAAAGTGGGGCATGTACATCGGAGATGAGCCGTTAAGTTGGGAGAAAGAGTACACAACGGGGAAAGAAGCACTGTAATAGGTTAGATTTAAGACGCGGAAATTGCAAGCGACGCCATGGGAAAGCATGGAACAGAGACCCGAAAGTTGGAGGAAAGACGTGTATATGGGAGACGAACCATGAAATAGGGAGATTGGCCACGAAAGGTGCGGTAATTTGTGTGTGGCGACTCGCCCGACAGCCGAGACAGTGCATCGCAGTGAACTGCTGCCGCGGCGAAACTCGCGCGGCGAATCTCGCGCGGCGAAACGCGTGCGGCGAATCTCGCGCGGCGAAACGCGCGCGGCGAAACGCGCGCGGCGAAACTCGCGCGGCGAATCTCGCGCGGCGAATCTCGCGCGGCGAACTGCCGTGTACCGCTTCAGCGACGGCCCATTCCAAAGGTGCCTGCAAACACTTTATACGGTAAAAGTTGGTCCATATTTTCAAAGGTTGTTCAAATGGGGTAGGGGGTTGAAGTCCGCACGGTAGCCTTGTCGGTTGTAGGCCAGGTAATTTTCGGCTAGTAGGTCCAACGTAACCCAGTGGACAGCGCCTTTCAACGAGGGCTTTGCCTTCTTCGTTGCGGTCGGTCTGCCGTTGAGACGTGTTGGTTACTGTTACTGAAAATGGGCGTGTTTAGTCGTTCTTTGGCTGTTTGTCGCTTCGTTCGTTTCCAAATATTAATTGTACCTTCGTACTTAAAGCGCTGCGCCTTTGCGTTCGTCGCAGCTCCGCTTGCCCTTTTCCGGATTGGGTCGAATTGGCGACGACGAGATGATCCGCGGCCGACAGCAACCGACGGCGCTTGACGTGATGCCAAAGGCGAAGAGAGGTAGGAAGAAGGCCGCCGAAAGTACGAGAAGATCAATAAGGGCAATTCCGGGATGACAAACCATTTGACGACAAGCTTTGGCGAGTTTTAGGTACATACGTTGCTTTGTCAAGCAACGCTCAATACGAGATTGAACGGGAGGTCGTCAACAGCAGGGACGGCGAATCCGGCGGGAGCACAGTGAAGAAAGCTAAGAAGAAGGTAAATGGAAGTTCGGAGGGTAAGTATCTTATAAGTGTGAAGAATTTATTGGACGATGACCTGTTGCGGGTTCAGATGGGCACGTCACTTGGCGTAGCTCCGTTGAATACGAGGTTGAGAGGGAAAAGACTGCAAACAGCAATGAAAGCAATCCAACAAAAGGTGAGCGATCGTCTTTCGATCATTAAACTTCAACGGAGAAGAGATAGCTCAGTCTGTCCGTCCGCTTCTTCGAGCCGACATTTAACTGATTTCATGTAGCTTCATTTCAGTGGAACCCATCCTGATCAAGAGGGTCGGTCAAAAGCTGAGAACCACGACGGCTAGCCATCACGTATTGGAAATAGACAAGAGGAAGCAGAAGAAGAAGAAGAACACAGCCGAGGTAATTTAAATAATGGAAATCTTACATTGGCGCTCCATTGGCGAATATGTCGTATAATGTTCACCAGTTAAGACTAAGAAGGTGCTCGTGACGCCGAACAGAGTGACATCTGGAAATCTGTAACGCAGTTTATAGCTTTTGCTGAAGTCCTCGTGGACTTTGCTTTGCGTGATCAATTTCTCACTTGGCAGTGTTGCGTGCAGTATCACATGTGCCTGAGTGGACGTTTCGTTAGGCTTTTATTCAAAACGTCGTGGCCGTTAGATGGACGAGAATTTTGTTAATGATTAAGCGGCGCAAACGAACGTACAATGATATTCTTGGCTTTCGGAACATTTTAGACGGAACTACAAAGTTTCAAAAGCTTCTTGGGAAAACGAGAAGTCCACCGAGAAGCTAAAGCAGGCGTCACTGCGAATGTACAATTCTATATAATTTTTCCAAAACTTTCGGCACTTTGCGTATCCCTTCTTCGGCGGAAAAAAATATTACTTATCCGTTTTGTTGCTCCAAGCGAGGCGATTGAATTATGCTGCTTCTTTCCTGAATAAGGACATGCGAGTTGCCGATAGTTGCGGAATAATTCTAGCATCCCCAGCAAGATTTCGATGTCAAAGAGGACTATGTCTGATTATACCATTGCTGAACAATCAGTATTCAATATGTATTCTTTGCAATTAATGTTGTGCTGTTGCAGATTCGTCCGGCAGCCCGATCCCAACAGTGGAAGGAAAGCGTGGTCGTCCGCCCGGTAAACGTCTTCTGGACCATACAGACGGTTAGTTGTGAATTTTGAAAACTGCCGACTTGGCCGTGCGCAATGCTACATTTTGTGAACGATCATTCAAAATTAGAAAACTTTGTTATGCACCGTTTTCCTTCAGAGATAGTTAGACAAGTGGTCGAAGAAGTTCGAGCCGATGCTTTAAAGGCGAAGAAATCCGCCGCTGCCGTTAGCGCCGTCTTAACCTCCTCATCAAACGGTGCCGTCGTCAAGAGCGTTGCCGAGTCGCAGAATGGGGGTACGGTATTCGATCAGTCGAACAACGGGAAAAGTAATGTTCCATTTATATTCTCCTATTTGCCCTTTTTGCTCAGACGACGTTGACACAATTGGGAAAACGAAAATCGCAAAAACGGACAACGAGGAAGTGGCGACCGTCGCCGAAATTACGGAAAATCCAACGGCCTCATCGGTCGAAGCTGAAGTCGTCGAAGGTTCCCTGCAAGTGAATAAGAGTACGTTCGTTTGACTGTATCGTTAAATGCGCAGGTTCGATGCTAGCCGGCCGAGGCGATTTTGTCATTTGTAAAATAATGAAAACAGTTCGAAATTTGCGTTTTCCCGTTTCTAGAACGAAATTTATTTTCTTGAAGGCTGTTTAAGGTATTGTAATTGGCGAAGGCGAATTAGCGGTCCTTTTGTAGACCCTTGTTTCTGTCAGATGGATACGGTATCGTTGCCAGTAATGATTATCTGGTTTTCAGGCCTAGTCTTTGAAGCTCGATGGCGGGCAATATAAGATCCCTTCTATTTCGGTTGTAACGTGCATGTGCCAAAGGACATCATACGAAAATTGTTCTTAAAGACAGTACCGTGTGTACTCCCTAACTTTGCGCGCACCAAGTGAAATTGTGCTGAGGTGAATGCAATGAAACCTTTTCTATACCATTTACTTTGCATGGCATCTATTTCTACCTAAGCAACGCCAAGGCGGTTCGTTGATGAATAATTTAGTTCCTACAGAACTGTCGGGGCAAACTGAGCTCTAAGAGCTCTGTAAGAAATAAGTCATTTTTTTCTGCAGGCTGGCTTACCGTGTTTCTGTTTCATTATGTGCTATTCTATTACCAGAAGGTCAATTTTTTATAATATCCCCTTGTCATCTGCAATATTTTGTAATTGTGTGACTTCGTATATCTTGCCACTATAACAGTGAGCGATGGCGTTTACGTGTAAGATGCCGTAAAGTGAATGGATATTTTAAAACTACGTTAGGATAATCATGTTATCTCCCGCTCTGGAGTATTTTAAGTGTACTCAGGTTGATTTAAGTGGTCGCCTAATGTCTGTGTTCGCCATTTGACCTGTAGCCGGTGTAAGAGCACATAGTCGTTTAACATGGTGTCTTTCGTTCGTTCCCCATTGCTTCCCTGCCGTCGTTTAGTCTTGACGTTGATCGACTTGCAAGTGGCTCCAAGTTGCAGCCAGTATTTGATGACCGAGTCATGGCTCGAGTTGGCTTCGAAGGCTGTGTCGGAAAAAGCGTTGCTACGAATGCGCAGCAGTAAAAAGTTGGTCGGCGGTCACGTCGCGTCAAAAGGTATGCAAGCAAAAATAGTATAATGAACATTGCCAATGGAATTTGATCTTTTCTTTCAAGGAGGTTTGCACAAAGTGCCAGCCAGCGCTGCGGCAACGGGGTGTCGGGCGTTTGGTGTCTTTTTGCGCAGCAACTTTAACTGGAAGTTGTCCAAGCTTGACGAGAAGGTGGTGCAACGATTCCGCGAGGCATGCCAACAGTATGGATACAGCGGCAATCAAATACTGCCGCACGGTTCCTATCTGCTAAATCCGGGCTCCATTCAAACGGATATATACGAGAAAACAAAGCAAACGTTGTTGCACGAAGTGAAGTTGTGCGAACGCCTCGGCCTTCACTTGTACGTATTTCATCCAGGTGGCAAATGGGCAACTCCGTTGTTCGAAAGTGAAATTTTAAATTTAGGTTCAACATGCGGGCTAACCACCACCGAGGATTGTTGCAAGCGCATTGCTGATGTCCTAAACAATGTCATCAAGCAAACCAACAACGTTACCATTCGTAATATGCGGCGCGATTTTCGTCGAGATTACTGGTCGTCGCGAACGTTTCGAAATTTCAGTGCTCGAAACAATGGCCGGACAGGGTAACACGGTTGGTGGGAAATTCGAAGAACTGAAACAGATTATCGATGACATCGAGGACAAATCGAGAATTGGTGTATGCTTGGACACATGCCATGTTTTTGCTTCGGGTATCCAAGTGGAGTTGAGGGGGTGAAAAGAATTTTTCATCGGTCCCACCTTTTCAGGCTACAACATCAAGGATCCGAATGAGTACGCTAACGTTATGGACAGTTTCGACAGCATCGTTGGCTTTCGCTTCCTGAAGGCCGTTCATCTGAACGACTCAAAAGGTACGTCTCCATGGCGGTACTGTCCGCAGCGCCATTACCGTCTTTTTAAAATAATGCAGGTAAGTGCGGCTGTCACTTGGACCGCCACGAAACTATCGGCAACGGTCATTTGGGAATTGAGACGTTCAAAACGTTGATGCACGATGCCCGCTTCGATTCAATACCAATGATACTGGAGACACCGGCGAAGACTTACGACAAGGAAATCGAATGCTTGTACGAACTGCTGTAAGAGATCGTTTCTTGTTAATCGTTATCCATCAATCCGTACTGCAAAGAATGGTTGTTTTAAACCTACAAAGGCCGTCTTAGTATTTAAGAGATCCGTTTCACTATGGTTACACCTCAAAGGAGTAAGCAACAACTGTACATATACTCATGCGTCAAAGTAAACCGTTTTATTGAGTAATGAATCCTTAAGATTTGTTTTCAGTTTGTGCTTTCCAGCTGCGTGGTTTCTTTTAGTCCATAAAAGAATGGATGAAGATTACTTGCATATTCTAGTAATTAGTATGCGTATTACTTGATCTCCGTTATATGCAACTACAGTGTTCGTTCTCATTTTCTTCTTGACGTGACAGTATTGATCTTCTTCTTATTCGCTTTGTTCGAATAAGGAGTGAATAGGACATGTACCGTAAACGTCAAGAAATTGATTTTCATTGCTGTAATAGGCACAGTTTAAACACAGTATACAACCCAGTTCATGTAAAAAGCTTTTCTTAGCTGAGCTTTCGGTGTGGATGCTCGCTCTCTGCAAGGCTGACTAGGCAGGCGACAGAGGCTTGACGGGTACAAGGGTAGTACCTGATAGTTGGTGTCACTAGCACGGATGGTCTAGCAGAGGGGCTTGCTGAACCGTTGACTGGCTGGGCAGTCGACATGTTTTGTTTTGCTCTGTTGACGGGTACAGGAGTAGTACCCAAAAGCTCAGCTAATAAAAGCTTTTTACATGGACGAGGTTGTACACCGTGCTTAAACTGTGCTAATTGAAAAATACCCCCGTAAGAAAAAATAAACATTTCTATGGTGTAATAGGCACTCGCAATTCTGACCACCAAATTGCACAAATTAAGATGCGTCAGATTGCATCTGCTAGTTGCAAGCAAGATGAGTAAGGGCTGACCTTTTTTGGGAATGAATCGCCAGTTTTGTGTTCACGTTTGGTTGTGCAACCCAGAGCAGTTAAACGTAGTCCAAGAAATCCCAGTATCCGGTTAGGTTCCCCTTAGGAGAATCTTCTTCATAGTCGCACCTCGTATGGCGTTTGCTTCCAGTCGTTAAACGATCTGCAGCCTAGCGTGATTTCCACTTTTCAGCTCACTGTAGTAGAATTTGAATTTAAGGTTTACGCAAGTAAAACGAACAGTGCACTTAACGAACAGACGTGAAGTACAATACACTTAATGAACACACGGTAAAGTAAATGTGGACTTGCAACGCGGAGAAAAAACTGAAAACGGCAAGTTTAAACGTCCGCCTCGGCTATTCCCGCTTCGCGGATCACTTGGCCAAACGCTTGATCAAGGCAGCGATGCAAATCTTGGTAGGAGACGACCAGCACGTTTTGCTGATCGCGAGACATTAACATAATCTTTTCTTCTAATCCGGCGTCCAGCTGAAACAAATGGGCTTTTTGCATGCGTAATTCTCAAAAGAGAAACAAGAATAGTGAAGACAGCACGTACCTTATTAAGACACTGTACAATGTGAGCCATGTCTATCCACGGCTTGCAGTTTTCGTTCTCCTGATGAAATACGTAGTCGCGAAAAAGCTTCAGCAGATAGCGATCTCCCGTTTCCGCCCACTTCATATCCATTCCAAGTCTGAAAGGCGACGGTGACTGCAAATGGAGAAATGCTTTGATCAATTCAACCGAAAACCTCAATCGCTCGTTGACGGTGCACAGTTTGCAAAGGAGACGAAACAGACGACCATTCTCCATTTCCTGCAGCAATACTGTGAATTAAGCAACACTCCCGCTAGAAAAGCCGAAAGACCTTCATTGTTTCGTTCTCCAGTAGGTCTATTCGCGTTTGCGACGCCTCCAGGTATGCATAGAATCTAGCCCCGACGATAGGCATTATGTCCACCACGCTCCTGGTTGTGCACGTTTGTATCAAACAGCTTAAAAGTACTCAAGTTTCGAGCCTGTTTATCAAATATGCCTGCTACAGTATGACGTTTTTCAGGTCCGAGGAGTAATGTTGCCCGATGTAGTCCAACGATGCGGCCAACGTAACGGGTTCCGGGAGCTTGGCCGAACTGCAAGCCAAGGTCAGAATAAGTCGGCCAAAATTGCCCAAGTCCTCTTGCTGCAAGCAAGCGAGCCCTTGTTTTGCTGATCAAACGACATCCGCTTTCTTCTACCTGATGATGCAAAGTCATGCTGGTAGAATTTTCAATCTGCTCGTACGAGAGAACGTCGAATATTCCGCAACAGTTAATTAGCAGCCTATGGTAAACGTTCTTTGACCGAGTTGGAAGTTAAGCAAACGCACCTGGATTTGCCGACAACCAAAATCTTGGTTGCATCGACGGTTTTGGCAAACAATCCAGCGCTATGGATAGCTCGAAGGGCAGAACTAATGGCAATTATGTACTGCCACAGAGTGGCTTCCGGTATAAACGATTGGTTGGACGATGAACAAGCCGCGTTCGAGTTTCTCTCGATTGATTCTTCGTTAAAGTGCCGCGCGTGCAAAGTTACCGCCAACGGGTGAAAATCGTAGACAAGAACCACGGCTACAAACCAGCCGTTTAGATTAAGGCAGACCGCAGCCAATTGCCTACAGTAGTCGCCGAACGCTTTGGTCGTAAAAGCTTCCTTTAAGCGAACGACGTACGGATTGCAAACGCACTTCCTCCATGTATCCACCGCTGTCAACGCTTTGCTGTTGATAAGGCGGCACGCGTGAATTCTTCTTAAACAGTAGACAAGCCCGTCTCGACGACAAACCGCCTTGTACACGCTCGTCGTCCAACCAAAGTAGCCAATCGGCTCAATCATTGGACCTTTGCTGCATTGCTCAAGAGCGCAAAGATCAATGTAATCGTCCACCTGCTCCGGCAAACCTTAAACATGATCATTTGGTAAGCCTAGAAACAGCCGCAACTCGAAGATACGCTTCAATTTCATACGCTTTAATCACGCGACTTACGGATACTCTCACCAACAAGTTTCAACGCTAATTCCGGAAAGCTTTTTATAATTACTGTTCGTCAAACCTGGTGTGTACGGTAAACCTGGAAAACAAGAGGTCCAGACAGGGCTAGGTGTTACACGTGGTGTAGGGCAACCCGCACAAATTCACAGGGTGGCATATCCCTAAGGCCTGAAGAGCACTTCATTTCGCATTTTCGATCATTTTACCCCGATGACCGGCAGCGCGACGTCGCGCTCGGCCAATCGTTACGCTCCAATCAGGAGAGCTCAGGTGGCACCGCGAGTTCGCATGTCCTTTCCTGTCCTTTCGCCAACCTGTCCTGTCCAATATGTCCTTTCCTCACCTTCAGATGGCTGTTACATGTTTTCCCATGCCATCGTGTACAAACCATCCGCCTTTCTCCATCGAATGGGGTACCCTATGTGATCGCAACCTAAGCATTGTGGCTTTTCTCCCAACTGAAAGGTTCGTTTCCCACTTACAAGTCGGTCTGCAGTGTACGCGCCATTTGCCCATGCTTCCCCATGTTACGACATCCAACTTTAAAACTTATCACCAACTTTTATGGCACGTTACCTGATCGCGACGTTCGTTCCAAGTTGTGTCACCTTAAAAACAGGCTTCCTTGAACACGGGATATGATCTCATCGTTTATTCCAAAAAAATGCGGCTTCGATCCCGTTAAATCACAAGTAAACCTCACGAAGCTTTCCGGACCAACGTCGTCCCGTCATCAGCGTGTTCGTTTGATGGTATCGCGTGTCTCAACGCAGGAGTGAAAACGTTTGTGGTATGAATCAAAAGTCCGTAGCTTCGTTAAACTGTCAGGTGTTTTAATGTTGCGCCTCCAGTTGTCTTTGTGCCAGTTTTTCTTCGTGGTTTGACTATGGTCGTCGTAACCGATGGCAGCTGGCAACATTCACTTGCCAATATTACAATTGTCCACGTACCGCTGAAATGCATTCCTTCACCTCTGTTTATGCATTCATTGTTGTGGACGTATGAAGCTTCTTTGATTTCTCTAAGTCTGAAATTCCGTTCCCGCGCTAACGTACTAAAGTAGAACTAATCGTTTAGAGCAGGGCAACCAACCACATGTTCTACAAATGATCTTATACGTTCCACCATAGTAAGCCTTGGTTCCCTTGTCTGTGGTCTTCCACTAGCGGTGACAACGTCACCTCTAAGTCACCTGTAGGCGTTACGGTTTCTCTTGATACCCGCTAAATGTTGTTGTACCCGGTGTACAGTTGTGCGTCCAGTTTCTCCAGTGCGTGATGCTCCGCAAGCACATTGGAAGTGTTACATCGACCCTGATCTGTACTTTACGGTAAATCTGGTTTTATCAGACGTGAGAATAGATCGGAGGTTGAAATGACCTTTGAAGACTGTCTTGACACTGACCTGTCTAGTAACTCGGTATATAAGGTCACTAGTACCAGGATAATATGGCAAGGCTAATTTCAAGTTCCTAACCAAGTCCTCCCTCCGGGTGTCCTCCCTGGTTCTCCATTTCCTTAATCTTCTCCTCATATACGCTGTGGTAAAACTTCCAGGGTAAATAATTTCGTAGCGTGGTCTTGTGTATATCAGCTAACTGTTCTGCCAAGAACTCCTCGCCACGAAATCTCGAAGCTCTATCTACTATCCCTGAGACAATGCCTATTTTCACCCTCGAAGGATTGTTGGAGTAGAAATTTAAATATCTGCCTGAATGTATTGCTTTACTGTAAACCTCAGTTGTCAAACGAGAATCTCTCCTCATTACCAACACGACCAAGAAAGACACTTGCTCTTCTATTTCATTCTCCGTGGTAAACGCAATGGAGTCTGGGAACATACTGTTCAAGTGTTTCAGCAAAATGTTCTCCTCGCCATTTTTCACTATAGCGAATTCGTCGTTCACGTGTCTTTTGAAAACTCGTAAATGGTGGTCGTGAACACGTGATGGACCAACTTGGCCTTCAAGGTGTTTCCACGAAGATTTCGGCGATCACTGGTGACAAGGAACTTCCCATAGGTGCGCCTCGTGTTTGCGTGGGTTGTGTTGTTCTGTGGTCTTTCTCCCAACGTGACTACTTAGCTCCCACGTACATTGTGACTTGACTGGACTGGAGCGAAATGGACTACAATTGCTGTGTTCAATGCTCGCGGTGTACAAACACTTTCGGTTAGTCTGTTTATTAGAGAAAGTACGAAGCATTATAATGTGAAGACGTTCACCGCACACATGGCAGAGGCAGGTAACGTCTATAACGCTAACGAAACAACATGACCGTCGAGAGGCAACCGTGTGATTCCCATAAAAGAAGAACAATAGTACACAGAATAGTCGCCCTATGTTGGCTACCTGACTAGTATGCTACTGCGTTGAAGTCGACCTAAGACGCCTAGACATCCTTAAAGTAAACACCGTAGTGTGGAGAACATTCATGCTGGCTATCTGCTTACCTGATCGGTGGATGAAAGCACCTTGGTCAATGCTGAAGTCGACCTAACACCCTGACACTGCCTTAAAGTGAACACCGCAGTGTGCAGAACATTCCTCCTGTGTCTGCTTACCTGATCAGTGGATGCTTTCACGTTGGTCAACGCTGAAATCGACGTACTATGGGCGCAGTTCATGTGAGACCTTAACGATTGACTGGTCATGTATACTTTCCTACAGATCGAAGTACCTGTCATTGCACTGGCCGATCTTCAGCAATGGCGCGGAGGACCTTCTCGAACGGGTTCTCGCCCGGTTGGATCCTTCGGCGCCATTACGTCTCCCACAAGTAGGAGTCCGTTATGCACCGATGTGTGCCGCGACGCATCTTATTGCCATGCTTAAGCTGCGCCCACAGAGATTCGATGGTCTGCGTATTCGACCCGTCTCGGGGTCAACGAAGTTGAGCGAGTGGTTGACACGCATGTGCGTGTACTGCGCAGACGACAGACCTCGATATTCCCGCCACTCATCGGTGATCACAGTCGAGCCAGCCGCCACATTCGCTGTCACAACGGAAACTAATGTAGCGGCTGATCGATCTGCAACGGGCGCCAGCAAGCAATGGCCGGTCTCACAGCACACACCGCCGAGGACCCATTGCTGTGGTAAGGACCGGCCCCGGTTGTACTTCATCTTTGAGAACAAGGTCTCATCAACCTCAACCGTAAGGCCTGGCCCTTCCACAACGACCGGGTTTCGAAGCAGCCATGCTGCTACTACCTCCCAACATTGCCAAGTTCCACTGTACAGCTGCTCTTGCATTGATGCCCAGGTACTGCTCACAGTAAGAACACGCCGTGTTCTGGAGGCTCCAGGCATGAACGAAGAGCAGTGCTGTCCTAATTGGAAGGTGCGTACCTAACAACAAATATCGTTAACCGAACATCACGAACCTCAACACCTTTACCTTCCAACCATGTTCCACTGCGCAGTGCCACGTCTTTTCCCCAGGTCCTCACGTCGCGTCACCACCGATAGTAGCTCAGGGTCTTGGCCCTCAGGACCATAGCATTGCCGCAATCGCATCGCCTATTGCGATGGAGTATGCCATGTTCCTGCATAAATGCTATGGCCCCAGCTTCATCATGCTTCTACCGTGCGATCGTTTCTCCTGCCTCTCCGGGAACAACCTGACCACGATGTAACATTCTCAGAAAAGGCCAGGTCTTCGAAATGCGGTGCAACCCTTACGTGTTTGCGTAAGCGGCACGGTCCAATCACGCTCTTGTTTGATCAGTCGGTCGGCGGCACCAGTAAAGGCGCTCGACCTACACCGCGCGTAGCTCATTCCATTGTTTCTACTAATCCTACGTAATAGCCTCATGCCGTACATTGTTGGCAAGGAATGAATAGAACAGGTGTAGGAATGGTGGGAGATGGGCAATGCTCAGTTACTTTGAACACTGGGTGTTTTGTAACGGGCTTGTTCATGTACCGATATCTTTCCCATCACTGACGACGGCACCAGAGAGTGCCGAAAACTCTGATTCGATAAGCAGTCTATCTGTGATACCTTCTAATAACTGCTCATCCATCCGCTGGTAGGGCGTGTTTCAGATCTATTACAGATACCATCAAACGGGTCGACAGCCGAAAAAGATATCCGAATGCTTAGTTAGTACCTTATGCAGGACCTGATAAGAGGGCAAGCAGCTCAAGATGCGGGCAAAGTTAGGCACTTTCTTTTCTCAGGCGTCCCAAAATGTCGTTGATGAAAGCAAGGCAATAGCATTTCAGCATGACGTCTCCGTAAGGTGAGAACGTGCACGCACCGCTTTCCCATTTTCCCGCAGAGCAAGAGCGGCCGCTTCCCGTTGAAGATGCGCCACGAGAAGGCGGGCGATAGAACTGCCACTACGTACGGGAGCGCGGTTTTAACGTTTAACACTTCCACAAATCCTTTCATCAACGACATTTTGGCACACCTGAGAAAAGAAAGTGCCTAACTTTGCCCGCATCTTGAGCTGCTTGCCCTCTTATCAGGTCCTGCATAAGGTATTAACTAAGCATTCAGATATCTTTTTCGGCTGTCGACCCGTTTGATGGTATCTGTAATAGATCTGAAAACACGCCCTACCAGCGGATGGATGGGCGTTATTAGAAAGTATCACAGATAGACTGCTTATCGAATCAGAGTTTTCGGCACTCTCTGGTGCCGTCGTCAGTGATGGGAAAGATATCGGTACATGAACAAGCCCGTTACAAAACACCCAGTGTTCAAAGTAACTGAGCATTGCCCATCTCCCACCATTCCTACACCTGTTCTATTCATTCCTTGCCAACAATGTACGGCATGAGGCTATTACGTAGGATTAGTAGAAACAATGGAATGAGCTACGCGCGGTGTAGGTCGAGTGCCTTTACTGGTGCCGCCGACCGACTGACCAAACAAGAGCGTGATTGGACCGTGCCGCTTTACGCAAACACGTAAGGGTTGCACCGCATTTCGAAGACCTGGCCTTTTCTGAGAATGTTACATCGTGGTCAGGTTGTTCCCGGAGAGGCAGGAGAAACGATCGCACGGTAGAAGCATGATGAAGCTGGGGCCATAGCATTTATGCAGGAACATGGCATACTCCATCGCAATAGGCGATGCGATTGCGGCAATGCTATGGTCCTGAGGGCCAAGACCCTGAGCTACTATCGGTGGTGACGCGACGTGAGGACCTGGGGAAAAGACGTGGCACTGCGCAGTGGAACATGGTTGGAAGGTAAAGGTGTTGAGGTTCGTGATGTTCGGTTAACGATATTTGTTGTTAGGTACGCACCTTCCAATTAGGACAGCACTGCTCTTCGTTCATGCCTGGAGCCTCCAGAACACGGCGTGTTCTTACTGTGAGCAGTACCTGGGCATGAATGAAAGAGCAGCTGTCCAGTGGAACTTGGCAATGCGGGAAGTAGTAGCAGGATGGCTGCTTCGAAACCCGGTCGTTGTGGAAGGGCAAGGCCTCACGGTTGAGGTTGATGAGACCTTGTTCTCAAAGATGAAGTACAACCGGGGCCGGTCCTTACCACAGCAATGGGTCCTCGGCGGTGTGTGCTGTGAGACCGGCCATTGCTTGCTGGCGCCCGTTGCAGATCGATCAGCCGCTACATTAGTTTCCGTTGTGACAGCGAATGTGGCGGCTGGCTCGACTGTGATCACCGATGAGTGGCGGGAATATCGAGGTCTGTCGTCTGCGCAGTACACGCACATGCGTGTCAACCACTCGCTCAACTTCGTTGACCCCGAGACGGGTCGAATACGCAGACCATCGAATCTCTGTGGGCGCAGCTTAAGCATGGCAATAAGATGCGTCGCGGCACACATCGGTGCATGACGGACTCCTACTTGTGGGAGACGTAATGGCGCCGAAGGATCCAACCGGGCGAGAACCCGTTCGAGAAGGTCCTCCGCGCCATTGCTGAAGATCGGCCAGTGCAATGACAGGTACTTCGATCTGTAGGAAAGTATACATGACCAGTCAATCGTTAAGGTCTCACATGAACTGCTCCCATAGTACGTCGATTTCAGCGTTGACCAACGTGAAAGCATCCACTGATCAGGTAAGCAGACACAGGAGGAATGTTCTGCACACTGCGGTGTTCACTTTAAGGCAGTGTCAGGGTGTTAGGTCGACTTCAGCATTGACCAAGGTGCTTTCATCCACCGATCAGGTAAGCAGATAGTCAGCATGAATGTTCTCCACACTACGGTGTTTACTTTAAGGATGTCTAGGCGTCTTAGGTCGACTTCAACGCAGTAGCATACTAGTCAGGTAGCCAACACAGGGCGACTATTCTGTGTACTATTGTTCTTCTTTTATGGGAATCACACGGTTGCCTCTCGACTGTCATGTTGTTTCGTTAGCGTTATGGACGTTACCTGCCTCTGCCATGTTTGCGGTGAACGTCTTCACATTATAATGCTTCGTACTTTCTCTAATAAACAGACTAACCGAAAGTGTTTGTACACCGCGAGCATTGAACACAGCAATTGTAGTCCATTTCGCTCCAGTCCAGTCAAGTCACAATGTACGTGGGAGCTAAGTAGTCACGTTGGGAGAAAGACCACAGAACAACACAACCCACGCAAACACGAGGCGCACCTATGGGAAGTTCCTTGTCACCAGTGATCGCCGAAATCTTCATGGAAACACCTTGAAGGCCAAGTTGGTCCATCACGAGTCCACGACTACCTTTACGAGTTTTTAAAAGACGTGGACGACGAATTCGCTATAGTGAAAAATGGCGAGGAGAACATTTTGCTGAAGCACTTGAACAGTATGTTCCCAGACTCCATTGCGTTTACTACGGAGAAGGAAATAGAAGGGCAAGTGTCTTTCTTGGTCGTGTTGGTAATGAGGAGAGATTCTCGTTTGACAACTGAGGTCTACAGTAAACCAATACATTCAGACAGATATTTAAATTTCTACTCCAACAATCCTTCGAGTGTGAAAATAGGCATTGTCTCAGGGATGGTAGATAGAGCTTCGAGATTTCGTGGCGAGGAGTTCTTGGCAGAACAGTTAGCTGATATACACAAGACCACGCTACGAAATTATTTACCCTGGAAGGTTTACCACAGCGTGTATGAGGAGAAGATTAACGAAATGGAGAACCAGGGAGGACACCCGGAGGGAGGACTTGGTTAGGAACTTGAAATTGGTTTTGCCATATTATCCTGGTACTAGAGATCTTATATACCGAGTTACTAGACAGGTCAGTGTCAAGACAGTCTTCAAAGGTCATTTCAACCTCCGATCTATTCTCACATCTGATAAAACCAGATTTACCGTAAACTACAGATCAGGGTCGATGTAACACTTCCAATGTGCTTGCGGAGCATCACGCACTGGAGAAACTGGACGCACAACCGTACACCGGGTACAACAACATTTAGCGGGCATCAAGAGAAACCGTAATGCCTACAGGTGACTTAGGGTGACGTTGTCAGGGAACCAAGGCTTACTATGGTGGAACGTATAAGATCCTTGTGGTGGAACGTATAAGATCATTTGTAGAACACGTGGTTGGTTGCTGTGCTCTAAACGATCAGTCGTACTTTAGTACGTTAGCGCGGGAACGGAATTTCAGACTTAGAGAAATCAAAGAAGCTTTATACATTCACAACAATGAATGCATAAACAGAGGTGAAGGAATGCATTTCAGCGATACGTGGACAACTGTAATATTGGCAAGTGAATGTTGCCAGCTGCCATCGGTTACGACGACCATAGTGAAACCACGAAGAAATACTCGCACAAAGACAACTGGAGGCGCAACATCAAAACACATGACAGTTTAACGAAGCTACGGACTTTTGATTCATACCACAAACATTTTCACGCCTGCCTTGAGACACGCGATACCATCAAACGAACACGCTGATGACGGGACGACGTTGGTCCCGAAAGCTTCGTGAGGTTAACTTGTGATTTAACGGGATCGAAGCCGCGTTTTTTGGAATAAACGATGAGATCATATCCCGTGTTCAAGGAAGCCTGTTTTTAAGGTGACACAACTTGGAACGAACGTCGCGATCAGGTAACGTAGCATAAAAGTTGGAGATAAGTTTTAAAGTTGCCGTCATAAGTGTTGGAGATAAGTTTTAAAGTTGCAGACCGACTTGTAAGTGGGAAACGAACCTTTCAGTTGGGAGAAAAGCCACAATACTTAGGCTGCGATCACATAGAGTACCCCATTAGATGGAGAAAGGCGGATGGTTTGTACACGATGGCATGAGAAAACATGCAAGAGCTATCTGAAGGTGAGGAAAGGACATACTGGACAGGACAGGGTTGCGAAAGGACAGGAAAGGGCATGCAAACTCGCGGCGCCATCTGAGCTCTCCTGATTGGAGCGTAACGATTGGCCGAGCGCGACGTCGCGCTGCCGGTCATCAGGGTAAAATGATCCCGCATTTTTGTTTGGCAGCAAATCAAAGCTTCTAAGCAGCGCTTCATACGCACGAATGGTCATTATACCTGCGAATCAGTTCCAAATGTACAGTAATCAGTGAACAGCAATTGAAACGCTGGCAATAAATGATCGTACTCGAAAGGAGTTGCTACGTATACGAGAAAATAATTGAAAGAGGGTTTACCTTGAAATTCGCAGCCGTAATTGGAATACTGGTTGGCTAACAATCGTCTGACGAGTTCCTGCAAGGAAACATTTCGGCGCGCATTTGCCAATCCCGCATCTCATACCGCTCTTAGGTCATGGTTAACCCAAAACGTCTCCTGCGTATGGCCGTTCGGTTTGGAGCTGACTGAGACGGATGACGGCTCGCGATAGGAATAGCTGCAGTAGGACGGCTAAGCAGAAACGGGAGATAAAATAGCTTCCGGAAGAACTGCCAACACACCGTTGGATACTGTTGCTCAACGGTAATACAATCTTTGTACATTTCTTGGCAAACGCCCTGCCAGCAAAACGGAAACAATGAAGTACGCCATGGCTGTTAGAAAAAGTTACCCGCACGGACGTAGGAGGAGCAACAGGAAGGGACGTGCCTTCGAAAGGTAATGCGCCCATGCAATGAGCACCACCGCCAAGCTCGGTGCCAAAGTCTGGCGTCTCAAACAGGTCGCAGTGAGCTAAAGAGAAAAATGACCAAACGGAAAAACGCATGTGCTCCAACGGGAACCTGCGGATACACACGGAACCGCTGCGAACGAGCCCAACTGCCCTGAGGACGCACTGTACGCTTGGGAATCATTCTGAACGAGGTTAGACAAAGTGGCAGCACTCAAACATTTTGAATTAGCAAACGAAAATTAAGAACCAAAACTTTTTTACCGCCAGTTGAACGGCTGCATTCAAATGTGAGGCCAGCGTGATTCAACTGATATGACTCGAATCACAAACCGACCTCACCTAGCGAAGGCCAATGCATTAAGATCAACTTACGTCGCTCACTTCGAGCTGGGAAAAACGGCCAACAAACGAAGGTGAACCGAAAGCGGAATCAGCTGATCCGGGCCAGCTCTCGTCAGGGCCGTTCAGGTGTGCATGCAAGGAGACGGGCGATGCATTCTCATTTGGCTGGAATGCAATGCTCCTAAACGGCTGAGCCAAGGTATTCAATCCCCTGGACGATCGAACGATCGTTTCGGCCTGGGAAGCATGTGCTTCCAGAGGACCGTTTTCGTAATACTCGGACCCGACAACTAGCGGCGGCCAGGCTTTCAATGGCTGCTTGTCCATAAAGGCACGCTTCCAAAGGTCAAGGTCAGTCAGGCGGACCAACCAAGACCTTCAATGGTCTGCCTAAAGCAAACCATATAGCGACAAACGAACCGGGACCTCTTACCCACATTATCGACGTAGCCGTGCTCCTGAGCAGTCCATTTGGACAGCAAAGGTTCGGAATGTCAAGGGAGGCCTTCAAAATTGCAAATCGTCGAACGGATGCAGCGAATTCCCGCCAAACAAACGGGAACAACACCTCAGCAATTTTACCACATTAAAGCAACGGCAATCGACTAATTACAAAACTGTGCCCCGTTAATCGAATCGCATTTTACATGGCTCAAACAGAAGGCGCTAAATAAGTTAGCCAAAAAAAGTACCACAATTGCTTAAAGCACACTTTGCTGCACAATTCCGCAAAACGGTGCTCAAGTTCAGTGTCTGACTGTAGTACGCAGGGCTCAGGTTCGAATGATTTTTCCGCGTGCACAGCGAGTAGTGCGTGTTGCGGTTGAACTTTGCCAAAAGATTCAAGTCTGGCAAGGCAGCCGCCGAGTTCTTCTTTGTTCATTTATTAACTCAAAAAGTTTCAACTGACCCCGGGTTGTACGCGCATCTGGTTCAATCACGCCTTGCGCGTTCAGTTGCGTCTATCTGAAGACTGTGGAGCTCCTAATGTCCTGGAATTTCAGAGGCTCAACTCCAAAGGCTATGCAAAGGATTGCGCACAGAAATTACCGGCGCTTTTGCAGGAGGATCCCACTCTAAACAGTAAAAATTGTTCTCTACAGTCTACATGTGGGCAGCTTATTATCAAAAAAAGAGTGAAAAGCAAACAACCTTAACTGTGTTGGAAGATTACGGCTGATGCACCCGTTGAGTTCAACTCACTGTTATCTGTAAGAACACCAAAGCAACCTAACCAGTGGCTGGTTAGTTGTGTTAGTGAGAAAACAGCCGAACAGTGAACGTACGATAGCTTTTTATTCGTCAGCGAGATGGTGGAAAAGAAAACCTTTTCCACCATCTCGTTTCTTTCACAGTGGGCATAAATGCAAAAACAACTGCTCTATTTCACTCACACTTTTCTTCGTAGAAATTGGGGCCTTGTGGCAAAGTGGCCCGCAATTTCCTGACTCCCGCAGAAATTACAGTAATCAACGGAGGTAAACAACGAAATTCAGGTACGTCTGGACCGCAAGCGAATACCGCGTTGCCGCTTGCTGACATTATCTGTGACTGCTTTCTACGGCGTACAACTCCTGGAAGCCAGTCCAGTGTACATGACACGGGATAGGCCGCGTTGCGATGCGTATACTACGTCATCAATGTGTTATTGTCTCTCGTCAGGCTTACCTGAATTTCGTTGTTTACCTCCGTGGATTACTGCAATTTCTGCGGGGCTCAGGGAAATTGCGGGCCACTTTGCCACAAGACGCGAAATGGGGACACCATTCGTCAGACATTCCCCAAATGATTATGTGAGCGGCGTTGAAGACTACCGAGAAGAGCGTAATTATGTCATTGTAGTAAAGCTGCGTTACGGAAGGGAAAGCTCATTGGCACAGCTAAGGAAGCGACTTGAAATTCTTGCTGTTCATTTGCCTTTCTCTACCGCGCACTGTAGGTTAAATATTTTATCATTCAATCTCCCTATCTCAGTAGTTCACGTAGCGACTATTGTTGCCTGATAGAGATCGTTCAAACTAGTGTATGTTGCGCATAAGTCTGTATTTTATTAAACAAACGTGAAGACACTTTACAAATACGGTAGCACTTCGTTCAAGTTAAGATGGACCAAGTATACAGAGAAGCTGCCAGCATTCTTCGACAACTGGACGAGAAGCAGCATAGTCTTCGCGGATTGGTTTTCCAAAGTAGATCCGTAGTAAGCATTTTTAAATTTCGCCCATCGTCCCGCAATTCGAATATGTTGTGTTGGCTTAGCCTGTCGGAACGATTACGACTTTGTTTTTAGCGTAAACTATTGACGTTCCGCCATACATCTCTCACTGTCGTTTCTTGCTCAAAATCTGAGCTGTAATGTGCAGTACCTTACCAAAATGTACATGGATATTGCTGATCGTGAGAAAAATGACTTCATATCGAACCTTCTTTGTCCGTGACTTAAGCGATTCAGTAACCAGTGAAGCCATTTGTTTGTTCGTTTCGTTGCAGTCATTTTAGCGCGCACTATGTGTTGCACTTTGAATTTTGCTTTAATGCTTTGCCAACGGGGTGTTCAATTGCCCGCTCTATTTTCAGCGTAAAGGAATGCTAACGAAGCTATGCTGTGGTGTTTGTATGTATCGTAGTCACTTGGAAAAAATCCGCCGGAAAGCTCATAAGAAGACGGGCAACAAATTCTTTGTTGAGGATACGGAGCTTGCCCTGGTTCTGTTGTACGAGTTTTGCCACGGGAAGCCGACCCGGCGAAGCAATCTGATGCGCATCAACGTCCTCAAGGTTGCAGATTTGTTCGAGAAGTTAAAATCGAAATACGCCAATGTCGAGCAACCAGCCGAGCCCACTTCGTTACCAAAGTATGTTCGAATAAACAGTTTAATTACGTCGGCCGAAGAAGTGCATCAATATTTGAATTCGACCGGTTGGAAGATGCTGGCAGTTCCGCCCAAGCGAAAGAAGTTGGCTTTGGACTTTTGGTTGATTGGTTAATTAGCTAGTATTTATCTCAGATTTAAGGAGCTGCTCAAAGCCATGGAAGGTTACCAATACTGTTGCGACTTTGACGTGGAAAATTTGCTCGCCTTTCCACGCGGCAGCAACTTGTTTGCCGAAGGGTTTACCGAAGATGGCTACTTCATCATACAGGACAAGGTAGCCGTTCTGAGATTCCGTTTGGCTCTTCGCAAACTCGTTCGCCTGTATAGAGTACTTGTCTGCCCGTTATGGCACTTGAGTTATCTCCCGGAATGACAGTACTGGATGCTTGCGCTGCTCCCGGGAACAAAACCTCTTATATGGCAACTGTGATGAACAACAAAGGGTACTCCACCAGAAATTGCAATAAGAGCATTGGTTAATATTTCAGCCGTATATTTGCTGTTGACGCTAATGAGCGACGAACGCGAGTGCTGAGGGACCGTTTATCGTCGTTTGGAGTAGAATGCTGCGATATACTATGTACCGATTTTCTGACCTTGAATCCTGGAGATAAGAAATTCCAAAGCGTAAGGAGTCGTTGGCGAACGGCAGAGCTTGAACGTCGCTTTTGTTTCTTAGGTTACGCATATACTTCTCGATCCACCCTGTTCCGGCTCGGGCATTGCAACTCGTCTTGGCGAAATAACTGACAGCCAAGAAGTATCCGAAGAGCGAATTCTGCGACTGGCGAACTTTCAGGCTAAGATGTTGAAGCATGCCTGCTACTTTCCCAACGTACAACGTTGCGTTTATTCAACGTGCTCTGTGTACGAACAGGAAAACGAAATGGTAGTGGATCACATAGCCAAAAAGTTGGAAGGTCGTTTCCACCTGGTCAAAGCGCTTCCAGAATGGAAGCATCGCGGCCACAGCTCGTACGAGTGCGGTGAATTTTGTATTCGTTGTTCTCCAAAGCGAGATTTGACCAACGGATTTTTCGTTGCTGTTTTCGAGCGCAACTGAACGATTCATTGCAACTTTGATAGAATGAACTTTGTCAAAGCTACACGTATCAATGTATCTTTCAGTGATCGTTCATTGTGCTCAGCTTTGCTAGTGAATATTGTGTGAATATTGGATGCTTTGTAACAGGTTTCATGTTTGCTTCGGTCGTATTCCGGTTTTACCGTTTTGATTATGCCTGTAATAAATCTGCAAGTTCCCTACTAGCGGATAGATGGGCGCTTATTAGAAATATCACAGGTCAAAAACTCTTATCGTAGCTTTCGGAACGCCCTGGTTCCGAAAACTACGATAAGAGTTCTTGACCTGTGATGTTTCTAATAAGCACCCATCCATCCGCTGGTAGGGAATTTGCAGATTTATTGCAGGTATCATCAAAATGGGCAAACCGGAATACGGCAGAAACAGTGAATGTTGTGAATAAATTATTGTAAATAAAATCATGACTACTTAATACTTACGGAATATTTTCAACCCGTTAACGGAAAAAGATGACTTTGGTGGCGAAGCTTTCGGGTATGACCTTTTCCCGTCCTCATCGCAAAAGTAATCCTTAGCGCTGAGGACGGGGAAAGGTCATAACCGAAAGCTCCGCTAATAAAGTCATCTTTTTCTGTTAATGGGTTGAAAATATTCCATAAGTATTACGCAGTTATGAGAACTAACGCGGCCGTTCATCGAAACAGCATTTTCAAGTAAAATCATGCACATTTTTGTTCGCTGTTCTTTCACCGATGAGCACTGACCAACGAAGTGGGCGTGTGATGATGGACAGTAGCTGGGACAGACATACAGGTTATCCAGGCATGCCTATTCGACCGGGAACCTATTTGTGGAACTCATGCGGTGCCATACCTGCTAGCAGTATCGTCATCAGGTCACTAGCCAACTATGGCATTGCCACCGTACCATTGGCTACCAATAGATCATTTGGTTCAATTTTATTTCCCGCCCGCAGCCGTCCTTTTCTGCTTTCACGTATACGTAAGCGGAAACACATAGCTCACATCGAGGTTCAACCTTCGGTAACGCTGTCGTTCGTAACAATGAAACAGCGGCCCTGTGATACAGGAACTGCGCCACGCTTATTTTCGTCCTAACTTTTGTTTCGTCATTGGCACCTGCACGTTTTGTTTACATTCTCAATTACTGTAGAACCAACGGGCCGAATTTCAACGAGAGCCCAAAACCGGGTAGATTAATCGCAGTGACCATTGGAACTTCAAAATTTCGTAACTTTAGGAAACTTCGTGCGTGCAAGTTTGACAGTCACCGTCAGAAAGGACGCGTGAAGCCGACTTATTTTGCCAGCAGACGCGCGCACATGCTCATTGCTTTGCTGTCCTTCGATACGATGCTGCAAACCGCTGGTAGACGTAAGTGAATGTTGTCGCTCCGAATGTTGGCTTTTGCATTCTCTGGTGTTCCAATAAAAGCTTGTTGCTTCCCAGTGTTCCATCGACCCCATCTGCGTATGCAGTTTATAGCACGCGCAACTAGCGATACATTTTCGCTTTAGTCATTGCCACCTGCTGAGGCTCTGCCGAATTGCCTGGAGCAAAGCAGCCTTATCTCCAGGGTGAATCATTCTTGATGTTCCGTATTGTATAATCGCTGCGGGAGTGCTCGATTGGGCTGTTGATCTCTCGAGAATTGGCAAATGCTTTTATTGCAGAAAACTTTCGGGTCATAACAACGGTCACGAATGAGAATCGTGAGAAATGCTTTGGCCAAATAGCATCCCTTCTCCCTCACATTTCCACCGAGGTTAAGATAAGAAATAAAGCAGTGTGACAACAAGCGGCGTGAAAGGCGGCGGCATAGCGCGTTCGCTCTTGAGTATAAGAGTCCCATTTCAAGAAGTCATCCTTGACAACAACGGATATATAATCGGACGGAAGCATAATTATCAAAGGGCAGTCTCCTGACGGAACTCTTTCTCTCCAATCCCCGTCCTTGGTTTTGGCGTTATTTTTGTATACCTTCCTCGAAGTCGCAGCCATTCCACTGGTGCTCAACCACGTGCAGTCGCCTTTGCTGGTTTGCCAATAGTTGAACTGCGCCATCGTGCTTCTTCACACGGCCTTCGTTCCACCTCGCGGGTCGGGAGGGAGCTGGACAGTTTCCCACAGTCCATCCCAATTATGGTTGTCAATGGAATTCTGCGAAACTCTCTCTATGACTATCCATGAATCGACAGATTGAAAGGGATGTCCTTTTGCAAAACGTACAAAGTGCCAAGTCGAATACGGCGAATATCAACTTTTGGCTAGTGCTTGGCAGTGCCAAGAGCACGTCGATCAGGCAATCTGGGATCCAGCTACCTCCGATCGACGGTGACCTCATCAGCTTTGTGATTAACCAAGTGAGGTCATCTAGGCCCAGGTTTACAGAGACTGTTCCGTAAGTCTCAACGACGCATTACGACTTCGTCAGCGTCCACCAGAATATCGTCAGAAGCTGGTGCGATTGAGTTGTTTCCACCGCGCGGAAAGCAGGCAGTACACCAAGGCTTTGCCAAACGCCTTTTCACCGACCACTAATACAAGCGCAACCAACCTATCCACGGCTTCTCCATCGACCACCGCACGCACACCTCCTACAGTACACCTCTAACCTGTGAGCCAATGGGCCCAAAGGTAGCGTTCCAATAGAATAGCGGATCTTGTTTGCCTCGTTCCCCGTTGTTGCTGTAGGTGGCGCTGTTGTCGCCCACCCCCGTTGATTGACTCGTAAACTCTTGCCAACATAGGTGGCGCCACCGTGGCTTTCTGTCGGTTATGCGCGAAATTTCTTAGTGTAGGTGGCGCCGCCGTCGATGACGACGTATTATGCGCGAAATTGAAAAGACAGCCGTAAAACGGTCAATCAACGAGAAATAGCCTACTTTCTCGATCAATTGAGAGACTTAGCCGCAAAACGACATACGAAAACGAAAACTGACCTTTAGTTCGAGTGCAGCAATGGGACGACTGCCGACCGAAGTATTTCTCGATCATGATCGTCACGAGCTGTTCACACCCTAAACACCACTGCAATGAGCAACAAACTATTGGCCGATCGATTACTACTTCGGAACCACGTACCTGTGTTCAGCGACGACGCTTTTCGTTACTGTTTCCCGCAGCACCGACATAGCACTTCGTCACGTTCCTCTATGTACCGCAGCACCATGCGTGTACTACATCGGGGCAGATTCTTGTATCGTGACTTAAGCCCCTTCCTTGCATAAGCTCCACAGTAGCCATTTCATCTTTAACGAATGTAGTACAGTGCTGGGCAAAGTTCAAGCGCATCGTACTAGTCATCTTCGCAAAATGAAACATCTTCCTCTTCTAAGGTAATCATCTGGCATCGTCAGCCACTCACGTTCTGTTTCGTTCCCTGGCATTCACTTGCTTGCCGGCATTTAACCGACAACTGGTTTCATCATGGCACAAAAACTGTTTGTACAACGCTCATCTCAGCTGCCATGAATCGCAAAAACTCGGTGCAGCCACATTCCTTCTGTTCTGCGACCCTTATCATCGTTTTTAACTGCAAGGCGAATACAATACAACGCAGTATACGACAACGCAGAGACATCTGCTATGTTTACTTTAGCGCTGAGACGTCTGCTCTCCAACATTCCACCAACCAACTTATCAAAACTGCAGCAAACCTTAGGTCAAAACACCATCTGTTCGACGCATGAAAAACCGTCGTTCGTAGAACTGGTTTCCATCACACACTTTGCTTCCTACCCTTACCGAAGCTCAGACCCGAACACAACATTGATATTTCACGTTAAACTTAAATAACGGTAGCAGAGTACTACAACGAAGTCTAGCAGCAAACATGGCACTACCATAACAATGTTTCCTTCCCTTACCTAAGCCTAGGCCTCAACATGTGGGTAGTGATTCCTTTACAGAATATGAAAGCAACACAACTGTAGGCATCGTTTCTTGCCCTTACCTTAAGCCTAGGCCATAACATAAGGGTCATGTTTTTCATAAAGACTATGAAAGTAACACAATCATAGGCATCGTTTTGTGCCCTCACCTAAGCTTAGGCGTTAATATAAAGCAAATGTGTCTCGTATACTGTACATTATGACAGGTACCAACCATCCGTTTGCGCCTTCTGTTCTGTTGACTGCACTAACCTCCAGGTGCCCCTACTGTGCTGCTTACTTTGAAGTCCAGGAAGCTGTTCATCTTGATGGCAACCCAATAGTTACAATTTTATCTCAACTTTACGCTGTCATGCTGTTCACGCAAGACCTTTTCGAATTCTTTCAGCCGAAGCAGCACTTCCATAGATTTATCCTGTCGTTTCTGCGTGACAATGTCGTACATTCCACTACGCTGCAATGTTCATACCGAAGAAAAGTTTTAATAGGCAACAAAACAAAGCGACACAACTGTACGCCATAATATACAACCAAAAAAGCTACAACTGTACACGATGATACGCAACAAAATAAAACTGTACAACTGTACATGATGCACGGATCATGACGGCGGGTACAGGGTGGCGATGTCGTTGAGCAGTTGCTCAAACGGCTCCTGGCCGCGACATCTCCGACGCCACACCTGTTCGACCAAGTGCCACTTGAGCTGGGCCCAAAGCGACTACGCCAGTGCTTCGTAGAGCGCTTGAGCTGGGCCCAAAGCGACTACGTTTTGGGTGTGGGCGCCGGTCACCCTGTCCACGAAGTTCACCGAATGGCTCACCGTGAGGTGGGTGAACCCCTCACTGGAGAGCCTGGAATAGGCCCTCCATTGATCCGTCATGACAGTGCTGCTGGGGCGGACGTGCTTCACGATGAGGGCCGTGAGCGTTTCCCTCGATCGGTCGGGAACGGGCACGGCGAAGAGTTCTCCTGTTTGTCCTGGCTCCTCGGAAGCCTCAGATATACCAAAGCTGGCAAAATCTTGGTCCGGTAAGTAACGCCTTCATGCGTGAACACACCACACGCAGCCGTTGGAGCATACAGCTGGGCGAAGTTCTCAGTGAGAGAACTGAATCGCTGAACAAAACTTGGGTCGAGACCCGTCACCTCCGTTGGTACATCGGTAGGAAAGTTGCGATGACCGCCAGCTGTCAACTCAATAGCGTTCATCTTTACGGCGAGTTGTGCGAGGTTAACACGGTGCATCGTGTTAGCGGTGCACCCAGTGTCACGCAGTTTCGGTTCCAAAGCTGTGCATTTTGAATGAATGAACCCCTGGCACATGCCCGTTCGCGGTGTAGCACGCACGCCCTTCTCTTGCAAAAATTCCACAAGCACGTCCTCTTTCATCACGCAAATGCTCATGTAATTCACCATCACGAATACGTCTCAACGGTGTTTTCTTAGCATTCTATATGAGCGTTCAGCAACACAAACGTCATCAGCGCCCCTACAGCAAGCACGGGGAACGAAACAGACAAGACCGGAATAATATCTTTGCGGTGATGAACGGTGGTGCAATTTACTCGCTCTTTTCCAATTTGGAAATGCATACCTGCAGGCCGAGGCCGAAGATTACTTGAAGAAAATGATGTCGATTAATGCACGTCGCGCTCGGTGCCATTCTGACTGCCACACTTTCAGAAAAAAGGAGTGAGCACCAGTAGTCTTCCAGCAAATCGGGGACACTGCGTTGGCAAGCTTGAAAGGTACTGTGGCATGCCCGGTCGATGTCATCTTTGTCACGAAGGACGATAATGATAATAGGAGTAACGCAGAAGCCGTTCTATCGGGTGTAGTTAGTCGTCGCTGATTTCTTGCAGCTATGATAGCTGCTTCATGATGGGAATGCGAGATAGCCAGACACTAGTGCATGCGCATTTACCAATGAATCAGTCTTTTACGACACGTGGTCAACAGCATGCCAAGGAGCGTTCGATAAAGTCAAAGCAATTCTGAAGTCCAATTTGCTGCTCATACACTGTGACCCATAGTTGGACATGTGTAGTCCCACTGCTGATGCCTCAGATTAGGGCCTCTGGGTATGCCTGACATTGTAAACCTTTTGCCGTTATACCAACAACGTTCACCGTATCTTCTCCAGTTGTAACTTTCGTTTCAGTAAATGACTTTCTTTGATCTTTCGTGAGAGCCAACTTCTCATCCGTTGAAGTCATATTCTGAGCGTACAAGCCGAAATGACACTCCGAAACGTAATATATGAGGGCAGGTACACAAAGATCAATAACGCCGCTGCATACATTCGTCGCAATTTTGGTATTCCAAGACGCCAGGGAGCCCAATGACAGTAACTTTTTAAAAATGGCCAATCTTGTCGGCCACAGCCACCAAGAGACCGCTCGCCACCGTGCAGACGACGCAATTACGTAAACTATTGTTCCAGGCGACCTTCACAGTCAGGAACGCGTTTAGTACAGTACGACGTATGACCCGCAGGTACTACCCACCAGCGCTCTGCCTTTGCGTTAACAGGCAAGGTTTTGCTCAATTTATTCGCGACATCTTCCTCTGCTGTAATATCGACTTTAAGATATGACCTTGGGTCTTGTCTAGGATATTCCCCGCGCAGTGCGCCACGCTAGTTCCAGCTGCGTCGCAGTGCATCACGCAATTCTGATGACGTGTTCGACTTACTGGGTCTTATTGCGGGTTTCCCCTGCTCCTACAGTAATCCGACAATCGTAAACAACGGAATGCAGGTATCTTCACAAAGCAAAACAACAGCAGTGACGTAGACGTCGTCTTCGTTTACGGGATGATGCCGACACTAAATTTCGGGAAATACGGATGTCCTGTTGATTCGGACGGCCCTAATATAGGTGGAAGAGCTTAAACGAGGCAACAGCGTTCTATTTTTGTCTCAACCTTGTCAGGCAAGGTTCACTGCTAATTGCTACCGCAATTCAGAGCGTAAAGTTTATGCTTCCCAAAGGAGGAGATGTGAGATTCCTAAGCATCGATGGAAGAGAAGGGTGCGGCGTTTCCTTATTTTGAGCTTTTAGAAATTTAAATGCCTCCGGTTACATGGTACAGACTATTTCGCGGGCTTCATTTGGCTCTGTTCCGTTGATCATGGCGACTTAGCCGTGGCCATCGTATGCTCCTGGAAGGCAAACATGCACTGAAACAGTTGTAGTTGGGATCTGAATAGGCACGCATTGTTATAGCCTGTTTTTGTCTCCCCTACTGTTTCATCACACGTTCATCCCGTTGATCAGTCGCGAATTGAACAACAACAGCAATGAATGAATTATTTTATTCACAACGGTTCATATACAACAAAAAACACGTATATACAACGATAACTGTACAATGATCAAAAAGTATATACAACGATAACTGTACAACGATCCTTTACAATATCAGCAATGCGAAAATGCATGTGCGCTTCGAGGACCAGTAGACTGAGTGGACAATTGGAAAAGCTTTATAATAATTTTATGCGTCGCCGAAACAAGTAGCTGTAAGTACAGGCTGTCCTTTCCACCCAGTTCATAAGCCATACGACGGACGGATATACCCTAATACCTGAAGGGGAAAATTGGGGTTGCTGCGTTAAGACACGACTCCCTAGAGCGTATAAATAGTGTAATCACGTACAAGTATTAACGTAATGGGCAGTCGCTACATGGTCTTCTGCCACTTGCCCGACATCCCACACCGAACTATGAGCGATAGTTAAGTTTATTTTTTGGCATTCCCCAACGATCACAGGTTGTGACATCACACGTATTTATGTTGTGAAAATTTTCATAACAGAAATACGCTCCATGTTTCCGCATGTGAAAATTTTCATCCCATTTTCGCTGCCTTCTTGCAAACGAACATTATGACTGCTTAGGCTTTGTCCAGGCATTTCTGCATTTATGTGAGCTTGACTCCAAACATGAACCGTTCGTTAAGGACTAGGTATTGACAAAGGCAGAAAATAGTGCCAACGATCGTGTCCCTTGTGTGAGCATGACTAGAAGAATGAGCTTTATAGTAAGGTCTACGCTTAGGTAAGGGCAAAAAACGATGCCTATGGGCATGTCGTGCTTGTGAGCTTGACGGGAAATAGGAGCCTTATGTTAAGGCAGCAGATACTCGCTCGCATTGTCAGCAACCCCGATACGAAGACAATATGAAACGGGTTCGACTTGACGTTTACGATGTGGAGGACAAAGGAAAGAGAACGTTGGACTCTAAACGACTACGACTGTTTAGTGCAGCGCTCAGCAGGCATCGTCAACACGTTTCTGCGTCACAAATAGTCTGTGACGTCAGGGAGACTGTAGAAGTAAACGTGGTTACCATATGTAGTACAGTAGGGTGGGAGGCAAATCGTGTAAAAGAGCTGAAAATGGGCTTCCGTCTACTGGCAGTACGTATCTACCAAGTCGTTAAGTTCAGCTAACATAATATCAAGTTTTGATAGGTTGACATTTATCGAAAATGCCACTTCTTGTAATGCTTCTGTGCTCTCTTCTTGTTTGCACATGTTCTACATGTTCCACATGAGTGACTTTTTTTATCATTAAACGAAGAACGCGAAGCCGATTTCCCCCGGAAAGTATTTCAGAGCTTGGACAAGATAGAGTGCCCTTCTACCATATGGCGAAACGTGAATATCGAAAACCAGTTCATCAATCAACGTCTTATCTCAGTTCAAGTTGTTTTCGCATTATGAAATGTATCGGCGTGTTCCTGTGCACCGTTGTCGACACTGATCCTCCCTTGTCGTTCCCGCAGGTATAGGCAAGTGGAAGTGCATTGTTCAGTTCTGTGTAACTGTTTGTGCTTCAAAATTGTTTTCCACTTGCTCAGCGAAAATCATTAAGTAATCGTCCGTTTTGCGAATTTGCCATTTCATCGACTGCCAAATTGCAGACCATGCAAGATTCAGTGGTTAAACGGTTTGCCGAAACTTTCGGAAGAGAACCGGAATACTTGGTTCGCTGTCCCGGTCGAGTGAACCTGATGGGTGAGCACCCGCATTGGAATGGCCGTGTTGCGGCCGTTCGTCGAGCAAATGACAAAACATCGTATTCACTCTCTGCGCAGGGGAGCACATTGATTACAATGGCTATCCTACTCTGCCCATCGCCATTCAAGAGGCCATATACGCTGCCGTGCTCGTTGACACTGAAATCGCCGAACTTGTCGTGCACAACGTGGACACGCAATTCGAGTAAGTTTCTTCGGCTTCGCTTCATTGATGCGTGCGGCAAACTTGCATGGAAGCGTTGCTTTTATCCGTTTCAAATCGATGCCTTTGGTTGGCAACATCCGATTCTCAAGCGACGTTTAGCCATTGAGAACGGAGGAGGGCATCAGTTGTCGCGTTGTAGCTATTCCCTAAGGCGGTGTTTGCTTTCTCGTGAGTTTTAGCCTTGTGCGGATTGTCAAATACGAACTTCGAGTCTCATTGCCGGTTACCCCTGCGTTCTACAGTAATCCCACAATCGTAAACGACTGAACGCAGGTTTCTTCACAAAGAAAAACACCTGCAGGTGACATGCGTTGTCTTTGTTTACGGGTTGTTGCCGACACAGAACTTCGCGAAATAAGGATGTTTCCATGTTCCGACGGCCCCAATATACGTAGAAAAGCTTAAGCGAGGCAACACTGTTCTGTTTTTGTCTCAGCCTTGTCGGGCATGGTTCACTGCTAATTGCTAACGCAAATCTGAGCGTAAATTTTATGCTCCTTAAGTGGGGAAGTCTGAGATTCTTAAGCAGCGATGGAAGCGAAGGGGCGACGTTTCCTTATGTGGAACTTGTAAATAATTTAAATGCGTTCGCTTACATGGCACAGGATACTTGGCGGGCATCATTTTTAACGATTGTAGTTGCCATTTGGATACGTGCGAATTATTATAGCCTGTTTTTGTCATCACACGTTCATTCTGTTGGTAAGTGCGCATATTGAACAACAACGAACAACAATGAATGATTTTATTCGCAACGGTTAATGTACAACAAAAAACACATATACAATAATAACTGCACAACGATCAAAAAACAATAACTGTACAACGATCACTGTGGCGGCGAGTACGTTGCAATGTCATTGACAATGCAATCGAACGGGTCTTGACGGGGCGTAGATTGCGGCGCCACATGAACTCGCACAAGTTCGAGTCCAAAAAGCGCCGAGGTGTGCCGCACCGGTGCTTGTTTGACCGCTTCACTTGTGCCCAGAGGGATTCTACGGTCTGCGTGTGCACCCCTGTGTCAGGATGGACAAATTGGAGGGAGTGGTTCACAGTGAACTGAGTGTAACCACTCTCTGACAGACTGCGGTACCCTCGTCACTCGTCGGTTATAACCGTAGTGTCAGGCCTGACGTACTGCCGTACGAGCGGTATCAGGGTCTGGCCACTACGGTTGCCGACGGGCACAAGGAAGCATTCTCCGGTCTCGCGGCACACGCCCCCGAGGACCCATTGCGTTGGGTACATTCGGCCGCGCTGATACTTTCTCTTAGAGAAAGCGGTCTCGTCGACCTCTACGGTGAGTCCTGGACCGCCTATCACAACAGGATTCCTGAGCAGCGACTCTGCGGCTACTTCGCCCCGTCAAGACCCATTCGATTGCATTGTCAATTTCACCGTGCAATTGCTGCTCATTCCTATAAAATGTGAGATAGAAGTGCACTCGATGCGATATGTAACTACGATGTTACGTAATTCGCGGGAACAAAATGCCATTGTCGTATACCCACGCCTCCATGAGTTCACGAACATGAGGGCTTTGTTCAGCTCCAACGTGTATCCTGTGAACGAGGCATTGGAAGGTAAAGGTGCATGCCTGCAGCAGGCGCCTTACCTTCGAACCAGGTGCCCCTTCGTACAGGGACGTCCTTGCCGCACCCGGCCTTGTGACATCGCCATCGTGGGCCATGGCTGCCTGTCCTTTCACAGTACTTCATTGCGTGACCGCGCACGCATGTCCTGTGCCGGTGGAAGACACCCTTGTCTTGAAGAAAACGTATCGCCGTTTCTTCGTCTTTGAATTGATCACACGCTTCGAAGAAGCTAAATGACATTTTTATTCACCTTCACTGCTTGCTAACCAACGATAGAAATGAACGCGAAAAGCTGACGCGCTGTTTATCAATTCGTGCATACCATAGATGCCGCCACCTGGGTTTTCAGTGCATTCGGTAGTTGCATTGCTGAGAATTGAAGCAGATGATGGCAAAGTGGTGGGCTATAGGAAACTAAAGGGTGGCAATAGAGCTGACGATGTGAATTTACGAGACAAGTTACTTGTACTTTCTGTCGGATACATGTTTAAGGTGAAACTTAACATGCAATTACTGGTGTCGAGTCTGCGATTGAATTACATATGCCGCGGCCGGAGAGATAATGTCGTGAGGCTGAACGGCAGTGTGAATCGTAACTGTGATCGTCTAAGTTACTCTGTGTTACCGCTTCTGTAACTTTCCTTAACTTAGTATGCTTCTCTTAAGTGAGCTTTCCCTTCTGGGAAGGTTTTAACTTGGCGATCGCACTGTTGTTAACAGGGAAGAAGACATTCAGGGTATGGTGTATTGTATAGTAGAATTAAACCAGATAATTCCAACCTACTGGAGGTCAGTGGTGAACTGATTCATAGAAAATGCCTTATGACTGGTGGGACAGTGTTTGTCTTGCTTCTGGCGTAATGCCAGAGAAAATATCTTGTAATTGATGGGACAGCGTTGGTTTCCTTCGTACGCTTAGGATCGGTCGGTGGTCGCAAACGCGAAGGGCTAAAGGAAACGTCTCTTATGGTTGATGGGACCCTGTTTAGATTCCGTTTAGACGAAAGAACTCGTGACTTATGTAACAACTGTGCCGTCCTATGTGCGATCATGATCAGGAACTATTCTGACGGCAAAGCAGCCATTTGAGAAAATCTTACGTTCGCGACCCAGGACTGTGCTTCCACAAAACCTTTCGCTTGCTATATCAAGCGAACGTTTTTGTGATGGTTGCCTACGCGATTTCCATACTCAAATGTTGTATCGCGCAGGCGGCCCTCGCAAAAACATTTCCCTTCGCGATTTCCATACTCAAGTGTCCTATCGCGCAGGCAACCATCACCAAAACGTTCGCCTGATATATCAAACGAAAGGTTTTGTGAAAGCACAGTCCTAGGTCGGGAACGTAAGATTTTCTCTAATGGCTGCCTCGCCGTCAGAATAGTTCCTGATCATGATCGCACATAGGACGGCACAGTTGTCACATCAGTCACAAGTTCTTTCGTCTAACAACCCGCGTAAAAGAATCTGAATAGCGTTCCATCATCAGTGACAAGACCTTTTCTTTAATACGCCGCCGTTACGACCACCCGCAGATCCTAAGCGAGCGAAGCACACCAAACGTTGTCCCATCACATACAAGATATTTTCACTAGCATAACGCCTGAACGAAGACAAACACTGTCCCATCGGTCACAAGACGTTTTCTGTGAAAGAGCCCAGCACTGGCCTGCCATAGGCCTGAGTTCTCTGGTTTAATTCGACCTTGCATCATGTCCCATATGTCCTTTTCCCTGCTCGCACCTGTGTGTTCGCTAACTTAAAACTTTCTCAGAAGGGAACGCTTGCTAAGTTAACGCAAAAACAATGACACAGTAATTCAGACGATTCACACTGCCGTTCAGCGTCACGGCATTGTCTCTCCGGCCGCGGCATATGTAATTCAATCGTAGACACGACACCAGTAATTGCATGTTCAATTTCACAAGACTCTTAAGTTCACATCAGCAGTCCTATTTCCCCATTCACTTTCCTATGGCTGTCCACTTTTCCACTACCTGCTTCAATTCTCAGCAGTGCAACTATCCAATGCTCTAAGAACCCAGGTGGCGATATCTATGGTGGAATCGAATTGATAAATAGCGCTTCAGCTTTTCACGTTCATTTGTCGCTTTCGTTAGCACACAGTGAGGTCAACAGCAGCTGTGTCGTTCAATGTGTTGGAAGCTTGTCAACGGTTCGCAGAGGAATAAGAAGTTGTACGTTTTCTGCAAGACAGAGGTCTCTTCCACACGGAAAGGATCTGCATGTGTGGAAACGCAGTGAAATTCTGCGAGAGAAACAGTCGTCCTGATCCCAGGTGGAGATGTAATAAGGCCAACTGCAGGAAGAAGGTTCCTGTACGAAAGGGCACCTGGTTCGACGGTAAGGCGGCTGTTGCAGACGTGCACCTTTACCTTCTAATGCCTCGTTCACAGGACACACGTTGGAGCTGAACAAAGCCCTCATGTTCGTGAACTCATGGAGGCGTGGGTATACGACAATGGCATTTTGTTCCCGCGAATTACGCAACACCTTAGTTAACACCGTAACGGTGTCACTGTGCCGGTCAGTCGGTTAGGACGCTTGCTCCTCTGATTGACTGACTGGGCGGGTGGGAATCGCTTGACCGGTCGAAGGTTAGACCTGATGGCTGACGTCACCAGCCCGGATGGTCGAATGGAGGAGCTTGCAGGACCGTCGGCTGACTGGGCAGTTGACAAAAAAAAATGATTGCACTGATGACGGACCAAGGATTTGGTCCGAAAGCTTTGCATTGGAATACATTTTGGGAATAAAACGTTTTTGCATTGGAATGCGTTTTGGGAACAAAACGTTTTTACTAAACGGGGAATAACCGTGATGCAAGTTGTTCGCTTATGTGCACAAACCCCGTTATACAAAAGAAAATTTGTAACACCGCATTTACATATCGCATCGAGTACACTTCTATCCCTCATTTTATAGGGATGAGCAGCAACTGTGCGGTTGGATTGCAGAATCGCCTGCGTGAAGTAGCCGCAGAGTCGCTGCTCAGGAATCCTCTTGTGATAGGCGGTCCAGGACTCACCGTAGAAGTTGACGAGACCGCTTTGTCCAAGAGAAAGTATCTGCGCGGCCGAATGTACCCAACGCAATGGGTCCTCGGGGCCTGTGCCGCGTGACCGGAGAATGCTTCCTTGTGCCGGTCGGGAACCGTAGTAGCCAGACCCTGATAAGGCGATACATCAGACCGGCACTATGGTTATAACCGACCAGTGGCGAGGGTACCGCGGTCTGTCAGGGAGTGGTTACACTCATTTAACTGTGAACCACTCCCTCCAATTTGTCCAACCTGACACAGGGGTGCACACACAGACCGTGGAATCCCTCTGGGCACAAGTGAAGCGGTCAAACAAGCACCGGTGCGGCAAACCTCGGCGCTTTTTGGACTCGTACTTGTGCGAGTTCATGTGGCGCCGCAGGCTACGCCCCGTCAAGACCCATTCGATTGCATTGTCAATGACATTGCAACGTACTGGCCGCCACAGTGATCTTTGTACAGTTATTGTTTTTTTCGTCGTTGTGCAGTTATTTTAGTATATGTGTGTTTTTCGTTGTACATTAACCGTTGCGAATAAAATCATTCATTGTTTTTCGTTGTTGTTCAATATGCGCACTTACCAACAAAATGAACGTGTGATGAAACAATAGCGGAGACAAGAACAGGCTATAACAATGCGTGGGTATCCAAATGGTTACTACAACCGTTTCAGTGTACGTTTGCCTTCCAGGAGCATACGATGGCCACGGCAAAATAGCTATGGTCAACCGAACAGAGCCAAATGATGCCCATCAGGTATCCTGTGCCATGTAAGCGAATGCATTTAAATTATCTACAAGTTCCACATAAGGAAACGCCGCACCCTTCCCTTCCATTGCTGCTTAAGAATCTCAGACCTCCCCACTTAAGGAGCATAAAATTTACGCTTAGGTTAGCGTTAGCAGTTAACAGTGAACCATGCCTGACAAGGTTGAGACAAAAACAGAACAGTGTTGCCTCGTTGAAGCTTTTCTACGTACATTGGGGCCGTCGGAACATGGGAACATGCTTATTTCCCGAAGTTCAGTGTCGGCAACAACCCGTAAAGAAAGACAACGCTTCGTCATCTGCTGTTGTTTTGCTTGGTGACGATACCTGCATTCAGTTGTTTACTATGTGGGATTACTGTAGAACCAGGGGCAACCGGCACTGGGACCCCGAACTTATTCTCGAAGTGGCATGTTTGACGTGGAATTGACCTAATTCGACAAATTGGCAAGAATGTTTAAAACGTTCTTTCGTAATGTCGATTTACCTTTTGACGGAAGTTTGGACAAAGAAAGCTTAGTGGAATTGCTATTCATTCAAAGAGTTGAACTCATTCTAAGGGAATGCGCTCGGCAAGCTGTATAAGCATAAAAAATATTGAGGTTCCGTAAGTGCTGTCTGTACACGTCAGTTCGCCGCGCTGACAGTTCGACGCGGCGGCACAGGCTGTGCTGTGAAGCATGCATCGGTAACCGATTACCGCTTTCGCGGCCAATCTCCGTATTTGACGACTCGTTTCCCATGTACACTTCTTTTCTCCGACTTTCTGGTCTCTGCTCCATGTTTCCTCATGGCACCGCATGCAATTTCCGCAGCTTAGCTCCAAGTTACAGCCTGCCTTATCCGACTACGACGCCTATTTCCAGGCATTGTGGCTTATCTCCAATACTGACGGCTTAGCACACCTTTACTAATTCTTTCTCCAACCTCCATATTTCTGCTCCATGTTCCTTGACGAAGCCGCGCGCATTGTCCAAGGAAGGGCTCCAACTTGCACGGCACCTTACCGAGTCGCAAGGCTTGTTTGCGGGTTTTGCAGCCTTCTTCGCATTTAATCGTCGTTTAGATCCACCCAACCTGGTTAGTCCGCGCTATTCGCATGCATTGATCTTATCGTTGCAGGTCTACTAGGTGCACTAGGTGACCTCCCTTAAGTCGGACATGGAAACAACGGCCGATCAGAAGAAACTATGAATACATTGTACTACAGAGAAATAGAGTACAGCAATTGTGTTGAATGTTCGCAGCGAGTGTACCAAGAATTTCGAATATTCTCTTTATTCGTAGGAATTTTGTCTTCGTGACGGGTGCTGTAAAGTTTGTCGTTTTTCCGTGACAAAAAGGGCGTATTCTCTTTGTTAGACGAAATACGAAACATAAAAATTTCGATGTCTCCGCAAACGTGGTAGCGAATATATTTTCAGTCCATTCAAAACCTGTTTAACGTCATTGAAACACTACAATCGACCTACGAGAGCCATCTACCCTAAAACGAAAGCCGGGGTATATTGAAGATACTTCTTCCCATTGCTTACCTGATCACGGATTGCCGTCGCCTTGGTCAACGCCGCAGTTGACCAACCCCACCTCCCACCATGGAGTCTTTTTACCCCGAAGACCTGCAGCACAAAGTCGCGTTCGGCAAATGTTAACGCTGCAACCAGGAGAGCTCCGGTGGCACTACGAGTTTTCTTTATTTCATCCCGGCGACGTAGGCCCGGTTGTCAGGGCTGGGTTCGTAATTGTCTACCGCTTTGCCCACCTATCTCCCAACTTTATGGCTCATCTCATGTCCTTTCGCCAACCTTCAGGTTAGGAATAACCTTCAGGTTGCTGATCCGTGTTTCCTCATGCCACCCTGTGCAATTCAGCCGCTTATTTCGAAATTATGGGTACCCTATCCGATTGGAACGCTTGGTCACAACTATTGTGGCTTTTCTCCCAACTTGACGGTTCATCTCCCACTTACAAATCTTTTCTCCAACGTTCAGGTCATTTCTCCATGTTACCGCGTGCAAATTTACCGGCTTATCTCCAAATTGTAGGGTACGTTATCTGATCGCGGCCTTTGTTCCAGATTCTGTGGTCTTTCTCCCAATTTGACTGCTTAGCTCCCACGTACGAGTCTTTGCTCCTTATCTTCTCTGCTCAGAAAAAGTCTTGCTTCGTAACGGGGTAGATTTTTCATTAACATGTATAGTCACAGATTTCCCCGTTCGTTAAGCGCTGACGACGGACCAAGGGAGGTCTGAAAGCTTCGCTTTGAATTGAGTGAAAATGAATGGTTTCTGAATGAACGGAGAGATCTGTGACTATGTATGTTAATGTCTTCTCTGCTATGCGTTTCCCGATGGCGCTTCGTGCAAGGTTTGAGGGTTAGCTCCAAGTTATAAGGTTCCTTAACCGATCACAAGGCTTGTTTCCAAGTTTTGTATCGTTCTTTACATTTGCGCAGCGCTTAGAACAATCTAGCGTGGATAGTGTGCGCTTTTGGATGTGCTGATTATACATTCCATGAAATAATCTCTAGGATATTCGAGTGATTTAGCTGGCTTTTCGAGCCTGTTTTGTCCAGTTGCGGTCCTACTAAGGGGAACAAGGTGAACTCCCTTGAATCGGACATGGAAACGCAGGTTGATCGGAAACGGTTGTGAGTTGACTGGACTCGAGCGAAGTAGACTACAGTTGCTCTGTTCAATGCTCGCGGTGTGCAAACTGCGGTGTACTGGTCGTACTTCGGTTATTTTCTTTACTAGACAAAGTACGAAGCATTAGAATCTCAAGACGTTCGCCACACACGTGGCAGCGACTCAGCTCAATCGTAACGTCTACAGTGAGAACGAAACAATATTATAGTCGACAGACAACACAGTGTGCTTCCCCTAAAATAAAAACATTGGTGCACAGAATATTCATCCTCTCTCTCTCTCTGCTTACCTGATCGGTGGATACTGTCGCCTTGATCAACGCTGAATTCGACCTACTATGGGCGCAGTTAACATGGGACCTTAAAGACTGACTGATCACGTATACTTTGCTATAGATCTAAGTACCTGTCATTGCAGTGGCTGATCTGCAGCAATGGCGGAGGACTTCCTCATACACGCGGCAAACTGATGGGCACCGGCTAAACCCCGTTCTGTTGACTTGAAGGGAAAAATGTTATCGTCGTTTGTTCGCTAGACGGGATTGAGGAAGTGTTTGCCCGATCAAGAGTGGACAAACACGCTTTTATTTGCAGTGACCACTTTTACTGCTTAGCCGGATTGCGTAGGTTGGAGCTGAGCTTTTGAGGCATTGGCAACGGTAGTTTGGCGCAGTCCTAGCGAGAAGTAATTTTCAGTTGTTTACGCTTTCATGCGCTCAGAAGACCAGGAGCACAATGCCTAGGCCAGTTTGCGTTGCATCGTGGGATGACGGTTACTTTTATTCATTTTGCAACAAGCCATTTAATGACAACTGTTTCCTTGCATAGTTTTCTACTGGTATGGATGAATGGTCGTGTATCGGGCATAACGGAGGGTCCTCTGGTTAGGAGGCGTTAAAGCAGCCATCTGTCTTAGGCATACTTTCGACATACTCGTCTAGAGGAAAGCCCCCGATGATCGAGACGAATAAAGTAGCTCGGTTGAAGTTTCCCTTTGAATTGTGCAGTGAATCCGCAGCGGCTGTTGCGCATTCCAAGCAGAAGTTGCGGTAAGTTCATTTCAATGAGATGTTGGAAGTTGGACGTTTTTCCTCGCCGAACTGTCTGTTCATGTAAGAGTTTCGATTGGCGGGTTGGCGAACTGTTAAGTGTTCTTCCAAAGGAGTGCGCAGTCCCAGTCGGCCGAAATGCTCGAACAGCAGCGCGAATAAAGCAATTCCCAATTGTTTCGCAAAGTTCATTTTAATGAGGACAAACGGCGTAGTTAACGGAAAGTGCAGCTGTTTTGCCTTAAGGAGGAAAAGTTTGATCTGCGGTTGGCAACTGCAGAGCCATTCAAAAGTTTCCACTTCCTGTGAAGTTAGCGTGATGCAGCTCTATTATTTTGAATTTGAATATCCGACGTTTATTTTCGTGCTCGTTGAAACTGCTCTTTCCATTACAGACCATTCCGTGTGAGCATGGATGATTTTGAAATTTCCGCTGTTGAACCAACGTGGCAGGACTACTACTTATGCGGAGTCCGAGGCGCCCTTGAATTGATTGCCAAATGCGGCTCCATGCCGGTGGTGACCGTCGGTACGGTGCTTCGATTGAGCAGTTCAGATTTTGGCTCCCGTACGAGCCCTTTGTCCTTAAGGATTCCATTCAATGGTTGGCGGTTCCGTCCCAATCGCCGCAGGTCTTTCGAGCTCCAGCGCTTTGGTATGCGCGGCTGCCCTTTCAACTGTTTACGCCATTTTGGGCGACAAATGGTCTGAAACGATCACCATGCAGATGCTTGCCGAGGAGTGCGCTCGCGCCGAACGCTACGTTGGTACCCAAGGCGGCGGCATGGACCAAGCGATTTGTCTCCTTGCCGAAAAGTTCACGGTATATGGGCTCTTTTTGCAGCCAACCTATGCTTAATCGCTCGGTTCAGGGAATGTTGGTCGAATTCGATCCGCTTCGTCTGAATCGAGTTTCTATTCCTCAATCGGTGGCCTTTGTCGTGTGCAATTCTATGGTCAAGTCCGAAAAGGGTTCCTCGAAGTCGCTGTACAATTTTCGTGTCGCCGAGTGCCGTCTAGCCGCAAAGGTTTGCCTACCAAACGTTGCCGCTGCCTCCTTAGAAAGACCTATGCAAATGTTTCAACTCATTCGCAGGTGATGGCCAAGTTACTTGATATTCCTTGGCGAAAGGTGACCACTCTGCGTGATTTGCACGAAGTTCTCAGGAAGGAATTGCGTGAAATGCCCCTTTTGGTTGGGCAGTACTTGCACGAAAATCCCTATTCCCTGTCGGAAATATTGCTTATATTGGAATGCCAGGAATCCGACTTGACTCCGCTGCTCCTGGACGCAGGTAATCAACGTAGGAAGCTGTCTTTCAATGGGCACGTTGACATGTCCCTTTCAGTCAGACCATATCAACTTCACAATCGAGCTTTGCACGTCTACGAAGAGAGTCTTAGAGTTCACGAATTCCGTCGTATATGTGACGAAGCAGTAAAGCGACACTCGATGGCAACGAATGAAATCTGCAATGTTCGATTGGGTGAGCTGCTGAAGAAGAGTCACGCCTCGTGCTCCCAACTGTACGAATGCAGCTGCAAGGAATTGGACGATCTTCAGCGCTCGTTAATCAGGTGGATATCTTCTTTGGCCTGTACAATCGAGTGTGATGCTTTATGGCACACTGCCAGTCTCTTTAGTACTTGCGCTTCATTAATTTATTGACATTGCTTTCTAGTCAATTCAAAGGAGCGGTTTATGGAGCTCGTCTTACCGGTGCCGGTTGGGGAGGATGTCTAGTGGCGAACATTGATTCGGACGGAGCTGCAGCGACCGTGGAAAGAATCAGGATAAGTTTGCTAAAGGATTGGGCAAAATCGGGAGCCACCGAACCGGATCTGTTCTTGTGCAGACCATCAGCCGGTGCGAGCGTCAAGGTGCTTAAGGCCAACTGACCAGGAAACACGCTTCGCCCTCCCAAATTGATAAGCAGTAAGCCGAACATTACTGTTACTTCACCAAATCCTATTGATTGCATTTTTGACTGCGCTTGGCAGTGATGAATGTTTGTTTCTTGTATAAAAGTTGTTTTGCATGTGTTATCCACTGGTCATTTGTTTGCGATCAAGCAGAAGGAGAAGTTGCTTCCCAAGTACGATGCCTATGTTTGGGTTTTTACAAAGAAGAGTGGGTACGGATATGCATTCAAGCAACGATAAAACTTTGACCAAGAAACGTTAATTGTATCCGAATGGAGCGACGCGTTCAGCCTCCGTAGTTTGCAATATTGATTGGAACCTGATCATCGCTGTCACAAGGGGAGAAAGGTACTGCGATCTATGGGTATATGCGCCCATCGAAGAGCATTAAAAACAGGAATAATGTTAAAAGGGTGACATCACAGGCATTCAAAAATGGGAGGAAAACTGTTCAAACATGGTTTGATTCGAAGAGACCATCCGGATGACCAGATTAGCATAGTCAAGTTGATCCATGAACGCAGCTTGAGCCTAAGGATCCTAAAAGACGGTGTTGGGTTCGTAATTATTTTAAATGATAAGCTCCACCATTCCCTGTACTCAACTTAAAATCTAGAGAAGAACAAGGGGCTATGTACATCTGCCGAAACTGCATAAACAGAGATGTGGGTGTACGGATGAGCGATATTTGACCGACAGTAGCAGTGAGAACACAACGCTGCTGCAGTAAATTCACTGGGTAGCTCGTGGACTTACGGCATGACCCTTAAAAGCTAAAGCATTCTCAAGCTACAAGTGCAAGCGTTTCCCAGCGCGCATTTGTACCTGACAATCAAACGGTGAGGGTACTTTCCGGTAATGCATTTGTTGTTGTTTTTTACCTCAAAAGCAAAGCCATACCAAAATTTTTGTCGTTTGGAATTAGCTGTTTTTGAATGGGTAATCTGGGTCACTATCAAAAGCCTGAAAATCAAAATCCCGAAAGTTGAAAATCCTGAACGTTCGAAATCCCTAACGCTCAAAATCCTGAACGTTCGAAATCCTGAAAGTTCAAAATCCTGAACGTTCAAAATCCAGAAATTAAAAAAACTTGACGAATATGAATCTTGTATGCCGGAACTGTGAGAAATCGAATTCCGGTAACGAGATGGTGCTCCCTCATTTTCTTCTCCCGTTTCTTTCTTCGGTTTTATAATAATTTTACCCCAAGCCCTTTTCCGCTATCGGACGGTCGTAGAATGCTGAAGAAGCTGTTCTTGTAGGCTAGTAGTAATCACTGACTCGTTTTACGGCGAATTTCTGATGTCACATCAATTTTCATGTCTATGATCGCCTTCCTATATAGAGGTATATCTCTCATTTCTGCAGGTATAGAGCGCTGAAGAGCTGTAGTAGACTGCAGCAAGTAATACATATCCAGAGTTCATTGAATTCAAAGTTAGTGCATGGGAATTATGTACGTAGTTGTAACAGGATAGCTTACGCACCAACTAATCACCGGGACCCCAAGATTTGCGGCTCTTTGGCACTCTTCCCTGAGGTGTGTTAGGCTCTTTCATCAACCTAGTCCCTACGACGAGAACAGCTGTTATACATGAGTACGGTTACAAAGAGGGGTGCAAACAATTACCACTCATAGAAAAATGTAATTGTATTAGGTTTAAGAGTACGTTCTTCGACAGTTTGATCAAATTTATTAAAATACCATAACTCTACTCATGGTCACGATGCTTCAGCGAAATCAGCAGCAGCGCCATGAAGATCATAACTCCCCTTTTGATAACGGAAATAGCAGATCTAATATATGATTTTCTTTATTTTGATTGAAAACAGTTTTCGGGATTCCCCCTGGTCTTTCATCGCCCCCTTTCGTCGCCCCTCTGGCTTTCATCGCCCCCCGGAGCATAAAAATAGCCCCCGTTGGGAAACACTGGTCTAAAAGACTACGGGTTTTCGGAAATCAACAAATTCAGATAGATACAACAAACACATGAAAAAACTTAAAAGGTTGAGCCACACCACCTTCAAAAAGAAAAGGAAGATCACACTAGAAAGAACAGAAATACAGGAAATGTATTATGAAGACACTGACAAACAAGATCACTTTAAAGACCAACGGGTTACATTGAAGAAAAGAAGAAAAAGGTTTAAAAAATCCAATGATTCTCCAGTTTAAAATAATCTACGGCCCCATGTTTTGTCGCTAATTTCACTTGGGATAGACACATGCGCTGAGGAAGGGGAAAGAACAGTCCCGAAAGCTTCGCAAAGATATTTTAACAATATCCTGCGTATATAGGTAAAATGGGGTTTCTTGCTACAGAAAAGTCATCGCTGTTCAATGGTGATAGCGATAGGGAGGCGTACAGGCGCTGAACTGCTCTTTGAGCTTTAATAGTCTTACACTGAGGTACTCAATCGTTAAATGATGATGGATACATAACAACCCCCCTCCCCCAGGGTTGGAATGAGAAATATGCAAACGCGTGGATAAACGTCCCTACGTTCTTGACCTTTCTCTCTTGTATTTCTTTGTCGATTCTGTCTAAAGAATTCCCATGTTCTTGAACAGGGGTGGAGAACCTCCGGCCCGCGGGCCGCATTCGGCCCGCGAGACCATTCCATCCGCCCGTTGATGCAAGCGGAGGTAGACGTGAAATTCAGTGAACTATGACTAATAGATCTTATTTTTCATTATGCAGTAAACCTAATGGATATGAATCACAGTAATGGCATAAATTTTGCGTAACAAGCAGGGAGCGTCAGGCTGCTGTCGACAAACCGATGTCGTTATTCATAGTAGGCAAGCAGTAGTACTCGCGTCGGTAGCGTGGACCATTTGCCGCATATCGCCGCATTTGCTGTTCTTATCTCGCGTTGTTCATCGGTTCGAAATCACAACTGTCTAGCTTGATAGAGCACTTTCGCTCTGTTTTCTCTCCGTAGTCGTTTTCGCCTTCTCTTGCTGTCGTTCTCGTCGGTTCGTCTTCGAACTTATCGTTCGTTATATTTGGGATTAGGTTCACGACAAGTGGGTTTAATAATTGTGTCAAAATTCTGCCTTTTAGCTCGCAGTTGCTCATAAAGTGGCACCGAAAGCTTAGGTTTCTTGACGCTTATCGCAAGATAGAGTTCGCGCGCTCACCCAACGCTACAAATGGCCAGTTCAACGAAAAGAAGAAAAGTTTTTCCGTTTCGTTTCTGCGTAGCTGTGTCCCCCCTTGTTGTTCGTCGTTTGTTGTTTGGATAGCAATAAACAATTCGGTGACCATGCTGCAGAGCACGCACAGAACTTACGTGTAAACAAGCAAACAACGGCTATGTTTTTCAAACAGTATTGTTTACGGCTCGCGAATGAAGTTATATGCGTCCAAACGGCCCGTAGCAGCAAAAAGGTTCCCCACACCTGTTCTTGAACAAACTAATCGACTGAATTTGTTGTCTAGACGTTCTTGCTCTAAACTGCTTTGATGTATACCAGATAACCTAACATGCTCTTTTAGTTCTTCGAGCATATTTTCTTCAAGAAATGTTCCAAGAAGCTCTTCATGTCTTTTAATATTGTGATTTAGTATTGCCATCTGCTTACGTCTTTGCCTGATGGTGTTCCTCAGCAATGAGAAACCGGCTTCTTTCAAAATCTTATCCGTTCTTCTGTCTCTCTTTTGAGCCGTTTTTAAGCGGAACGATTTTGGAAGGATACCCAAATCACGGCAATCTTTTAGAAAGTAGAACTTCTCTGTTGTCCTCTCCAGTTCAAGCACTGCTGCTTCTAATTTTCAAGATATACAATACAAGAAAGAAAGTCACACTCCAGGTCTTCACCATCTTTCATCCCTTCTTTCTCCATCCGATATTTCTGCCATCTTTTGTCGTTGTTGTTTTTACAGTACCTGAAAGCTCTGCGTTTAGCAATAGACGTTCTTATCTAATGGGGTTATACCGTTTTGAAGTATATGTTCGCAAAGTAATATATATATATATATATATATATATATATATACTAAGACGAAAGAAGAAAATATATATATATATATATATATATATATATATATTGAAGTGTCACTCGAACGCTTTACTTCAGTTCAATAACAATGGTCGCAATGTGAAACTTTGCACCATATACATATATCATGTCAAGGCTGGAGCGTGACCCAGCGTTATAGGAAAACAAGCTCATTAACGTTGTTTGTCGTCTTTTGAGTCACAGCGAGGTCTGGTCTTCCTGTTCGTTAGTATAGGTCGCCACATATTCATATTTCAACATTGCACTCAATTCTTGATTTTGTCTTCGATCATCTCACGTCGCCTGTCCTCTCATCCCTAAACTGGAGTGTTTCTCTCGTCTTTCGTTTCCCATTATTGTTTATTATATTAACATTATTATTTTCCGCAGTAAAATACATCTTTGTTAAACTTCATCGAATACTTTCGTTGCATCCGACCTAATACCCTTGTGCACAGATGAAATGCATGCTTCCACTCGTCCAAAGTATGGCTGAACAGTTCTATCATAATACTCAAGGGGAGACACCGCAACCACCCCATCGAAATACCATCGTAGGAGAGGGGGTTGAAGGTCGTCTAATCGTAAAGCATCTTCCCCAAATTCTTATCGGGAGCTAGTGAATAAACGGAAGTTCACAAACTACAGATAATTTTCCGGTAAGGTAAAATTTTTACGGAACGAAATTCACTTTGCGTAAAGTGGCACTTTTTTCATTTGGCATAACGAGACAAGTAACCGCGAAGTTGTGCAGGCAACCGTGAGTTGGAACCTATGAGCAAAAAAATACGGAAGGATGTTAAGCGCTGATTATCTTGTGCCCGGCGGATGAAGCTGCGTATACAAAGTGGATGGAAGGCTCTCGCTGAGAAACTTTATTAATATACAAGCCGCAGCAGACTTTCCAAAACAAGCCTGTTCGATCTTCATTCTGAAAGTAAACAATGTTTCGAATGCTCCGTTGTGGCTTCCTTCCCAATAGGGACTTTTCTCTGCAAGAGCTCTCAGTCGACTTTTACAGGGAAATAATGGATTATGTACGATTGGTGCGCTTTAACGTTCAGCGTCTTAAACAAGCCCTCCTGCTCATCACTTATGCAACCTTTTTCCCGCAGCGCGCATTCACGCCCTTGTTCGAAGCGGTCGAATCAGCAGGTGGCATTTGAGAGCTTAACTGTCATTCTTACTGTAGTTAGCTATTATTGCTGTTTCAGGAAAGCGTTGGCATTATCGTAAGAGCCAGTCAGCGTTGCAAGGTAAGTGTCTTACGCAAGCTTGTATTTGACTGTTGCTTAGCAGTTAATTGGTGCAAACCTGGAATCACCTCCAGCTATGAAGAATAGGTCATATGTCAGCGTAATTGCTTAATATAGGTCATGGGGCAGCACTGACCCCCTCAGGGAGATGAAAAATTCCAAGGGACAATGGAGGCCATAAGGACAGTTGGGGCCACGATGGACGGGAGCGGCCACACTGAGTCTTTGGTCCAAGCGGATCAGGCCACGTAGGGAAGAGTGAATAAGATAGTTCAGCTTAGTGTCGCCTATTTCCTCTCCTCCACGCCAACGGTCACCTTGCCCGCCATTTCCGAGGATGGTAGGTCCAGGGCGTGGCGGGGGTCATGACAGCTCTCAAAAGGAATGGAGGCGACTCTGACTACGCTTAGATTTGCCGCTGCGTCAAGCGGGTTCGAGCCCAACTTCGCCGTAGGCGATTTTTGAAGACTGCTTTCTTTGTGACAGGGCGGTGGATCATATTAGAATTTGCAGTATCTGATCTTGTCAGGACGGTTGGCGATTTTATAAATAAGTCTGTAAATAATATTTAGCATATCTTCAGTATGTAAGTAATAGTCTGTAAATAATATTTAGCACCTCTCAATGTGGTCAGAAGTGACCACCCATTGTGTGCCTAGCCGTGAAGCCCGTTTTGTTTTTTTTGCTTCTCCTTTAGCGTCCTCCAATCTCTAACCTCTAAACAGCCACGAGCTACGGTGTGAGATTTCGCGCTCTGCTCTTGTTTTGCAGACCGCCGCTGCAGGAAGTACAAAAAGGTGGCGCAGGAACGTAGTCGTTCGTGCTTTGCGTTTGCGTAAAGACTGCCGCGGGATACGGCTGAAATGTAGTCGCCGTGGCTGCTGGAAAGCAAACCATAAAGCAAATTACTCGTCGACAAACGATGACGTAATTCAGCAGTGCGCACCTGAGCGCAGCATCGAATTATCCTGAACATTGCCAAGTGCACACGCGGTAACTTTTGCGTGGGTCAGGCCGGCAAATCTCGGGATAAATTCCAATATTCTAGTGAATTTTCATTCCCTTTAGCAGAGTGGAAACTTTCCACCCATCCTTTCAACGCGTACATTTTGTAAACCTCCTACGGAATTCGTTAACTTCAAAATGCCGACCGTGTGTTCTTCTTTCGGTTTTATTGGTCAATGACTTGCACCGACCACTCCTTACCGCACTGCACCGTACTGGACACAAGTTGGGCCTTTGTTCGTAATGTGACAAATCGGTAAGCCGAGGAAGGCCAAAACAAATTTATGATACGCTGCAAAAGTCAGAGGCGTTTAACTGCAGCTGTGTTTGCAAGTGAGAATGGTGATACATATTTCGCTGGCCTTGACACCTCAGCCCCCTGAAGCGAAGGATTGACAGGCTCTATTTGACCATTCAACAATGGAGTAGGCTTTGACGATCTGGCACCTCTGATCATAGGTCGCGCGTTGGCGGAACCTTTGATCGCGTCTACCGCGATTTTTCTAAGGGTGCTTATTCGTGACCATCCTTTGCACCTCGCCTGCATCGCGTTGGGTGGTTCATTTGCATCCATGTTTCCCTAAGGAACAATAGAAGCCTGACAAGGCAATACAGGAGTTGACGTACCTCTGAGAAAGGAGTAAGGGGGGGGGCTCGCTTCGGACCTATGTGCACGGTGAAACTGGAAATGCGAACAGCCACCAGTGAGTCATAAGTGCTCCCGGCAGTTGAATCTAATTAAAAATTCAAATCGTGCTCGCTATGCTCGCTATCATTTGTCGACAGTGGTCGCTGTCATATCAGTGAAAGGCTTTTCCGCAAAGCGCAGTCCCCTCTTCGCATAGTCAAACTGATGAAGGTACTGCGAATGATCAGCATTCAGTCTGGCGTCCAAGACTTAGTGTTGCTTCGACAACAGCAGGTTTTCATTGATTTTTAATGCTATGATTTATTCGCTGAGTGATACTGTGTATTCCCGCCATTTTTGCTTGGACCATTATGATCAGAGAAGTGGGCGATGGCGACGACGCGAAAAAGTTGAGAAACACTGATGCAGCGGATAGCACTTGCAGTGTGCACTTAAATGAAGTCAATGAAGTGCTGCCTATCTTGTGTGCGCAGGGGACGCTGCAATTGCTTGTCGTTTCAGAGAGGACAGCGCCCATGCTTTGAAATGGCACTTTGATCTTAACGCTCTTAATAACAGAGAGTGAACATTGGGCTAACTTTCCAATTAAACAGAAATGTTTGCACTTTCCATAAATGTGCAATCGGTTCAGCATTGGCGTTGCATGATTTGTAGTAACAAGAAAAATTACAAATAATTCAACTAGTTCCGTCAGTGGACTTGACGTTGTGGCATTCTTCCATTTGCGGTTCATTTCCATTTTTTTCATGAGTCTTAGCAGAAGACGCTTTTTAATAGGACGTGGTGCTTCTGATGAGATCGTGAGTTGCTGTCGAGCAGTGTACCATGCGTTTAACAGTGGCTTGCTTCCTCTGTATTAACACATTCGCCGATTGTACGTTCAAGGCAGTGGTGCTCATACACACAGTTCCTCTATTGAAGCCCTTTGTTTTCCAATTTTGCAATGTTCAAGACGTTTCTCACCTGTTTTTAAAAGATGAGGGATGTCCAGATTGCCATGCCGCGATGATAGCACCTTTCAAAAATGTAAATGAACATCTCTGCTCAAGTGGGTGAGTGCTGACAGTCCTTTGATACTCCACTAGTTCACGCGTTGAAGCAAAGTTGAACTCAGAAATTGTTTCCTTTGCTTAGGCAGAAGGAAGCAAGCCCCATGGCGCACGCGAAAATGAGTGTATGCTTAAGTTTGGCTGTGCCATTGAGCACTTCATTCACGCTTGCGCACGTAGTTGTTGCTGGAATGTTTGCAAACAAATTTTTTCACGTGATCGTTTCCCAAAATTCGCATATCATATATCTTATTTTAAAAGTCTGCTCCTGAAAATAGGTGTCTAGTAAGCTTGATAGCTTTTATGTGGCTTACATTTTTCAAGAATGCACAGAACTGTCGAAATTTGCTCTTGCTCTGAAGACGGGCCGTGAGCTGCCCTGAAAGCTACAGTTTTACAAAAGTTTTCATTGAAACGATATAAGCTGTAGAAAAGCGACCCAACTCTTTGATTCTTATATTATAAAACGTGATTGGGCTCCGCAGTAGTTCTGATGCTATCCTGTAGTCGCTCGATGAAGTCAAAGGTCCACCTTAGGGCAGAGTTCACGCTGCTTATTTAATAAACCATGATATCAACGTCTTCTGTAGGTGCATTGCGTTTAATTCACGCATTACAGTACCTTATGGTACGTTGAATGTCAGTTGCAGTGTTACTGAAGGCAGGCAGTGTGTGTGTCCACTATGGATGGATCCTAACGGTGTCATGGAATGAGCAGTCAGGCCCCTCTGATCAATCTCTGCTCTGTCACGTTCTACAGGGAATGCTGTGACTGCCTATTTCAGCATCGAGAGATCAGAAGGACCCTGTACACGTCTGACATGAGCCCTTATTTAACGGGGAAGAAATACGGGCAATCCTTATTAAGCGGCTGCCTTATCCTTGCAACGTCATGGCCATTCTGCGCGCAAAGATTGGCGGCACAACTAATATGACAGTAAGGTGGAAATGTTTGACACGTTTATTAATATGGTGGCGGGCTTTTGCAAGCTGCCTACACAATCGCTTTGCGCGTGGGCGATTTGTGGAAGGCGTGCCGGCTTTGGCCAATAGTGAGGTCACAGCCAACCTGTGTTGACCTAATGTTGCCTTTCTCACGCTAAGAATCCCACAGTCAGCAGTTTCGCACATTAAATATTTAATTTGAATGATTCCTGATAGAAACAGGGGACGATGGTGGCTGTTAAGGAGCTTCGAGATGGTCGACTGAGCGGGCATTGCATTCAGAAGTCTTTTCCTTTGTCGCATGCTTGATGCTCAATGCGCATTGCAGCTTGGTTCTAACGCATACAGTTTGCCAAGGTCGACTTTCACTTCCGATTTGGGACAGGTTACATCTTCGCGGCGTATAGGCAATGTCGAGAAAGCGATACGACGAAGATGACATCAAGAGGCTAATGTTTTCAAGAGACACATTGGCTTCAATGGAAGGTGATGGCCGTGAATAACCGTCATATAGAAAGCAATAGTACGATTGAGTTTATCAATTCAGAACAGAGCAATAAGGTCATAGAGTTGACTATGGCCGGCAAGTGCCCAGAGGAGATCATGCAGGAGCTTTGCCATGACAATGTACAGTGGAAAGGCAGTCAAACTTACAGTAGGAAATCGTGGCAACAGCTGCAGCGTTTCGTTGCACTGCCTCCATCAAGACGCCCTCTGTTCAATGGCGGAGGTGTTCGCGAAATATCGCGACTAATAATGCAATCCAAGAAAATCGTCGTTGTTGTGGGAGCTGGAGTAAGTATGATTACGTTTGTACTTTTAATTTTGTGCTGCTCAATTAGATTTCGGTTTCCTGCGGAGTGCCCGACTTCCGCGGGACAAATGGAGTGTATAGAAAACTCCGCAAAATATACCCAAACCTCTCACGGCCTGAAGATGCTTTGAGCATTGACTACTTCGATCTTAATCCTAGTGTGTTCTATAATTTTGCCAGAGTAAGATGGATAATCAGCCGGCCTTGAAGCGACGTTCTGATTGTTCAAGGCAATTTACCCGGCCAATGTGCAACCTTCAGTGACACATCTATTTCTTGCTTTGTTGGAAAAAAGAAGGAAGCTGCTTCGCTTGTATACGCAGAATGTCGATATGCTGGAACGGAAAGCCGGCATCACCAAACTTATTTATTGTCACGGTTAGTTGAAATCATTGGATGCTTTCCATCGCAAGTTTTCTTCGCCTACTTGGTTCTCAGCATGACGGCTGGTTAATTTACTGTAGCAGTGACTAACCTAAGGCGCAGCGGTTGGAACTCCGCCAGTCAAAACAGTGGGAGAGATGCTTTGGTTAATTCAAAATTGCTCTTACGCAGGTTCGTTCGCGACGGCGACTTGCCGAAGATGCGGAGTGCAGGTGCCTGGCAGAAGAATAGAAAGAAATATTCTTGCTCAGGTGAGTATAACCAGCTTGCACTTTGGTCGTTTCTGCAATCTGGAAGCTTATCCCATTTACAGAAAATAGCTTACTGCAGACACTGCAGAGTCGCAGGTAAAGTGTCCGTAATGAAACCGGACATAATCTTTTTCGGAGAGCCTTTGCCTGGCGACTTTTTCGACTGCATACGCGGGGACTTGGAGGAAGCAGATCTGTTGCTCGTCATGGGAACCTCTCTAAAAGTAAATCCAGTCTGTTACATTCCAGGTAGTTTTTGCCTCACCTAGGACGGTAATATTCGTGCGCAGCACTTTAGATTCGACGCCGCGTCACGTCCCTCGCGTGTTGATCAACCTCGAAAAGGTGGGACAGACTTTCGACATAGAAATTTTCGGATCATGCGATGACGTAGTCAAAGAGTTGGCTAATCAGATGGGCGAGAATTTTCAATGAACCGAGGGAGACGTGCGCCTTACCGCGACCAGTGGATCGCTGTAACAACTTTGTCTGCTCCGTGTTTGTGTCGTTCACTTTGTCAAACTAGTTTTAGCATTCCCATTGCCCAAAAGTTTTGGAAAGTCTCTGCAAAGCCAATTCAGTAATTTGCACTTGTTTTCAAGCAGTTCAATTTTATCATTAGCAGAGCATGAGCAGAAGTTGCACGTCGTCCATTGTTGTACCTGAATTTGCTAAATTCACCTCACTGGTTGCCGAATGAGAGTAGCGATGCCTTTGTTGGACTTTGGCGTGCTGGATTTTGACGCCGCTCTCACGCAGTTCCTTATTCTAACTTAGCAGTTGTTACACGGAATTGCGTTAAGAACACTGAGAAGAAAACGCTCTGCGCAGTATGGGCTGAGACAGCGTACGCTTGGCGCAGTGCAGAAACGCATATAGTGCAGAAAAGCAATAAGGTTACAATTTTCTTATTTCAGCACTTCTGAATTTGGTTTAACAGTCAGAAGGGAACGTGAGCGCCAGAATGTTCAATACATCAATTCGAATATTTCACGTAGCAAATATATGGAGAAAATACAAATTCATTCACTTTCGTTTCTTCCTCCCCATAGTATGCAATCCAGCACATTGAGAGAACATCAGGTGTATCACCAACATAGAACAACTCTTAGCGTGTGAAAAGTTGCGTTCACCGCTCACATGACGCCTGACTGTAGATGGTGAAGCTTTGGAAACCGTTCAATACCAAAATCGGTGAAATTTGGGCGACTAGCAGTTTTGAGCATTGAATGTGGAGTCCCCACAATTGCAGACAGCTCAGAAACATTGTTATAGGAAGTTGTTTCTCCCCATTCTCTGCATAATCAAATAAGTCCTGTAGTGATCTCGTGGATGCCGTCGTTTTTCAGGTAACACCGGGAACTCGCTAGGATGCATGTATGGGCAGAACTGTCATGGCAGTCGTCACATTCCCAGCACAAAGCGTTGGTATCCGTCACAAGCGGCGCCGCGGCTTCTCCCGCGGGCAAATTACGTTCAGTGAAATCAGCAGAAACGAAATAATGTGTAATGTAACTTCAATACATTGTTCTTCGTCACAATTGGTGTGGCTGTATTCATCAACTACGCCAACTTGCAAGAGCTTCAAGGGTTTGCTTCCGGTTTTCAAGAATTATCATTTAAAAACGGTCGCGCTGCCATCCAGTGCACCCCAATGGGACGTTTCGAGTTGGAACACTTGCCCCAATAGTATGTCTGTTATGGTCCAAGCAATTAATATATTATTGTAGCGTTCGAGGATGATGCTCAGGGAGAAATGGGTAACTGTAGCAAAGGCATGTGTTAATAGATAGGTTCGTAAGCAGGAGTTGGTGCTTGAGCTGGAATGAGTAGTCCCTGGTGGTAGCCCCTGCGGTTGACCAATGAAAGTAGTTTTTGGTTACAGGACCGCAGGGGCCTTTATATAAACGTTGATGCGCAAATAGCACTCGCTATCTGCAGTTTGATTATTGTACTTTAACGCGTTGTAACATTGCTTCCATCCTAACTTTCAGTTGACTGTTCAACAATAAAGAAGTCTTTCTCGTTGTACAGGGATGCCAACTTTTGAGGCTGCCGTTAGAATATTTGCGCCTGATTTCAGTATTGGGCATTGAGCTTCTACAGCGGCCCATTATCACACAAAATTGGCAGAATTGCCACAACGCGTCCAGCCAAATAGCTCGGTGATTAACCATGACGTAGAACGGGTCCAGTCGAAAGTAAATCGACGAAGCTGCCTTTAACCGGAAGGCGGTAAGTGCAAATGGGCAGTGGAGCGATCTGAGCAGATGCATGTGGTCACTGAAGGCCTTTTTCTCACTTGTGCAATATCTTGAAAGTCAGCCGCTGAAGAAGGGCCAAGGCGCCACCGAATGCTTTGGAACTTCCCTCTTCTCGACACGTGCATTGGGCAATTTTTTGTTGGTCGCGTTGTATTTTTCTTAACAACAAAAGGGCGAAAATGCTGTGAAGAATTTGGCAGCTATTTTAAATCGGTGCAACCCGTGCTACAACACGAAGCTTAACGCCGTTAACAGAAATGCAATATTCGAGAGTGATTTCCAGAACAGTAATACAGATAATGGAGCATCCAGTTTCAAGTCACTTTACTAATGCAAACCTTGGAAAAGCATGCTGCAAATAGAGAATCACTATGTTTAAGAAAAAGACAAGGGTTTAATAATTTACTGTCTACGACGGAAGCGTTACGTGACTATAGGTTTACTGTAGGAAAGGCGTCGCAATTTGCCAGTGTAGTGGGAGAATGCCACTCGAGGCGAGACGGCTGCGCGATTTGCAAAACCAATGAGCGCCTGAGCTACTACCGTAACGACTGTTCGGATGTTCCGTCTTAAAAGCTGCAACTGCTTTTTCAACGATTGCTAATTCTTTTCGAGAAAAACTTCGTCATAAAATCGCTTGTAGACACGACTAATGCCTGTCTTTCGCTAAAGCGATCGAACCAACGCGTCCTGCGATGATATGCGCGTTCATTTTCGACCTTTCCGGCTTTCCAAAGGCAGGCTGCATCGCGAGCAGCAGTGCTAGGCATTATAGCGCAAGTGCGCGCCCAGCAATCCGTGCCCTTTAAAGACAAAACAGCATGTCTGTTATGGTCCTGTCGCCTCCGTGGCTGAAAGTCAGCAAAAGGTAATTCACTGCCTTTTGCCACGTCATACCTGCAAATCGTAACCGAGCGCTATTTTATACTGTATTTTTGAACAAAGTCATTTTTGGGACGTGCTGACTGATCAAGCGAGTCGCTGTCGGTGGCACATTGTTGCTTTTTGGTATTCAATTTTGCGTCAGCTAACTTCAGCTGCAGTAAGTTCCCCTTTCGTGCCTAGTTGTAATTCAAATTGTAATCGGTACGGTGATGCATCCTGTTGGCAACTTTTATCGATCAGTCGGTGCTCTAAAACAGCTTTGCCGATATTAAAGCAATGCTGCATCAGGTATTTATTCTGTCATCACTCGTTGCCCAGCGAACCTTATGTGTTGTATGTCAAGTCTACGCTAGCGTTCGCTGGAGCTTTTCCTTTCCGGCGGCTGCGTTTCTCCTTGCACCGAACTTTCTAGAATTAATTTCAACTTTTCGAAGTTTAATCGTTCATTGGGTAACTTTAGCAATGTCGGAGTCGGTGGACGTGTCTGTGAAACAGGAAGAGTCGTCTGCGAATAGACCGGCAGACGACAACGTTGCCGTTCTTCCTGAGCCGGTTAAACATGCGTTGGATGGTATGTCCGATGGCGAAGACGATGAAGAATTGCTGGATTATAAGGAGAAGAGGGGACCAGGACGGCCATCTACTAAAAAGGAGATCGAAGAGCACGATCCTCAATATCTTGCGGATCAAGCTAAGCGCTTCGAATTTCTACTCAAGAAAACAGAATTGTTTTCACACTTCGTCTCCAGCGGTCACAGCGTTCGAGGTTTCGTTCGTTAGCTGCGTATACTTTCCATTTTATGAAATGCATTATTTTAGATGGTAAAGTGACGGTGTCCCCACTGAAACTCAAAGGAGTGAAGTCCGAAAAGGCTTTACCGAAGGTCTCCTCCGTTGGCGACCATCGACATCGCAAAACCGAAAAGGAAGAGGACGAGGAGCTGCTGATGGAGGAGCGTCGGAAGGGAGGCATTTTTTGCTTCGAGCAGTCTCCTTGGTGTAAGCGCTTGTTGATTATTAATGAGAATGCATCCAATCTATTTAGATATCAAAAACGGAGAAATGCGTGACTACCAAATACGCGGGTTGAACTGGATGATCTCTTTGTTCGAAAATGGAATTAACGGAATTCTAGCCGACGAAATGGTCGACGAACTCCTTTCGCCCTGACCGTTGGTCATTGTTGCTTTATTGCAGGGATTGGGCAAAACGCTGCAGACCATATCTCTGATCGGCTATATGAAGCACTACAGAACCCATATGAGCAATCCGCATTTGGTCATTTGCCCAAAGTCGACCTTGCGCAATTGGGTTAACGAATTCAACCGTTGGTGTCCGTCCATTCGTACCGTCGCTTTAATTGGCACCCAAGACGAAAGGCGGAAATTGATCGACGAAGTTATAATTCCCGGCGCATGGGACGTGTGCGTCACGAGCTACGAAATGGCTATCCGTGAAAAATCCACTTTCAAAAAATTCAGTTGGAAGTACATCATCATAGATGAAGCTCATAGAATAAAAAACGAAAAGTCGAAGGTAATTGATTTCCTTTTTTAACGTGCATTTCTCGCTTTACGCAATTTTGCTGGTCGAATTGGAAATTTGACGTTAGCGGAGGAGGCTATTTTTGGCGTTGGGTAGCAACGGAGGTCTCTGTATTAATGTGCAAATTTATTTAGTCGGTTTCATTTTCAATCATTTAATGGGCGCTCTTGGCTCATTGCCAAATTGTTCTGAATGAATTTCCATTGCAATCAAGACTGTTGAATGGCGTACGGCGGATTTACCGGTTAACCGACTCGAAAGGCGCCCGTGCAAATCAACGAAGAATAAATTTACATTTCAGACAGAATTGCCCAAATGTGGTTACGTTAAGCGTCGCTGGGCGAATGAGGAAAAGATGAACGGGCCAAATGCCACTTGAGTGTCTTCGTGTTTCAGCTCTCGGAAATAGTGCGCGAATTTCGATCGTCGAATCGTCTGCTGTTGACGGGAACCCCTTTGCAAAATAATTTGCACGAGCTGTGGGCCCTTTTGAACTTCCTCCTGCCCGACGTGTTCAACAGCGCCGACGACTTCGACGCGTGGTTCAACACCAATTCCTGCTTTGGCGACAACACTTTGGTCGAGCGGTTGCACCTGGTATGACGCCAGTGGAGCATTTGTCGTTCAACATTTGGACCGTTGGTAGAAGTTAATGATTTTCAGGTTCTAAAGCCGTTTCTTTTGCGTCGCTTGAAGTCGGAAGTGGAGAAGGCATTGCCCCCGAAAAAGGAGCTGAAAATCTACATCGGCCTTTCGAAAGTGCAGCGCGAATGGTTCGCGCATGTTTTTATTTAAACTTCCTTTGCCAGTTGACCAGTCGTTGGCCTTTTAGGTACACAAAGGTATTGATGAAAGACATCGACGTGGTCAATGGAGCCGGAAAATTGGAAAAGGCTCGTCTCCTAAACATCCTTATGCAATTGCGCAAGTGCTGCAACCATCCGTACCTATTCGACGGAGTTGAACCTGGCCCACCCTACACAACGGATCAGCACCTGGTGGACAACTGCGGCAAAATGGTACTGCTGGACAAGCTGTTGCCCAAGTTGCAATCCCAAGGTGGACTTTCCCTTCAGCCTTAGGATTTTTTTCCTTTTAGACTTTGACCTTTGCAGGCTCTCGCGTATTGATCTTCTCGCAAATGTCTCGTATGCTGGACATCCTGGAGGACTACGCCCTTTGGAAACAATACAGATATTGTCGCTTGGACGGTTCGACGCCTCACGATGAACGCCAGGTTGGACCGTTGGCGCGCAGGAGAATGGACGAGATCTCACTTTCGCTGTTGCAGGCATCCATTGACGCGTTTAACCATCCGAACAGCGAGAAGTTTTTGTTCATGTTGACCACTCGGGCCGGCGGTTTGGGAATCAACCTGGCCACCGCGGACGTGGTCATTTTGTACGACTCGGATTGGAATCCCCAGATGGATCTGCAAGCCATGGACAGAGCTCATCGAATTGGCCAGAAGAAAACGGTGCGCGTTTTTCGTTTCATTACGGAGAATACGGTCGAGGAGCGAATCGTTGAACGGGCGGAAATCAAACTTCGTTTGGATACTGTGGTCATTCAGCAGGGTCGTCTGGCCGATGCTCAAAAGTCTCTGGGAAAAGGCGAGATGCTGACAATGATCCGTCACGGTGCTGATCAAGTGTTTGCTGGCAAAGAGTCAGCCATCACTGACGATGATATAGATGTGATTTTGTCTCGCTCCGAGGAGAAGAGCGAGGAGATGAGGAAGCGTCTTGAGAATCTGGGAGAAAATTCATTGCGTAATTTCACGTTGGACACCAACGAGGGCACGTCGGTATACCAATTCGAAGGCGAAGACTACCGTGGTAAACAGCGCAAGCAAATCGGCTATTGGATTGAACCTCCGAAACGAGAACGAAAGGCCAACTATCAAGTGGACGCCTACTTCAGGGACGCTTTGCGTCCCCACGTTGAACCGAAGGCTCCAAAAGCTCCGAAGCCGCCAAGGCAGCCGCCAATTCACGACTTCCATTTTTATCCGCCTCGCCTGATGCACCTTTACGAAATGGAAGTCTACTACTATCGCAAAACGATTGGCTATAAGGTAGCGAGAATATACGATCCATATTGAAAGTAGGTAATGTGTTTTATTGAAAATTAGGCTCCAAAACTGTCCGACATGCCGCCCGAGGAGGCTGAAAAGAAGCAGAAGGAGGAGCAGCGTAAAATTGACGAGGCGAGACCGTTGAACGAGCAGGAATTGGCCGAGAAGGAGTGCCTGTTGACCAAAGGCTTTAGCAATTGGTCGAGGCGCGATTTCCAGCAGTTCGTCAAGGCCAATGAGAAGTACGGTCGGTCGGATATGGCGAACATTTCAAAGGAGGTGGACGGCAAAACACCAGAGGAGGTGAACCGACGACGCATTTGCTTTCGATTGGTCATTAACTTAAGCAAGTGTGTTGTACACTTCAGGTGCAAAACTATTCGATGACGTTTTGGGCGCGGGTCCACGAGCTGAACGACGCCGAACGCATCTTAGCCCAAATTGAGCGCGGCGAAATGCGCATCCAAAAAAGGCAAAGCGTTAAGCGAGCTCTCGACGCCAAGATATCCAAGTACAAGGCTCCATTCCATCAATTGAGAGTCCAATATGGTACAAACAAGGGGAAAAACTACATCGAAGAGGAGGATCGGTTGGACGGTCGACCAAGCAAGCTTCCGCTGGTGATACGTTGTTTTGTTGTTTAGTTTTCTCGTCTGCATGCTCCATCAGATCGGCTTCGACAAGGAGAACGTCTACGATGAGCTTCGTCAGGCCGTACGCGTGGCGCCTCAGTTTCGCTTTGATTGGTTCATCAAGTCTCGAACGGCTATGGTTTGGAGAAAATGCAAAAATTGTTAACGGCAATTTTGATTGTCCTCTTCTTAAGGAATTGCAGAGGCGATGCAATACGCTGATCACGCTGATCGAAAAGGAAATGGACGACGCCGAAGAACGAGAGAAGGCGGGTCGAGGACGGGGCAAATCTAAAGGAAAGCAGACAAAGCGAAAAAGCGAGGACAACTCCAGCAGAGGCAGAGGAAAACGAATTAGGGTTTAATTGATATGTTTGCACGCATCCATTTTGTCATAAGCGAAAAACAGTCGACGTAAACTGCAGCGCTGTACACTCTTTTGTTTTAAGTATAAAAGATATGCTTGACGTTTGTAGGCGGCTAATTTTATGCAACGGGAGGTGAGCTTCAAGGAGCGACGTTCGGCTGATCAACCGAAAACGTCGCGAAGGGCCGTTCAATCCGACGGCTCTTTGGACTTCTGCTGTTGATGATGGTCGTGGGCAGACCTGGGCGTAGCTTCATCCACATGGGGAATGTCGTGCCTGTCTTGGCCAATCGGTTGGCCTTTTGGACGGCCATTGGGCGAACCTTCGCCGGCTCCATTCGACTGCGCATCCTTTACAACAACCGTGGGAATGTTGCCTATTAATGGTGCTTGGATGTCCTCCTTCCTGTGGCTCCTCACGTATCGCCGCCATTTGGTTGGGGAAAGCAAACCGGTGGCGATCACCACTGCACCGCTGATGCACAGCAGAACGCAGCTGAGAATGATCAGGAAGAGAGGAAGTGCTGAAAGAGTTGTCACTTAGGCATTTGCATTCGACGCTTCATGAATTATTAACTCCAAACCCACCATTTGTCAGTCTGCATGCACAGTTCATAAATGCTCACCATCCTTCCTTCAACTTCCTTTACGTCGAATAATTTCCTGTTTTCCTTTACGTTTGCACATGCGGCAATTCATTTCGAACGCACTCGCTTAGAGCTCACAGATATGGTGGAAACAATGTTGCCTATTGAAGGACATTATTCCGTGGCTCATTTGCCTTACGCTTTGCAATGACTTTGTCAAGCCATTCGGTCACTTATCTCGCTTCTTACGGTATCTCTAGCTAATTCACGAGAAGCTTCTAGAGTTCCCTCGAGAGGGAGGAATGTCTGCGTAAAAGTAACGTTCACATCTTCGGTGATCCCTCGTCATACACTTGCCTCAGTTTAAACAGGTGTTAGTTAAATCGTGTATGAAGCTTTGTATAATCTAAGTGTAATTACGTCTTGCTGGGGATTCCAATCCATCATCTATCAATAAATATACCATCACCGCCTACGCTCGAACATTGCCATGATAGTTTGGGTACACCTTTTGGAGTCTTAACTGTTTTTCTCCAATTATCATTACCTTGCGACCTCCTCCGTGCATTCTTATAATCACTGACGTCAGCGATATGTCACTGCGCTACACGTATAGGTTTATACGCAACTGTTCGGTCAGATGTTATACACTGAAGGAACAGGGCGCGCATTAATGGACGTGTTCAAAGAACATGCACATGTTCTGAACAATATAAGGAAGATAAATACAACTGTTATGCAAAGAATGCCATTTACGCGGAAGTAACTAAAGAAAGCCTACACATACGGCATACGCTCAAGTAAACGCAATGGAGCGATGATGAAGTGACACCTGGACGACTTTAGACGAAAGAAAAAATTCTCGAAGCATGCCAATCAACACACCAATATCATCCAGTCATCGCGCTAGTAAGTTCACTTAGAAAGAAGGTCAGTTCCATGACTTCGTAAGTTCAATTTAATTCTAGCAATGTAATTGGTCTAAAGAAGGAATAGGAAAATGACCGACAAAATAAAACAGATAATGCTTAAGTTTTGCCGAAATTGAATTGCCTCTAAGTGAACTTGAATATTGGGCTTTCCTTGACTGCGTAGTTACAGGTTAGTTCCTTTGGCACTTGCTTCAGGACTGCTCTTTTTGACTACCATACATGCCTGTGCGGTCTGGACTTACTCGTTTTCGGAGGCTACATGAATCGACCTATGACATTGTAATAAGCAGGTACAAATTTACCACCACCAGCAGTCACAAGATGACGTTGTTGTCAAAGAAAAGGGTGCCAAAGTGATGGTCAAATTAAGTTCTTGAACGCTGAACTTTTAGTAATGGCTCGGTTACACGTAATTTTTTAAACGAACTGACAACGATATTATATTCATGCATTAATATTGCTCTTAGTTCGCAGCTTGCGAGACGCCCCAAGTGACTGTGAAAGGGAGGGACGGTCAATTCGTCAAAATGAATATGACCCCAATTAGCTTGATTACTGTACAGTACTTACTGATCATCTGGTCTTTGCTAATCTTCTCGAAGTTGTAGCCGAGTGAGGTGCTCGGCGCAAAGAAGTCGGCGTGCATTTGCGTGGGGAAGAAGGGCACAATTGGGTCGAACTTGTTTAGTCCTCTGGCGGCAAGGTAGGAAATTTGACCCAGCGAAGGCCTGTTCACCTTCATCCATCGCTCGAACAGCCAGTCGAGACCCGTCAACGCCAAGTAGTAGAGCGGCGATTCGGCGTTCAGATTGTCCGGGAACTTGAAGACGTATCGGATAACGGTTTTGGCCTGCAAGGCAACCAAGGGTGTACGGTAAAGAGCGCCCGTAAATTTGCATACCCGCTCGGACTTCGTCGAGTTGACCAGTAGATCAACGATTGGGCCTTCATTTTGGAAAACAAAGGCGTTGAGCTCGTTGGCAAATCCGCGTCGATCGCTGTCTCGGACATAGATGCTTTGGTGTAGGATAAAGTTCAATCTTTTCTTAATGTCGCGATCGTCCAACCCGGCGACCAGCTGGTTAAGGTAAATTCTGGTTGCGTTGATCTTCTCTTCTTCAATTTCTCGCAATTCGTCCTCTTTTCTTTGCTTCGAGCATAAGTCGCAAAGCGGCTTCAGACGAGATGCCCAAGTTTGGCATATGTTTACGCGGTTAACACGCAGCTCCAGTTCAGTCATCAAGCTGGCGTTGCTCATTTGAGGTGTCAAACTGTCGTTTGAAAGGAACCAGAACCAATAGGGAAGCGCGAACGTGTCGTTGCGGATCAACTGAGCCAACGTGTTCTCCAAGTGAAAGATGAACGCGCGATTCCATGTAGGCAACGCGCCATCATGTCTGTAGCCAACTCCAAAGCATCTGTCGGCACCGGCCATCCGATACATCCAAACAAAGTGCTCCATAACGGTGAGCTGTTTCAATTCAACGCTACCGTTGGCCATTGGCATGACCGATAGGTAGTCGGATGTGACATGTTCAGCCAGATGGAATGCCCTCAGCAATTGGTCCAAATCTTGGTCGCCCAAATGCTGGTACCACTTTCGCTGTTTCACTTCGTGCCGTTTCTCGCAATTGGGTCCCGAATAGCCGGCCGCGCATTGGTCGCACTTATAGCCGGTGAAGAGACCGTGGCAGACGCACACCGACGAAAATACCGAATTGGGCCATTCAGATAGGACCGTCTTTAGTCGAGGAGCCGACGAACTGTATGTGGCGGCGCTTCGGTTAATCTCCTCCAAGGGACTGCACCTGCCTCGCACTGGGCCGCCGCAAGGTTCGGTGAATCCTGAACAATTGCTAATCAGGCGAGAAAATTAAGTATAAACGATCAACGAGTGGAAAACTTAGCTTACCAAAGACGAACCGACGCGTGACAAAATGAAAAAGGGAGCTGCCTCATCCGTCGAAAAGATTGCTTGTTTCCAACAACAACAACAACAACAACAACAATAATAATAATAATAATAATAATAATAATAATAATAATAATAATAATAATAATAATAATAACTCACACCGACGGGACAAGCTAAATCAATGCCTCTAGCATCGTGGTGATTTAATACTAATGCAATCCAGACGATCGCTGTTTCAGCGAATATAGTTTGGGGTCCTTCTCCCCTCAAAAACCTTTCTGCTTGTCCAAGCGCTTTTGCTAAGATTTGTACATTTGCATACGAACTGACAGTATCGCTACATACGGCACATTTGCGCCGCTCGAAATGTGATCCATAGCATTCCGTCGGTCTCAACTTTTGCTGACAATGACTGGGCGAAGGGCCCACGTTGACAACCCTGGATGGCTGCTCGGTGATGCCCAGTCATGACAATGACCCGCCTGCCATCGAGGAGATAGCAAAGCTGCCACTCACTTTCGCGACTCGTCAAATGCAACGGGACTTTGGCGTTAAGGAAAGCTGTGACCCCACCCCGTTCCGTTGTCGACGCACACTACATGCGCCATTACTACTAAAATTGATTTTGACGAAAACTTTGTCAACATCGCCTCCCTTTCGGCGACTGCTCCTTGGAAACGGACGGATCCCACCGAGCAGTCGAGCCGTGTCGCCCAAGGTGATCTTGGGCGGACGATTCCTACGGGAACGTTGCGCCCGTCGCGTCGCCTGCAAACGCTTCTGGCACATTCAGGCTGCTCCTTTCAGCGCCGGATTGGGCCGTACGCAGGAAAGCCAATTCTGGTTGGCAACGAAAGCGCGAAAACAAGCCCCCGTCTCCAGAAACAAAAGCGGAGCAGACTGCCGGGAAGGCTCAGGCCGATCAACATCCTCGGCTAAGCCAAGCATATAAAGCGGTGGCGCCGTTATGATTAACTGAACAACGGCTCAATATCCCGTCGGAGCAATTTCCATGTAGCGCCTTCAATGGAGGTCGATCGCCGTCTGGGCGATCGAACTCCATTGACCATTGGACGTGTTCATGCTTTACAAGGCCGGTCAGCGTAATCAATGAAGGCCGACTGGCTAATAGACCAGTTGCCAACTTGGCAACGGACGAAAAGCCGACCTGCTCCATGGGCGGTCTTGTGCAAACGGATCGTCCAGACCAAGTAGTGCAATCCACCAAATTAGGTCAAACGAGTGACAAACCAGGCAAATCATCCATGTTCGCTACGGTTGATATGATTTTCTACCGGAAAGCGGATAAAGTTGCGTCATCGCTGCTTGCCTGCCAATGGGCTACCCTTTGGCGTAGAGCATATCCGCATAGAGGGGAAATCGTCTTGGCTTTTGTTAGATAACAACGAGTAGGCAAGCTCGAATGGACGATCAAGCGCCCGGAAAGAAACGCATCCCGTCTCTCAGCAACGTAAGGTCATGTTGGCAACGGGATGACCTTGGTGGGACCGGTCGGCTGAGGAATTGCGGAGGTGCGAAACCTGTCACCCTTCGCGCGGCCGCTCTTAAGCGACAATCACAAGGCGCGCAAACGACGCAGTAACCATCAATTGTTTCAAACTTACCCTCGGGAATGGGACAGCAGAAGACTCGATTTTGCAAAATGCCCTCTTCGGCGCATTGGCGAGGCACTTGGGCTTGGATATCCGCAACGGATAGCAAGACGAGGAGGAGAACTTCGATCGACCGGTAGCCAGGCATTTTGGTCGACAACTTGGCGGACACGCAGTCGCCAATGGGATGCAGGCGGCTAAGCGACGGCAGTGAGGGTGGTTTGCATTGACCGACTGACCGCTGACCAGCAACAACAGGGTTGGATGATGAGCAACGGAGGTCGGTCAGCGACGCGTCTAACAAAAGCGTTGATGAGCTAATGGCCAACTCGAGAGCGCAGAGAGCTACCGTAAGAGTTGGAATACGCGTTGCCCTTGTGGACAACTGGCCATTTTCCGCACTAATGCCAAAGCGAAGTTGGAACGGCAAACCAGTTAGCAACAGCAGCAGCAAACGACAGAAGCGCCTGGCGCCTACTGGCCTCCTGTGCAGACAACAAGGGCATATGGCACCGAAATGATGAAGCCTATTGGTTATTCCATTGGTCTACCCACGCATGTGATCATCTGCATATATACCTTAGAGTATTAAATACAATGTGCTGCCAAAATGTGCAATTCCGTCAAAAAGCAGACATATGCTTTATACTTCAGAGTACATGCGTATGCTAACCCCTTCTGGCTGTCACAATCGAAGAAAGCTGCTTGGTTGCTTGCTAAGGTTTTTGCCCACAAGATCGACTCGCCTTCCCCCGAGGAACTGACCGCCTCATTTCGAGCGGAGAAACACCCCAGCGGGCTTGAATCCACGCGTGGCTGGCAGGGACAATGGACACAATGTACGCGTTGAAGTTGATACTGCTGCGAAAAGAATGATTCGATCAAACAGGGAAGTTCAACCAAAGCTTTTCGTTGTCATTCTTCCCATTATGGGATGGCCAAACCGACGAAGCCAATTTGTCGCCGGATATTGACCTTAAGCTTTTGCCAGCAGGCAAACGGGCGAAAGTAAATTGCTGTCCCATCGACGAACCTCACGCTGAATGAACGACCCGCTTACGCCGCTTGGCTGCCGTTAATGGTTATGCAAATAATTTTCCACGCTACTCATCGGAACGGACGCCATTGAGAAAAGCTGATTGCCGTTAACTCTTCAACGGAAGAAGCGCGGAAACGGGCGTACGCATTTTTTCAAATTGCCCCACCAGACAATGCAACGTGTCGCCGTTCGCTTTCCAACGCTGAACCTGCCGACTTCCTCGGTTGTTCACTTTTTCGCAAGGCGACTCTTCTTTCCGCGCTCACTTGAAGCAACTGCGAAGAGCAACCAATGGGCGTTCGCCAAAACAGAGAGTTGCCATTCATATTTTCATACGACGACGACGTGTTACGCTGGCTGGCGTTACTCAATGAATCGTTTGTGCAACGGCAAACGTTGCAACGTCATTCATCGTCCAATAGTCCTGAGCATTGCACGTTTGCCATAGGTTGGAAACGCAACGTATGCGAAATGACGCCGACGTTGGCGACCAGTTTCCAAAGGTTTGCACGAAGAGACGTATACAGGGAACGTCCGCTAAATTTGCCAATACATCACCGCATCGAAGTCTGACAAGTTGGAAAAGTAAAACCGATAGGCTGATCCGGAAAAAACAAAGCCTATTGCACCATCAAACTGGAAGATTAAAATCGAAAAACAATGCATCACTAAGTGACGCAAGAGCAACAAGGATGCACCTCTAAAAGCTCTGGCAGCTTTGTCGGCTGTTTCCGTTGCGTGAGAATGTATTGAGAAAAGTCGACTGCGTAAGAATGCTGTCTCGTCGTGGAGGGTTGAATGAACGCCGGCGATACTACTAATTAATATTCACAAGAGTATTACTGTAGATTAAAGAAAGCGAAGACAAACTGCGCCGCTCTATGTTATTAACACTCTATTTTAACCTTGCAACAGCCGGGAATGATTGTTGCGAGGTTAAATAAAATAATTTTCGGGTGGGAATGCCCGTCGACCCAACATCAATGAAGGAGACGAAGCGCGCACCGTTTTCGAAATGGACTTCAAACTATTGATCGCAAGCGAACCGCACTACTTCAAAAGTGAAAATACAATTATGGACGACATACGAACCTCGTAAATAACCATTAATTGCGCTTTAAATTTCCGCATTCCCGCACTATACCAATGGGACAGGCTCTCGAAAGGGCCGAATAAATCAACTCAAACGCTATCGCTGCGGCGTTGAAACGAAAATACGCCCGTTGCGGCTGTTCTGTAATTCTTTAATTGGGAATCAGCGAATCGACCGCGCACTGAACGCCCAAATTGGCTTGCGCACCCATTCAGAGGCAATGCCCATTCGGCAGTGCGTCACGGGCTGCTTTGATACAGAAATGTCGGAAAGCAAATTCGAACGTCCAACAGCGGTCTCGTAGATAATATGCAAATTACCGACCAACCTCAACGGACGTACAAGCCGTTTCAACACGGTGACGGAACTCGTCCAGCCGGTTATACAGTACCTTGTTCGCAGGTACGCTCTTTGGCCGCGGTAAGCAAGATGGACCGGCGCAAAGTTGCTGCGGATTCGTTCTGCAAAGCCAACAATTTCGCACCCTCTTTTTTAAAGCGGAAACCAATCTTCACGGAGCAAATAATTCGGCAAGCTTCTAGTACCGACCAAAGCAAATCGCCGTCTTTGTTAGGTCACTTTCCTCGGAACGTAAGCAATTCTTCAATGGCTGCGACAATCAATGGAGTATATTCAACTGGACGATACGGCCGCGTGAATTTTAGGCTGTAAAGCGCTAAGGGTGATCAGCATCGCCTCCTGAAAGGACCGAAGGAAGTGACCGCCATTGACATTCCGAATTGGTTTGGAGAGCGCAAAAGCACGGTGCTTTAGGAATGCTCGGCAAACGTTGGCTCGACGAATATATTTGCATACGTTCAGCAATGAAGGCAGATAACACAAGGGAGCTTCCACTTACCTCTGTCCTTATAGAGCGGCAACCCTGGTTAGGGCACGTATTAATGTACAAATGAAACAGCGAAGTGATGTCATCTGTACAAATGCCTTCGTCATTCTCGACGCCGTACTCGATGCCTTTTAAGCCACCAAACACGATCAAAGCGTGCCTAAGAAAATACGAAAACTTTTCAGCGGCGCAATGGCTAACGGAACAAAGAAGTATCGAAAGTGATTGTACTAAATTGGTTACGGGTGAATGGCTTGAGGCAACCACAAACGATTGCAATTCCCCACTCAAGAAACAATGACGCGCGCGCGAGTACAAAGTGAGCCGCCGGCGGCAGGCGTATTAATGAAAGGTAAATGATTACACTTAACTAGTCAGCCATTCAGTAGCCCTTCAAGCAACCTCCTTATGTCCGATGGTTTGTCACAAACGCAAATATTGCTACACGGGCATCCTTAAGGCATTCCGTTCAAGCAAGATAAGTCATTCGCTTCATGCGCACCAATCTCCCGTCGATAAGCACCGACTTAATTTAATGGGAAAACGTTAAGATTGGGCAACAAATCACGAATTCCTACGGAACAATTTCTCTAGAGAGTTTACGATCGAATAAAGTAGCGACTTGTACGCTCATTTGCTTCTTTAATCTGCGCCAACGTAACTGTCAAACGAAAAGCAGCAATTGGAAGTCTTCTAATTTTGCATGGTCATCATTAGAGTTACTGGCTCTTCTCTATTAGAGACATAACGCAACTCGGTGCACGTTCCATCAAACGGTACTTCTAAAGGACTAATAACGAATCAAGCGCAAATGCATTATGGAGAACAGACAACGAAGCATGCTTATCCCCTAATTTGAGAAACGAAATTGCAGCGCTTATACGGTGCTCTGCAAATGTTGCTTCCACTGTAAGTTCAGCCTCCAAATTCCAATGGAGCAGTGGCTTCAAAAATGATATTTTAAGGATTTATACACTTCATGACAATTTAGCAATTGCCTATCGCCTTAGGATCATCTTAAGAACATTCGTAGCGGTCACTTCTCACCAGCTTTTGCAAACTTAATGGGAAAACAGGGAACGTGCTCCTTTACTGTTCCCTTCAATTGGAAGGAGGAAAAGGGAAGCAAACGTTTCGAACATGTCTGTCAATCGTACCTGAAATTAGGCAGAGCAACTTCGTTAACATTCTCGCCTTTATCCGAAGTTCCTATCAGTAGGTCATAGCCGCCTTCGTAAGGACTTTCGGACAACGCGCCTCTCAGCGACTTGGCCAGCCGAACATTGTAGCCCCAATAGCAGCCAATGGTCTTCACCGGTTTCAACGGGCTCACTACTTTAGCCCTTCTCCATGCACGACCTATTGATACGTTTCAATGAATTAGTCACTTCATTCAATGAATACGCGCAAGCAACCAATACCAGCGCTTGTATCCAACGTTTCCAATGTGACTCGGGTTCCAGGGATAAGATATTTATCGATCTCAACGTCCTAAGATCAAGGCACCCATTAATGAAGTCCGCTTTCTTTGCAACAGGCGGGTATGTCCGCTCTTTCCATGTCAGACAACCCAACGAACGGCACTATTCTAAGACGCACTAGCCATTGGTGCCCCTTAATGTGATGCTCCATTCAAAATCTCTTTCGAAGCAAAAATGTGTGCTTAGGTGATTCCTTTCCGGAATTCATTTACATCACTGTACATTCTACTGCACGTACGTGCGTTTTACCTTTACTGACGTAGAAACCTTTTTACTCGGCAGATCTTTACTTTACAGATCTACTGAAAGAATTAGCGTCGAGCTGTTTAAAGAGAAAACCAAAACGCCTCATTACTCGGACGAAGTCAGGCAGTTCTCAAAATCAGTAAGGGATAACTTAGGGAATGAAATTTCAACGAAGAACCATTCAGGTTAAAGAGCAGAAAGTATATAAAACCAAGCTTTCGTGAAATGAAAATAAACGTGAACAGAACTAATGGCCCAATGGCCGCTTGATCAAATGCAAAGGCATTAACAGCTGAAGTCGTACAACACTTGCTCAGCGTACAGTAAATAAGCGTAAAGAAAGAGAGTAAACAAAAAGAAAACGAAAATGTAACACATTCACTAAGGGATGTTGTGAAATAACCTCAACGGGATTTTCAAGCAAGTTATTGGTAGGCAACACTAGCGACCATAGCAAAGCTATAACAAAGTGCTCTAACAACTACTGAATGGGCAGCTTATAAATGAAACACAGGCTACTAATCTGCAATTCAACTGCTGTGCATAAGCACTTGACAACGCAGATACACCACAAGCAGGCAGTACAACGCTCAAGATCGTCTTTACCCTCTTCAAGCCGGCATAGCACCTTGAGCCGCGTCCAGACTTGGAGGGCTTCTCAAGAACAATAGCTTCGCGGAATGGCACGGACAGCTCGTCCTTCTCCAAGTGGTGAAAACTGTTCAGCGGATTGAGCAAACCTGAAACAGCGCGCCAAAGAAATAGCGGCAAAGTGATCGCAAACGGTAAGTCGTTTGAGCAAAGCCCAAACGGGATCACCGAACGCAACTTCACCTGCACAACGAAGGTCGGGAGACAAAGGGAACAGACTCTTTCTCAAATACTGTGGGCATTCCAAGAAGCGCAGTATCTTCACCATAAGAGCATTACCATTGTTCCCGCGATAGAGGCCTCGTTCAATCAAGTCGCAGTCGCTATACCATAAAAAATTCATCTTAGTCTACGTGAAATATCCTACCTGGTGGTTAGCTGAGCAACTTCGTCGTACACGACAACTTCGTCGATGCAGAAGATGGTCAAAGTACGAGCAATCTATTACAAAGACGTGCATGAGAAAATGTCAGAGCACACAAAGCAATAGTACAAATGTACCCTTCAATGTTGTAAGTGAAGGCTGAACAATCGGAACGGAATGGTCTCCCGTAGTAATCACACTTACAAGACGAAGGTACAAGCTACTTTATTGAGCAGCAATAAATGAGCAAACCGTTAGGGTCAGGCTTACTTTTACGAAGTCTATGCCATAAACGTAACGACGATCGCCAACCTTCGAATCAATAAGTGGTTAAGATATCCCGAAAAGAGAGAAAGAAGACAATTTGGAATTAAAGTCCATTTTTGCAAACGTTAGCCCGCGTCTAACGGCTCCATCCCTGGACAGTGTACGCGATTTTTATACAAAGCTGCGATTGCCCGAAAAATTACGAAGCAAAACCTGCTCAGCACAATCTAAATGGATCTTTGGAAAGAGCACGGTAAACTATAAACCCGATTGGTCAAAAGCAAACTCGTACCTGGCCGGCAAGGTATGAACGAAGCTTATGGGACTGCGCATTTTCCAGTATTGAACCAGGAACGGCAACGGAAACCGTGAACTGTCGGCCTAAGCAAAAAGTAAATTAGTCAACCGTATGCTTTGGCTCAACTGACAGTAGCGACGCCGCAAAGTTCACGAACATCCTTAGATCAACGGTGGAACAAAATGCTCGAAATAAAAAATGACGAAGTGGACAGACGGTGTAAGTTGAACATCTGCATTTACACTGCGCTCATTCATTGAACGCCAACTACTGTTTCCAAGAATGCGCTAAGTGACAAAGCGCTAGGATTATTGAACAAGCAAAAAGACAACACAACTTGTAATTTAAACTGTTACATAGATAAATTAAGTTTGAGGAATTTTAAAAACATAATTTAAGGTTGAACGAATCAACACAATGCAATGAAGTACGACGGAGAACACGACCGAAATGCTTAAACATCGAAAGTGCGGCTAAAGTACGTGGAAACGTAGACAAGGCAGCAACACAAATATAATTATTAATACAAACCACGATTAACATAGTTCCCAGGAACACCTTCTGCCTCCTGGCATTCGGCATCTACACGACTTCTTTTATCCGACGAACTTCCAGGCACCTCTTCAAACTGTTGCAAACTACGATGCCTCTTTTTAGCGAGTTTCCTCTGGTGCCCTACAACAACCGAACGTACGGAGATCAAATTCGACTACACTTGCAACGCATACTCATTGTTCCATTCTCTTCGGCTGCCGAACGGGACACTTCTGCGCCGTTGCTTGAATCCATGAGCGCGATTCGACTGTCCAAGTTCAAATGCAACAAACTTCAAGCCAAAAGTTGTCTCTTCAATTAATATAACTTTACAAGGGAAGCGAAAAGTTCCCACGGCAACTTGCACGGAAGCAAAAGGAGGAGACAATCTCCGCCACGAGATTAAAAACGATTCAAATTCACAACTCCGCTAATCGGATACAGAGCGAACTTAATTTAAAAATGCGCAGGTACTGTTCCAATTCGATACCCTAACGCGTGTGCAGCGCGTCTTCAGTGGGCGAGTTCGCTTAACTTGCTTGTCGTTCGCCATGCAAACTTCATTTTTCACCAACTTGGGCAAGTTTCACCGTTCAACATTTTGGGAGGCGAACGCCGGCGCAATAAAAAGTTACCTGAAGACAGAGTAGAGGATTACGGTAATGAATAAACATGTACCTTCCAAGTATCGCCACAAGTTCATTCTTCCTATTAGAGCTTTCGCAATGAGCTTTTCTCCATCAACAGCGAATGACGGTCTTACATTTGCTGACGACTCAGTCGTTTCATAAGCTCCGCATGTACAGTATTCTTTGAGTTTTGCCAACGAACTAACCTCTCGTTGGTTGGTGCTGAACGGAATTACTGAAAGGTTAGCGTTGCTAATTGGGTCCACGTTGAACGCATAGTTGGAAAACTGAACCCATTTAAGCGTTGCCCTCTTTTTAAAAAAGTTTTTGCGCTACTTTCGCTTGTTGGGCAATTGCCATCGCGAATCATTAAACGGAAACGCGTTTGATTGCTATTCGCGCGGTAAGAAAGCAGGCAATCAAAGAGACGTTTTCCCCGATTTACTTTGCATCCCAAATGTTCGAACAATTAATCATAAAATGACCTTCTCGACCATTGTTCAAATTAATGAAACGACCCAGTCGCTCGCCAATGCACAACCGTTCGTCTTTGAAATTGTTTAAGTCCCATTTCATTATCAACCGTGCAACGCTGCCGACGTTGCGCGCGGCGCCTCTCTTTGGAAACCTCGATCGGCTGACGCGTTGTACACTTTGAAAAAGTTTACTGCCCGACTTTTCAATTGCTTCATAGCATTGGAAATTTAAACTAAAAGGCACACACATCCCTTTAGAGATAGCAGCTTAGCTATCGGATGATTAACTGATCGACAATTGTCGTCCTTTACTTGCGATGCATCTTATATGATCGGGTTATCGCTTACTTTCTTATAACAACTGCATCTTCAAAATCAGCTGTCCAATCGAGCCATCGCGGTTGCTCGCTTTTCCAACTTGATTATAGCTACTGAACTGTCCTTTTAAAAGTATCTCATTTTGATGCCCAACAAACGACGAAAAGATTGATAATCCGCCCATGGAATACGGCATTCGCCTCCGAATTTGTCATTTTTCAATTCGCTTAAACAACAACGTGGTATGGGCGTAAATTGGAACAACTTTGTGGGGAACTTTCAAGTTTGCAACAAACGAAATATATTAAATGATGCTTACAGGTCGGCTTCGCATAAGGCGTGCTCCATCCAGAGGGTACGGAGGAGGAGGTATCTGATAAACAATGAACGAAGAGTGATCGACGGAGAAGTCGTACGGAGGAGGACAAACTAAACGATCCTCGTAGGAGCACCTCGTTGGACACCGGTAGAAGGCATGACATAGACGACCTGCCAGGCGTGCCAGCACCGGGCGCACATTCCACGCCACGTCGATCACCAATAGCAAAAGGACAACGGCTGACAGAACGTAACTAGCAATACCAATTACGCACACCGACTCATCCGTTCGATTTGGCCCATTGCCAAGGCTGGACGACGACCACCTATCTTGTCGTTCGAACGGCCGTTGAACAATCAAGTGAATGTAGAAGCGCCGCTCTCCCGCCACATTCCAAGCAATGCATGCGTACTCTCCTGCATCCTCTTCGGTGACCGATATAACCATCAAGTCGGTAGGCGACACCATTTTGCGCAGACTAGTGGGGCTTACAATTTTTCCACCCTGAAAACAAATTATAAAAAACATATATGTATATCAGACGGAATATTTAGAAGCGAACCTAAATAACAAGGTGTCTCATAATTATGAAAAAAGGTGAAAAGATACGGTATCCTTGTTCAACCAGCTTTAGCGGAGCTCCTCCTCCGTTTAGACTTTGAATTGCGCTGATGACGGAACAAGCACGTTCCGAAAGCTTCGCCTATTAAAGCTCGTTGAACAAGGATACCGTATCTTTTCACCTTTTTTCATAAAGCGAACCTAAATGTGATATCCATTTCAATGGACGCAATGCATGCGCGCAAACTTTGAATTGTGCACCGCGAGTGCTCATTTGCCTCTCATACCTTTTGTAATGGTCGGTTCGGTTAATGCATGTCAACTCCCAAGGAGACCGTCACGCAAAGAGCTGTTGCTTTTGGTGCTCAACGATTATTGGACAAAGTGCAAAAATAGTACAATGGGCAGAAAATGGGGGAAACCTCGAGGAGACGCGATTTCACGCTTCCCAATGGGCAGCTATCAGCAAATGCAGGATGCCAATAGTATACCGTTTTGGAGCTTTCCAAATCTGCGCGCTCCAAAGTCATCAGCGCATACCGGCTTGTGGGACGATATGGTAACAGCAAAATGCATAAGCGGGCAACGTAAAAGGAAACAGGTTGACATGATATAAATCGCGAATCTATTAATATACAACGCATGTTATCCCTGGTGCTTGAAAAGGGAACTGCGTGATAACGGGGATGAGGTGCACGTACCATCGGTGTCCAGCTGCTCCCTTACTTGAGTGACTTGGTTCATTCACCCGAATGCGGTCGATCAGATTTTGCATGGTATGTTAATAATAATAACAATAATACTAATAGCAATAATGATAATAATAGAAATGGGCAGTTATCTCGCTTCCCAATGGGCAGTTGTCAACAAATGGAGGATGCCAACAGTATATTGTTTTAGAGCTTGCATGGTATTGCATGGTATGTAGATTTTGCATACCATGCATTATTAAACTGTAAGTAAACTGTCACGGTCTCCGTACGCCTTTGCCACTCGCTGACGACGGAACTAGGTTGTTCCGAAAGCTCCGAGCAAAACGCAAGCGTTGTTCTGAACTTTTACCTAATAACTGCCCATCCATCCGGCGGTAGGGCGTTGTTTCGTTCATTTTCAGACGCACGAGAACGGGAAGAATCCGTAAAACAACAAACTCAATAATAGCAATAGTAATAAATGTTGCTCCACTATCGCTAAGTTTGCTCACATTTGGTGGTCATAGGATGCATGAGCAATGTATGATCAACAATTTGATGATGATCTGATTTCGGAAGGACAAAAAATGTAATGCAGTGCAGCCCCGATCTAACGACTTAGTTATTTCGAATGAAAATCAACATGAAGAACGGGATGTCTTTTAACGGGAGCATAGATCTTCGTGATGTTGTACTTTCACGGATTTTCCCGTTATTAAAAATAGGATTTTCAGATATTTCGGAACTCGAGCGTTCCGAAATATCCGAGAGAAAAACCGTACGTTGTTCTCTGACCGTGTCTTCTGATAACTGCTCTCATCCATCCGTTGGTAGGGAGACCGTGTCAGTTTACTTACAGATCCATTAAGTACAGAAAGCAACGGGACAAAATTCGTGAAAATACAACGAAAATCAACATGTATATATCTTAAGCAACTGCTGTATTTCCACTCGCCTTACATTGGCAGCCTGCGTAAATGATTCAATTCTTAATGCAGTCGTCTTCCGCTTAACGTGAAAATGTTTTCGCGGAACATTTCGCGTTAAGTGAAACCGTGTTATTCTAGATATATTAATATAAAATATAGGAAAACAGCGACTTCGGACCGCACGTCTTCACAGCTCGTGTTATAAGGCGAGAGACTATGCATTCGAATACCTGTTGCTGCTCTCGCATAAAGCGAGTTGCTTCCCCAGTGATGAACAAAATGGGCAAGCAATTGACGTAGCGTTTTACCGAATGGGCGGTGTTCGTTAATAAGTAGATGCAGCAGTAATTAGAACATTCTGCAAACCTTCTTCGCACTTCCACTCCTTATTCATTCGTTCTCTTGGGTCCATTCGTCACGTTAGATGCCAGGCGCAAAATCGCATTATGGTGAAATTGTGCATATGCACATGTTAGCTCCCCATAAAACAGCGATTATTCATATCACATAAATTTGTTCCAAGCAAATGACGAGTTCCGTATCATATCTTTCATAGAATAATGTATACGGATGTTTTTCTAAAATCCTTTCGGTTGGGTGATCTGACGGGCGCGAAACCGCGCTACAGTAAAATCGGGCATCGTATTACAACAGGGTTTCTCCTAGATTTGTAAATTGCATTGGGCGAGATCGCGTACAAACGGGGACCCATTACGCATACGTACATATGCAAGGATTGGGTAGGGGTAGCAGGGTTCTGCTTCATTTTTTTATGCCACCTTTCTGTTATGCTTATTCGAGATTCATTAGTTTTACCGGAGCCAAATTGACCAAAAGAGTCTTTTCAAAGTTCCAATGGAACGGCATAGTAAAAATTATCCGTACAATTAGTTAGAAGGCCAATGAAACGTCCAGAAAGCATTCTGCTCCCGATTGCAGCCTACCTTGGCATCCCGCCGGGCTTTATCCAACCAATTCTCGTCATTAGTCGGAAACATGCGTATTCAAATGCGCACAACGAAGTGACCATAAGTCATTTAAGGACCCGGTGCGGCGTTGCGTCATTTCATTACAACGATGAATACGTGACGTTGAAAAATGGCCTTCCGAAGTAATTTGCATCGCCCTCTGGAACCCGTCGGCGCCGCGGGATCCCACGGCCATACGCATGTCAGGAATTAGCCGCCATATGTTCGGCGCGGAGAGGAATAGTCGGGATTGATGGGGAACGCGGTACGCAATCGATCGCACGCCAACGCGGACTTGCCCACGCAAGGTACACTTCCATGGGCAACAAGTGGGATAATTGCCGCCGACGTTAATTCGAAAATGATCCAAACCACTTATGAGCACTTATACTTACATCGGTCGGTTATCCTTACTGCTGTGGGACCCGAATGTTCGCTTGCATTGAAGGCCGAGATACACTGCGCTGCAAAATGCCATGAATGGCAGCCCGGCCGCTACGCTTCCACCAGGGAGTAAAGAAATTTGAATTTTTGGCCAGCTGCCAAAGGAAGCCAATTATTTGAATTCAAAATTTGAAATCGGCGTCCGACGCCAACGTTCCTGCTCATCCTTAGCCAACCAGTCTGTTGCATTGGCATCGCAACGACGCCGGTGCGCCCCTTTGACTTTCAAACCGCACTATCCACTGCGTAGGCGTTACGTAGGCAATTGCAGCGAATGGGGCGCTAATATGGAGTTTATAATTACTAGTGGTAAAGTTTTCTCTTTCAGCCCACCCAACCGGAGAGGAACGAAGCGAAAGCGGGACATTCGAGTCGGCTGTTTGCAGCAAGGTCGAATTTCCATTCCCATGCGACGATGGGCGCTCGACGTTCCCCCAACGAAAAATTGGTCAGCATTAGATATTCGTCCGAACGGAATGCCTTCGCCAACGACTGCCTGATTTCAACGGCGCAAGCGGCTTCTGTGAGTTGTACACCAACAGCTGCTCGACGACCAACCCGTTGGGAGTTCCGTTTGGGCGAACCCACGCGGCCATGGTCGAACAGGACGAGCAACTGCCGTCGTTTCATTTTGCTCGCTGACATGCCGTCGTCGCTGCAACATCTGCTGGGACCTCGTTGAGCGTTGTGTACTAAGGATTTGCTGACAGATTTGTCAAAGGCGAGCACCGGCAGCAGGCCGACCCACCGCTTGTCCTGAGAAATTGGTTAAGCCAAGCGACCCTCCGGAAAAAAAGGACAAACTTATCTTACTCATCGACCACGACAAGTACTAGTATTGCGCGTGCCAAATCGGTCTTGCGACCATTGCTAGTCGAAAATGGCGGAATGCGGGCATAGGTAAACCCATGCCAACGGTATTATATACGCACTGGAGATCGCCGTGGCCGCTAAGGGTACTCTGAATCACCAGTTCAAACAGTGAGACATGCTTAGCCCTCCTGTCAACAATTCATGCGTTGCTTGATTCGCTAAGCAGCGGAATCCCAAACGCCCATGGTGATGAGTGACTGGCCCAACCTGGCCTACTCAAAAAGCGCGTCGAAGCACGACAGGTATTTACAGCATTGTCAATAATTAGGCGAGATGACTGAGTAGCAAGTACCTTTTCCCAGCGCAGATTTGGGCCCGGGAAGCCAGCAGGGCGACGACACTTCAGCACGACCGAGTGACCGATGCTGGTATGAACGACTTGCGGTGTTGTTCCAATCCAGCCATCCAAGTAAACGATCCTCAGCCTAACCACTTGACCGACAGTGCCGTTGCAAATGCACCAGAAGCGGCCGTCATCGCCTGCAGCAGGGGACCAGCTAGCTGTGTTAATATACGAACGGCATACTGCGCAATACCTTTGCGGAGTCCGACTAGTTGCAACAGCCCTATATCAGGCACATCATCCGGTACGGGTACGGAGGTGTTGAAGCGCAGTATCAAGTTGCTCTTAGTGGACGAGGAGCCCAACGTTTGGCCATCCTTGAACCAAGATGCCGACTGACAGGAAGAAACCAAAAGCGGCTTGCAGGATAGGGATACGCTGGTCGACTGGGGTGCCAGCAACTCCTTGACGGAACGATTCGAAGAATCTAGAATGGAGTTGACTGACGCTGGACGAAATGGGCCCACTAAATATGGCGATCCTACCTTCAAACGCATGCAGAAGGTGGAAGCGTAGCGAGAGAGAGAAGAATACTGGCAATGCTATTCGACAACCAACGAACATCTCAGCTACTGAAGCGAATCGACCAGTCGATTGGGCAGTAGATGGGGAAATGAAGCCTTGGTGCCTATGCGAAGCGGGCGCCAGGCGCTACGCTACAGTATACTGCCTGGCGACCAACCGGAAGCTATCGCCAGAAGCTTCCGTCGGTCTCTCTATCTCTCAGGCGCGGCTGTTCGACGCACCGAATAGGGGAACGGCGACTTTGAGAGCAGCCGGTCTTCGACAGCTGCCCATCGTTGGTGAAAGTCGCGGATATAACGGCACTGCTACGCCGTTTCGGCGAACACTGACCACGCAGGCGGCTGTCCCACTGACCCACACCAACTGGACAACACGATCGCAACTACCATTTGCCGCATCGTTGCGAACAGAGCACAATTGAAACGTCCGTTTGTAATAGCCCATTGTCAGGCTGCCTGTGACAACTGATGGCGCGCTGTGAAGAGCCGCGATCGCCGTGGGTGGCGGGCGGAGGCCAACTGCAGTAAGTTGTCAACCAAAGCGTCGGAATTCCAACATCCATCGCTTAGGCGCGTCGACGCGGTTGCGCCATCCGGAGGGATCCCACTGAGGAACGTTTGCGCATCTGGAGGTAACCCCGAAAAGACGGTAGCAAAAATGTTCCGTTCGACATTCGCTGGCCTCCAAAGCCGCCGCAGGCCACTGCCGAGTGACAGAGTTCCGACGCAGTTGCCGGCGTTCAAAGATCCCACTGTTTCCACGGTCAACACGTCGTTGGCAACTGAGCACTCCTACGGCCTGTAGGCGTTCTCCGTGCTGAAATGCAGAACGAAGGCGGATTCGAAGGGCGCCTGCCGGCGAAGCGCAGTTGGTAAAGCGTTCTTTGGCCGAGGCGACGACGGCGGGCAAGTTTATTCTCGCATTTACGAGTGTGATGGCGCCAAAGGCTCCGAAATGTCTACCTAAGCGACTGTTACGAAAACGATTCGGGACTTGTCGAGCTGAGTTCCAATGGCGCCGCCTAAGGCTTGGTGTGCACGAATGGTCGGCCGAAAGCTTTGTCCCGCAATTTCCGCCGACGACGACGCGGTCAGATTGAATTGAACCGCTGAATGGAAGCAGTTCGAAAGTTGAAACGGTTGATAAAGCAGAACTTACGTTAATGGAAGCGGTAAGTGAGCGATCGTGTTGCTGACAAGTGGTCGAAATAAATCCAAGGGAGGGGAGGGCAAGTGTTGCCTTCGTCCAAAAGGAAAGACTTTCGAATATTTCAAATGGAAAATATTCATGCTAACCGTAGCGTCAAAGGAAAAGCGACAAATAGGCGCAACTGTACATTGCGGCTTATGCAAATCAGTCGACGAATTGTTTTCGAACGATAAAACGTCCGGTAAAGATAAAGCGTACGCAAGGAGTTCGCCACCTTTTGTGTATTGATCATTAGGAGTACTGTAATTCACATTCAAACCTAACGTTGTACGCACGCGAATGAGCGGCGCGGAAGGTCGAGAGGCGGATCGCCCGAATGGGGCCATCGGTGCGCTTAGGCTAATGAGCTCGAACAGTCGACTTGAACGAACAAGCAGCCAAATTGAAACTGCGTTCCACAAAGCCGGCGGTCATTGTTGCAAGTTGGCGAAGCGCCCGAGGAAAAGGAGTCAAAACAATTTGCACTGCGCACACGTCGCAACCTTTACAACAGCGCGGTGGATACAGGCTCGGTCGAGGAGAATGGACGCAGCGCCACAGTGCAGCTGCAGTTCGCTAAGCAGTTCGGCCGCAATCATCGCGCTACTTCGCTTGAACAATCTATCGACGCTGGCACTGCCGTCCGCAAGCAAAAGTTTGGATTAGGAATTTTAATAGTTACCTGCATTTTCAAAGAGAAATCACGGCATTTCTTCCCGTTCATGTAGTCCTTTTTCACGAAAGTGATGGTAAGGGTTTATTTCATGAAAAAAGGCAAAAACAAAAGCATGGCGTAGCTTTCGAGCCTAACCTTGGCTCGTCGTCAGCGCAGGTTGGCCAACGAAGAACCTGCGCTGACGACGAGCCAAGGTTAGGCTCGAAAGCTACGCCATGCTTTTGTTTTTGCCTTTTTCATGAAATAAACCCTTACCATCACTTTCGTGAAAAAGGACTACATGAACGGGAAGAAATGCCGTGATTTCTCTTTGAAAATTTTTTGAACCCCGTTACCAGACTCATCTTTGAAGTTACCTGCATTCATAAAAGTACGGTAGTATTTTTGAAAAATTGCGTGCGTCGCGAAGGCATTGAAGGGATATGCGCAGCACGCAGCGATCCTGTACATCAAAAATTACAGTAACAAATTTGCATATAGCAAAGTAGCGTGCTAGGTGTTTCGCGCGCCGGTCAGTTGGAGAAGTCAAACGATGAACAGATGCCTCCCCTCTCGCACGCTCTCCCAACAGCGTAACGAAGCACCGTCCGCCTCCGACGATTGCGCGTTGTTATCATGTTTATTTATTTAACATTCGCTTATCCGAGCGGTCGTATGGACGAGCTGTTTGGCCGTACCAGAGGGGCGACGACAATTCCACAAGGCCGCGCACGGATCAGCGGATATTGGGTACTGTGCAACCGGAGTATCCCTGTTTGCGTAACCGCCCTGCGGCGAGATGTAAATAGAAAATTGCGTAATATTAATAAACAACTGCTACGTTTCAAATTGCGCTCTATTGTCGGTCACACGATGATATGCAAGACTCTCTCCTGCTAAAAAGGCGAGTCAGCCACTTGTTCAGCGTATCTACCTCGTACTTGTTAATATGTATACCGTAATCACTTCAGTGTCTCTTTGGATTGATTGCTGCTACGCAGCAGATATTCTGTTCTATTGTAGTCCTCGTTCTGCTGTATTTGAATGACAGCGTTGCAATATTGCACGAGCGATGCTAGCAGGCCATTATATCAGTGAAAATCATTATGATAATACTCATAGAACGATTTCGCATTGATATTAAGCCCGTGAATGAAGTAAGGATCGCTCAGTCGACGGTTCATCATCTGTTGAATCCACCATGCAGCCCTTTGTTTCAGTTCATCTGACAACGGAGATGAAGTAGTTGGCGTTTACGTAACTTTCGCTACACTTTCCGCACAATTAGCCTACTGCACTCAATTCGTAAGTTCAACTTTATCGTAGAAGTATACATTTGGGGATATTCGTTATGCATACTGCGTAAGCTACTACCCGCAGTATTGCAATATATTTCTGAGGCGTGGTGATCACGTAGCATTGGAGTATTCACGAACGATTAGTTCGCACGTAGCGCATTTTTCCATACTGCAAAAACACCTTTGACTTTCGACAGTTCAGCGGCACAATTTCGCTTTCACGTCGTCATACGTGCATACTGGTTGATTGGAGGCGCATCTTAAGTTCTTTGCATTGCGTAATCCTTATTCATCTCGAATGATGGCGTAACTGGCTGAAAGACCGCTTGTCGACCGATTTACTGATCAAACATCCGATGAAGACAGGTTCCCGTTTTAAGGGCGCATAGCAGACGTGACAACAGATCTTTATTCAATATTGGTAGCAATGAATTTGATAGCGCAAATGAAGAGTGCGACACGTGCGCCCAACTTCATTCCGATGGACATATCGCGCGAATCGCTTGCTCAATTCAAAAGATGAACTGAATGAGAAATGACGCCTTTGGTCAACAATGATTGTTGTTCATTCATCGGAAAAGCGGACAGGCAAAGCGAGTGCTCTCACAAAGTGTAGGCGTGTTGAAAAGGTCATGGCAAAACGCTGGCCAAAGTCAACATTACTATCGCATCTCCGCTCTGCACGGTTCAAGGTAATGTACGGACAAATTCTTCAATTCATTGCAACGGGCAACCGACCTGTAATTTCCTAATTAAACAATCACCATAGTTCGTCCTTATTCACGTCAACACGGAAGGTAGCACCGACCACATCCTGTTTACTAAAAACAATTACCAAAATGAGCGCATAAGAAAAATGGGAAAACTAATTTAAAGAACGTACGCAGTCAATGACTTTAAAAATGTATGCACAATTCTTCATGGCATTTTTGTCTGTTCAATGTTCCGAAAATACATTATAATCAAGAAAGTATGCATTCAACGCTTAAGTGTGTCGTCATAGATTCCCGATCCGTCTTACTCAGCGATCACAGCAATGGCAGTTCACATGGAGAAAAGAGATACAGGGCGACAATCCCGCTTTCCAGCGGTCTTACAACACATAACCCTTATTCTCTAGGTAAACTTCCATTAGCACCATCGCTTAGGATGCAGCAAGACGGCTTCAAAATCTACGAAGTTCTTAAGCTTTGAGAACACTTTGCATGTTGTTTCGCAGATCACACTGTATTCTTCAAAAACAGCAGACGAACAACGAGCAGTTGCAGAATCGACAAGAACCTGCACGTTATGGAATATCCCGTCTTCAATTAAACCATATTCAATTACGTACGAGCTGGCAAGAACCCCATCCCATGGTATGCGCATGCGATTGGGAACCAATCGACAATGACTGTTTGCAATCGGTACGCGTAATGACACCATCGTTCGGACTCCCATTTTTTCATACGTCGAGAAACGTACATAAAGTCGATGGATTCTATCACTTCGTAAAATAGAACGAATCAAGCGAAGTGAACAGCTGAACAAAGGGACTTCGTCCCGCATACCCATCACCTATTGAAAGGTCCATGGGTTCACAAGAAACAATACATATATATTAAGTATTGCCACTGGGTGGTCGGCAGCTAGTTGGCGTGCACGACAGCGTAGTTGGCGGGATACAGACCGGTTACTCCGTCTTTACGACCTTTGCACCATCCCTGCTCGTCCTCCTCTTCTAGCTTTTCGAAAATGTCGCCTACAAAAATAGCAGTACCGTATAAGTCAATGTCACTGTGAATGACCGTAACCTTTTTTGAATGACAGCTCGTCGTCTTCCTGCTTGTCGTAATCGTACAGAGCTTTAACCAGAATGCCCTTTTCGCGCTGCTCTCCGCAACACTGCCATCGCACGTTTGCTCCCCGTCATCCCATTCATCGTCGAAAGGCGAATCCGGCGAACCGTCGACAGCACCGTCCATTCTGAATATTGTTTGTCAACAATTAATTTGAATAACAATAATAAAATTGACTATGCGCCTACTTATCGCAAGGAGAGGACGCCTTTTGGTCGGTCGACTGATTCAAGCTGTTTTAGATAAACAACGGGGGACGGCTTGCTTTGTTTCAGCGGAAAGATCAAGGCAAACGTGCACGCCTTGCAACATCTCTTTGAAGAACCTCAACCTTTTCACCTCCTTTTCTTGACATCGCTTGAAAACTTGAATCATATCCTCCTGATAGCGCGGCTTATGCTCACTCAAATCGTCCAACGCCTAAACAACGGCTGCAACCTGTAAAAACTTCATCTTTCAATTTGTTCACTTTTTTGTATGCTCTTTCAGCTTTGTCGCGATCGTCTCTGCATTTGAGCGCCTTTTCGCTAAGCTTCTTCGCTTGCTCGATCGAAATGTCCGAATTGTTTTTTGCATTCTTCTCCTGATTGATTGCACTTCGCTCCAAGCGCGACGCGTTAAAGTAGTCGCGTCGGGTGCGCATAACTTTAGTGTACAACTTAACCCAAGTCTTCTGCGCCTGAAAAGCACGTTCCACTTTGACAATTGACCAGCAGCAACAACGGCGGTAGATGCGGTACCTTTTTGAATGCATCCTCGACTTCTTTTCCCTCCTTTACCACACCAAAGGTGCTCTTGTGGAACGTGTCCTTTGACCAAAGTTTGATAACATTGCACACCTCGTCGATTAAACGCGTACGTGGCTGTGCAAGTCGCCTCGACAACGTGCTTCCTCGGTAAGCGATTGCCAAGCCACCTGTGACGACCCGTACTCTGCACCTGCAATATTGGGGAAACATATATGAAGGAACTACATGAGATATGCTCAGGATTCTACCCTTTTCAATATGGTCGCTCCACTTCTTCGACCAATGATGCAAAGCCTTTGCGTAACTGGCTTCGATTTCGCCCCGCTCGCGCATCATCAACGTTAGGTCGGAGCACAACTTTACCCCATCTTCGACACGTTTCACCGCCCGTTTGTATTGGCCGATTTCCCAGAATGAATCCGACGACGCGCCAACGTTCTCTTCGCTTATCGAGGTCTCCATATGCGGCATTTTCTGAAGCCAAAAAGTCGCTACTCCTTGTTCAATGAAGATTCGCAAATATCATACGCTAAATCGCGGGAACGCGCAACGCGTAGCGATTCAAACGCTCATTCAACTGTATCCGATGAGCAGGCTGGTAAGGTAAGGGAATGGAACCTGAACATCCGAATTCGGCTTTAGCCGTACACCGTATTAGCGACTTGTCAGCGGCAGCTCCATATCTATTACCAATCGACCTTTGCCTTGGAACCACCCGCGATGACGCCTACGCGAAAGTGAATCGGAAGCTTTGCAAGGCTGGAACAGCTCGTGTGCCAATCTACAAAAGCTGCTTTGCCGTGCAAGTCTTGTGGGCCGGAAAATGCAAGTCAACCTTGAAATGAACAATCAATCGACCAACAGAACGGGGAGCCTTCGAGCAAGCGAAACTTGCAAAGTGCAAAGTCGACCAAATTGAAAGTTTCCAATTAGCAAAAACACCGTTCTTAATATTAAGCGATAAGCGTGGGTCCGTTTCGTTTCCGGAATTGCTGCCTTTGAGGGATTTCGAACGCCAACGCGGCAAGGCGGATTCGCAAATGAGGTACAACGCGATGACGAAGTAAAAGGCGTTCGACAGCAAAACATGTTTGACCTAGCTCTCCTCGCTTTCGAACTTTCCAACTCCTGAACTTCAGCACGGAAGAAATAGTGAATATCAATTAATGTGCACAGGCATAAGAATCAATTTAATGGGCGCAAAGTTCGAAAATACGCCCGCGTAATTCAGTCCAATCAGTAGGACGTCTGCTAGTAATGGAAGCAAAATTATGAAACCACTACGGTACAGTCAACTTTATTACCAAAAATTTGCGATGAAACTAACTCGGCCTGGCAACTTAAACTCATCCAAAGATGGATGCTGAAAGCGAAAGACGCGTTCTCACCGAACTTGTTCGAAAGACAGGTCATGCGGCGGGCAGAAAAGATTGACAATAAGATTTCGCGCTTTCGAGAAGTCAGCAAGTCCTCGCGTTACCTTCAGCAGCTGCATGGTTCACCGAATTACATATGAACTGCAGTGGACAATCAAGGTAAAAAGTACTATACCAAGCTACCTGAAAATCATTTTAAACTTACCCACCTGATACATGAAAAATGTTTAAACATTGAAACGACCTGTCAAACAGCACCGCGCAAGTTTGCAAGTGGTCTAACGGCCGTAGAGTTTCACGGAGCTTGAATAGGTACAAATGACTAACCGCCATGTCCCAAGGCCCGAGCTTGGGAATCCGAACGGCTCATTTACAACCGACACAGGCATATACAAACGTGTTATTGCCGTGTTAATTAATACTTGAATGCTAAATAAGCTTGAAAGCAAATTAAGGCCACCCGTCTGGCCAAATCATGAACAGGATAAGTTAGGGGACGAGAACCGACCGTCGCAATTGGAAACACGTGCGTTGAATGGACAAGCAAGAAAGCTGAAATGGTCAAGAATGGATAGAAAAGTAAGATGCACATTACCTAGCAGACCTGACGCTGCCTGCGATGAACGTGCACTGAAGTACGGCTCTGCTTGACGTGCACGGCGTGCGTCATCCTGTTTCAGCATACGACTCAATACAAGAATACGATAAGGGACCCTACGGAGGGAAGGAACTGGTCGCTGGCAAGTACAGATAAGAATGAGATTGCTATCTGTATGTCCCTCGTCCGCGGGACACTCGGCCAAATAAAACAGAAACGCCACGTTCTCCAAACACACAGGCACTGCGCGCATTCCGAACATTGCTGAACTGCTACGTTCCGGGGCAACAGGGTCACACAAGGCAGAGCATGCATTTGATTGACAGAATACCGGCTTAGAGGAAAGGTTTACTTGCACGTCAAGAAGCCACAACACTGACAAGTTTCGTACGAATGAGCTCGGCTGGAGAGACTCCAAGTGGATTAGGATGAACGAAAGGGAGGCGCATGGACAGATTTATTGGATGAATGATTGCCTAACTTCATCCGTCGCAAGCGTAGCGCGCGAAGGAACAAGACGCGACAAAAACTGTAGCAATGCCGACTTTCCGAAAGTTCGACGAGCGCTAAGCGACGCAAAGGGCTAACGAACTTTCGCAACGTTAGCTTCGCTTGAACGCGTGCGCAGTTCGCTAACTTTTCAGAATTTCCAACGGCATTTCGCTCCGCGACGGCCAAACAGGATGGTCGAAGCAAGGACGGCAACACTTTGGAGAGATAAACGTATTCCCAACAGCCACGCGTTACGGAGGAGTTCGAAATTGAGAAAGCATGAAACCACGTACCGCGGACCGCTTCCGCCGGAAACACCAACCGAGAGTCGCACTCAACAACCGGTGACAAGCTAGGCAAGATCACCGTCTGCGTTTGCAACGGAACGTGATTATCAGGTGCAATTCAAGCCAGGAAACTGCTTCGCGTATCCGTTCGTTTCAATTTTGTCCAATCCGGTTGTCCACTGGACGGACCAGCAGATGACTAATATTAATTTCATCAATTTGCCTACGGGCTTCCCCGGGGCAGAAGCTGCGACGGGGAGACGCTACACCGCGCGAAACACATGGAAGTTGTTAATCATCAGTGAATATCTAAATTCAATGACGTCATTTCCGGCGGTGCGAGCACGAAAATTCATGGACGAATGGTCAGCTTTGTTTGGAAATCTCGTGTACCTGCGCTCAAAGAAAGTTATGCTTATCCAAAACTGTAGTCGCGCGTGAGTTATCGTACAACGTGGATGTGTCCTCTGCCATAAGAAATATCTTGTAAAGTCTCGTGAATAATATTCTGAAATTTTCGTTTCTTACCAAACTCACTGTGTTCCCATTAGCAGCGATGGGTACCCATTAATTATTCAGTTGAGTAAGGTTTATTCAATTTCTGCAACGGTAGTTCGAAGCATTGCCTCTTTCACTTGATTATCCTTTTCTTATGTACAACCAGTCATTGAACTGATTTTGTATCGGCACACGCTTCAGTAACAGTGAATGTCATGGCATATGGCTGATTAAAGCTTAGCGAATTTAAACATCCACTTCAAATTTCATTTGGCACAGCCCAGCCAGTTTGGAGATGCCTGTCTTAGCGTGAAGTTGTTGCATCGCCATCATTATTGAGCGACCGTGGTATACTATTAATATTTTCTGTCAATGCAAGCATAAATTTCAATGCTGTACACGCGATTCCTCTGTGCGCAAAATTTGCGCTTGCGTTAGGACGTGGCACAGTTCAGATTGACACTCAGTCTAGTCTATTCAAATAGGAACTTTGTGAAAAAATCTCGTCAGCTTAAGTGCTTGATCCTTGTTGCCTGAGCACACAACGTAGGGTTCAAACGTTCAATAACTACTTCGACTAGGGCGCGCATGTTCGCATGCCGTTGCCCACGCAAAGTTATGGAGCCCTTTTAGTCCTTCGGACACTTCTAACATTCCGTTGTATGTTTCCCGAAAATATCCACCTCTTGGAAGGACAAGTTCCTGGTTGAAGCAACATTTCATCAATTACAGTACACAAGGAAGTTCGTTCTACTTGCAAATCAGAAGCGTGTGCCGATATAATTATTGGTCCTCACGCAGAAGGGTGCATGTTGCCGAAGACAGTGGGCACGTTGGCGCCAGCCTGGTCAAAATTTAAAACGCAAGTCGCGTTTTATACGCGTTGGACAGCATCGCATTGAAAGCGCAAAATAAGTGTATCCTGTTTTTCAAAACACGGCGACCATGGCGTACTGTGCTTTACTATTTTGACCTTTACGTTCAGATGGAAACGTAATTAAGAGACTTGTACAACCTTTTGATCGTTGCACGTTGTTGTATATCCATTTAAAAATACTGGAGCTTGTTTGCCAAAGTTTGGCGACCAGGCGTCGCAGTTGGGCATGTCGAATCCGCAGATAACGCCGGCCGGACGAGTCAAATCCAACGCGGCTGCCAATCAGGCCTACGTTTTCGTCCCCGTATCGGTTCGAGCCCAGCGAGGATCGTTGACTCGTCCTGGGTCCGACGCTTTTCGTCGCTTCAGCAACGCCGATGTTGGTTCCACGAAGGAAGAGACGGATGCCTGCGGTAGCGGTCGGTTGACGTCGTCGGGAAGGAACTTTACTTTGTCGGTTGGACGGCTCCCGCCTGTAGGCTTTGCCTTTTGTAAAGAACAATCCGGCGCCGCCGTGGCACCGTGGAATGCCTGCGAAAATTCGACCGTTCTCGAATCCGTGCGGCCGGTGAAGATGCTGAAAAGCAAGAGTTTCTGCGAAGAGTTGGGCGACGGAAGGAGCTTGTCCTCAGCCGTTAAGTGTTTTTCATCTTCCCCAGTTGTTGTTGCTCCACCAAAGTATGCCACTGGTGTCATTTCAAATGTATCTAGTCCATTAGTGCGCTCCGCACGAACGGTCGGCGACGGACGGGCTCCGCAGGGTCAAAATTTTGCCCTTCCCGAAAATTGGCATCGGGAAAAGAACGGCTTTTTGGAACCCCTGAACGGCTGTCACTTTGCAGCCGACGGGGCGAACAGCGTGGTCCGTTCGGAAAGCCCTGCTACACCTCCCTCCGAACTGCGAGCGGTGAACAACCACGGGTATTGTCACTACGTGGGCGGAAAGAAGCCATGCCGGCAACGGTCCATCAACGGTTACCAATTTTGCATACGTCACATTCTTATGGACAAAACCGCTCCGTATCGTGCTTGTGCCTACGTGAGATCTCAAAACGGGAAGGAGGTGCGCTGTAGCAATGCGATTTTCCAGTCGCAGCAGGAAAGGTGAGTTGTTTCCTCGCGAATTTAACTTTTTCATTTGTTCAAATGCCGGCGTCGTTTTCGTAGCCGCTTTGTTCGGGCGTTCAGCTCGCGCGCGGACGCGAAAGGACGCGGATATACTCGTTAGTTCGGACAGTTCAAATTTCATTTCCCATGAGGACGTGACATTGCGTTTCTATTAAGTACAGTAGACTTCTATGTTCAGGTTTTGTGAACTTTAAATTCCCAATTTTTCCACGCCACTTGCAAACACGTCGGTCTTCTTGCGCAGTCGTCCTCTTCGCCGGGCTCCTTGCTAATCCAAATATCTTTCGCGCTCGATGTCGAAACAATCTTGGAAATGGCTCAGCGACATTGTCCTATCCGATGTTCTCTCCTGGTTCCTAGTTGCCTTACGGTTGGCGACGAGAGGAGGAAAATTAGCACCCGTTCGCATGTCTCCTATTTTCCAGGCGAGAGGTCTGCGCGGCGGATTATTACGCTTCGTTTACGCGTTTCTGCTCGTGTGAGTGGAGTTGAAAGTGATCTTCAGGATGTATCTTGCTGTGGTCAGATTTTTACGATGCGTTCCTTAGTTTGTCCGTCAAATGAGTACATATAAATTAGTATATTACTTTGAAAGACGCAGTATGGTTGTTATGAGAAGTAAATTGGCCATACGAAGCTTCCAGAGCTGATTCTTTTCGTTATTAAGCGCATGCAAATTTTCTTTTCTTGTGTTTGTGCATATAGAGGAAGGAGTTGTCGTTCATAGTATAAATATTCGCTTAGTAGCTAGCGTTTACGAAACATCTGTATAAAAATGAAATATTAACCACCGCAAAGGTGGCGATGGAGTTTTCGTGGCCATTCTGCTTTCGCGCCGATGCTTGCTTTACTTATTGTATTATTCATTCGTTTTTCATGTTTCATTAAAATCATTCCATTTTAAATTAACTCTGCGCTATTTAATGCTCGGAATTGATGTTTACGGTTTTTTGGATTCCGAGATCTGTTTAACTTAGATATTAGACCGGAAGGTATGAAACATTCAAAAACGCCATTTAATAGTTTCGTGATACATGCATATAATCCTTTTCGGTTAAACCTGTGATGGGCAAATGGGGGCGATTTTGAAGTCCGAGGGGGCGATAAGCGCGAAATGGGCGTTGGGGGCGGTGAAGGGCTAAGGGGGTGATATCACCCCCTGGGGGCGGTGAAGCTATAAGGAGCGTTATTGCCGGAGCGCCAGAGGAATTTATGGGAGGAGTGGTTTCCCCGTGGAAGTTTTCCGTCGGATCCCCGCTTATATTCTCACGTATCTCGTCACGAAGAAGCAGAATCACCTCGAAGTAGTCAATCGGGGCGATTTACGACTGCGGGTCATATCAATGCGGCCCAATATTGAAAGGATAATTAGTTTGCACGCTTCCTGCCCTTCAGAGTAATACTGTAATAAACGCGACTTCTGAACAGATGAAGTTGTACGCATAGCGTTTTCTTTGTATGCGAAGATCTGCTGTGTAGAAGCAATGGGTAGCAACGATGCTATCGCTGGTCCCGCGAACACTCCTTCGCGCACCAGTCAGTACGAAGAATTGGCGGGAAAAAGGACAGGGTCCTCAATGGAGATTTCCCTCCAATTTTTGCGCCGTCAGCTGATATGGTTCATCCCAGGGGGCGATGGCAACTTCAAAGCTAAAAAAGGGGGGCGCGATATCTGGCATAGCCTTGCGTATCACTGGGTTAAACGATGGTAGGATACCATTTGTCTTTTGCCTTGGTCCCGAGTTGACAAGCTTACCTTTACGCGCTCGGATTTTCGTTCCTGTCGCTGGGATGGATGATGACAATTGCTTTATTTGTACCAAATGCACTGAACACCATTGGTGTTCAGTGCATTTGTAATAATGTGGTCTGCATTTTGTAATGCAAAGCCTCAACCAGTAGGTGGTTGGCAGTGTCAATTGTATTGACATCCGCGATTTAGCAACCTTCGTTAAGTAGTTTATCTTTGCCAAACGTTGTTTCAATCAATTGTTGACCTTCGTTTTTTAGATATTGCACTACTCATCTGGTTCAGATGGGTTTGAAAGAGCCGAAAAGACGGAATAGAAAACCTACCAATGTTCGTCATTCTGAACCCGTGGCGGATGCCGGCATCAGAGTGCCATATTTTCCCGAATTGGACATAACAAAGCACGATTCCATGACAGTGTTTTCCGGTAGGGAGCTTCTTTTAAACGGTAGTCCAGTTTTGCCGAGTGTGATGCAAGGCTCAGGTAGCGCCGCCAGGCGTCGCGACAGTGATCCGCAGGGGGCAATTGTTGATGGAAATGGTCCACCGACGGGAAACGGTAGACATATGGTGAGTCCCCGCTGCAATTACTCCATGTCAGGTCTTCCTCCTAATTTGAATGGCTGGGACATGAACAGAGCGGGCGCCGAAGTGGCCGCCGATCCATTTCCGCCAGCGAAAGGCGCCTTTCCTTCAGACGGAGGGTCGGCGATGGTCGCCGTTCCTGATGTCATTCCTGAGGCTTCCGCGTCTCGAGTGCTATTTCCGCAGAAAAGCAGAAGTCTTAAGGGAGTGGAATCATTTCCTGCCGGTGTCAACTCGTTGCTGTCAACTGGAGATCGGTCGAAACCTTTCTCGAATGGCAGCGACTTGAACCCATCGTCGCCTTACGTTGGAACAGTGCAGAGCACCCCATTTTCTTCGCTATCATCGTCGACGTCTCGATCTCCCCCTACCGATCAAGTGATCGCTTCCGTTTGGGAAACGTCACCACAGGAGCAGCAGTCTCCTGCATCCGATGCAAAGCAGAAACGTTGCATCAGGTTGAAACCAAAGCGAAAGTCGTTATCCATTTGTGGACGTCATAGGCAAGTCCCTTCGGTAAACCGCATGTGTCTTGCTTTGGACGAGGAAGAGTTTGAAAGAAGCGATCTATTTCCCTTAGGTGCCGTGAATGATAGTTACCTGTCGTTTCCATTCCAATCGCTCTGCCTTTTTGTAGGTCTCGAACCATCGGACAGTGAGGGAGAGGAGGATGAAGAATTTGTGGTGCGTAAATGTCACGGTCCATCGTCGACCTTCTTTAAAGGCGAAGCCGACCGCTTCCCGTATGCACGTGTGCACTTACGGTTCTTGCTTGTAAAAAGGTCCCATTTTAGGGGATGCTCCATGGAGATGGTCGAGTCAATCGATCTGAAGCTCTACCTTGCGCGCAAACTGTTGAACTCGGAAGCAAAGCAGTGGCAACGAAACGCCAACGTCACCATGGCCATCTTGGGTGCCTGCAGTAACTTTCCGGATACGACCGGTAGCGTCTTGTCGGAGAAGCTGGAAAGGTTGCAACGCAGAAAAGAGGGCAACGAAAACTTGTCCAGCTTCGCCTCGTCCCGCCAAAGGCTTCGATGCCAGCACGTTTGGACGAAGTCCGAAGAGGGTCTCGCCCCTTCGGCTTGCCGGAACGACCTGGCATCCGATGGGTTGTCGTCGACCGACGAGGAAGGAAGAATATGCGGTGCTCTTTGCCTACCGTTCGTCAACCGTTGTCTCCAGCACATTACCGAAAATGGCGACCAACATTTGTACAACGTTTGCAACGAGCCTGCGTGTCTAAGGCACGCAAGGAACGACGCTTGCAAAGCCGGCTTTCATCCGTTGTGTGCCGCTCACCGACGGGATGCCCAACTGATTGGCACCATTGGGACCAAGCGAAAATGCGACCAGCAACCTGCTGCCACTGAAAAAGCGAAAAAGATTTGCAAACACGTCATGTGCGGTCCGTCATGTTTTGGTAAGCGAACTGCCATTGCCTTTGGTAGTGTTGCAAATTGAGCAGTGTCTTTTGTAAGATGTTCGCGAAGCGTTGCAGTCGGCAATCAAGGAAGAATCGTCGCAGGATGCTCAGTTGTCCTTTGCATCGGCCGTGCAAGATCTCGGTATCGAAGTGAGCGAAGTATCCGAAATGCTAAGCTCCTTGCCCGTATATCCCTTTGCCAATTTGTTGGACACCGATATTGGTATTGAAGCAAATAGCTTCTTTTTTGAAGTTAGCTAAGCTATTGTTTGTGGCGCTTTTAGTTCGCCCGGATGAGATGAACTCAGCTGTAAACAGGGAAGGCGAGGTGGTCGATCAAGCGTTGATAACAACGTCGGATCACAACTGGGCCGATGTGGAGCAATTTCTATTGTCCGAAGGCTACAAGACCAATTTTTCCGTCTCCTCATCGACACCAAATTTGGTCAACCATCAACAGTCAACGGAGCCAATGTGGTCGCAATGCTTGGGCGAAGAGGAAAGTTGCATGCGCAATTACCAACAGCGATGCGCACCGACGGCTGTGCTCGACCCTTCGTGCAATGCGTATCCGTTGTGCGATGGAGTGTCGTACGTGGCGACGGCGAACAACAGTTTCGATCCATTTTTAGGTCGCCTTGAGCCGACCAGTATGCAGCCAGCTGTTTACGGCTCATCGCCCGAACAGTATTATATTCACTCGCCGCAGATATCCGACGGCGGTTCGAACCACAGTTTTCTCGGTCGCTTCGATTAGCGGCGGTGGCGCTTTTGAAGTCGCTGCTCCCTTTTGCCCCTTTTGGCGTCGGGTGACTGTGCCCAGATTTCCATTTGCGCTTTTGTTGGTCAACCCAGAAACGCCTACGTACGCTATTTATTATTATTTCCCTTTTGTACCCGTATATATTTGAAGTGTCTTTTTCTACTTTTCCAAAAATTGTACTCTTCATTAATTGCGCGACAGTTAGTGTTGATAGAAACTGTTCGTACTAAACTGTTGTTGAAGCAGGGTGGACAGTGTTGCCTTGCCTTCGACAGCGGTGCAGAAGGTTCGATTGACCAATCGACGCGCTTTTGGGACTTCTTGAAGCATTTCTACTAAAGGAAGCGAGCGCTACAATCAAACCCATTCGTCTTTAGGTTACTTGTTCGCATTACTCTTAGAGCAAGGTAGCAATGCACAGTTGCATTTCCAAGTTGGAGCACGCGCTTGTTCGATGGAGTCAATTGGAAAGGCGGTAGGTCTTGTTGGTGGCCTTCAAGTGGCCATCCAAGTTTGAAAACGTTTACGAAGCTGAGCATGCATTCCATTGTGCCCACAGATGGTGTTGGCCTGCAAGAATTAAATTGACTGCAAAGATCAATATTTGAATGCGAGTACCCATCGCAACGTTAACATTCAATCTTGCCATGAACCTATTTTCAAATGTCAATGGCTTTAATTTGTACGCACGTAAACAGCCTCACTCCAATTGGCAGCATCGACTGACAAAGTTGAGTTTAGTGTTTCGGTTCCATCGAATTTAAAATTTCAGCGTGTATACGTTGGCCGTCATTCAACGGCCAACGAAGGATAAAGATCTACGCATTAAGTAATGCTCGTAATAACTCGCCAGTGTTCCTAATCTCGAGCTGTTCAATTGCAGGAAAATTTTCCATAACTTTGCCGAAAGCTACGTTGCTTTGGGTAAGTCACCCAAATAAAAGTTTTTTACTCACAGGTGCCACGTAAAGAAGAAAGAAGTAATGAGATCACACGAGCCTGTACGAAATCATATTTTTCAACTTTTATGAGATGAAAATCGTTTTTCGCGATCTGTGAACGTTGAGTTTATACGCTGATGGAATCTCAAAGTTTCTCTGGCGAACATGTATGTCTTTGAACGGTGCTTATTTCCCTGAATGAAGCTGATTCTATACAAAGTTATTAACTTTCAAAATTACGGCAATATAATGACTAACGTTTGTCTGAACGACGCATTGTAATGGCACAGTTCGTACTCCCTTTCATCTCGATGCTAAGCAAAAGCACAGCGACGCTCAAGCATAGCATTTGGAACGTTTGCTCCTTTGTTGGGGTCTATAGCACGTTTGGCCGTCAGACACTCAGCCGCGCATCATTTGTGAGCCTCGGCTCTGTTCTCGCTTATGAGGGAGTACTCCCATTGCTAAGGGACCATCTTCGGGTTGTGCTCATCAGTTTAGGCTTAGATGTATAGTGTTGTGCCTCCTAAATGGGAGCAGAGCTTCGCAAACTGTGCGACCAAATGTTAGACGGGCAAATGGCAGCAGTCAAATGGTTCCATACGTTTCGAAGCCATGCAATCACTGAGAAAGGGTGCAAGAATGTTGTTGCCCAGTGGACCGCAAATAATGACGCGTATCTTAAAACAATCGCGCTTGTCCACAAAGGGCCCCTTACTGGCAAATAACTGCCGGTATGCGATGGTAAAACAAATGCCAATGAATATATTTGGCTGAATGTACTAGTAAAATGCTCTGGCCTTGATGTTAGGCTAGCTGCGGGTAACCATTCGCCCACGCAGGTTACCGTCTTGCATGGACAAACTTACCTATCTTCTATGTACCATATTGCTTGCGGGCCTCAGAGAGAAAATAGACTGAGAAACACGACAACTGTCAAGATTTTAACAGCAGTTTTAGAATCCTTTTCGATGTAAAATCGCAACTGTTCATTATTCCGCGTCCTCTTCTTCAGTTCGAAGTTGCTACAATGGCGTAGCACCGTCTTCCCCGCGAACTATTTGTGCGTTGCACTGGTAAGATACTATTCCAACTATACCTTATTTCCACTTGTGATAGTACCCGTGATACGGTAGTTGCTTTGTTGTAGGGATTGTTATTGAGGTCGAACGGTGTACAGGCGTTTTCGGCGTTATTTCGCTGGTAAGTGATAGTCTTCTATCCTTTCGGGGTGAATGGTGCTTCCTGCAAAATTATTTAGCTGGATATCTATTTCAGTTGGTCCAGAAAGCTCTTCTTTCGCTTTGTGCGTACAACTTCTTGTCTTGATTCGTGCTTTTCTGTTCGTAAAATAAACCTAGCTTACGGACCGCGTTAAGTTCCTGTTCATCGCGGTATAACGTTTCTTTACGTAGTCTACCGTGTTGGATGTCTTCTTCAGCGAACGTCATCTTCTCTTTTTCAGGTTTAGCATTTTCCCCTTACGATACAGTGTTGCGCTGAAGAATGAGGGACAAGTGGAAGAAGAAGCGCGTCCGGCGGTTGAAGCGAAAGCGGAGGCTCGCGAAGAAGTGATAACCCACTTAGGTCCTCGGAAGCGTTCCTGCCTAGTTGACATTGTCAGCCAAATCTAACACCCATGGACGTTTGTTCGTTTTCGAGCGGCAATTAAAAGTGGCCCAAAGGGAACACTGCGAAGTTTGCTTATTAATTTGAAAACAGTGATGTTCGCACCAAACTTTTGGCCTGTGTTCGTACATCAGGTCTTTCCCAATGCAATTTGGGCCGGCTGTTTGGGTATTCGGAATTAATAAGCTCAGCTGCGAAGGTTTCCGAGGAGCCATAGGGGAGGAAGAATGCTTGACATCTAGGCGGCAAAAGCAGCGGCAAGATTTAACGTGCTGCCGACCAACCAGATGCTTGGTGATCGAGGGGAGCAAACCCGTTGAAGCAAATGTCGCTGAAAATGTCAGTCACAAGTACTGAATTGGCGAGGCTATTCGCTGCATGATGACACTGAAATTATATCCTATAAGGGTATAATTTCAGTATCATCATGCAGCGAATATAATGCATGCAAAGTTACATAATTCTACCTTTGCATGCACCTGCAAACTTTTTGATGAAACGGAAGTACTACTGTGAGTCTTACTTGACTTTTGCTTACTGTAGAATTTAAAGTTTCGTATAGTTGTTGGTGACCGCTGATGTAGGTTGGTATGCTCTTCAGGGATGTTATTATCTTAAAATTCGTAAAATATTTAGTCTGTTTGCCATTCTCACGTTGATCGTGCTCGTTCTGACGCGACTTTTTGCCTGTCAAGGCATCGCTTAGGATTGGACGTGCATTCTTCTGTAGAATGTTTTGTTGCTATGTTCTGGTTGTAATTGCCCTTCGATCATTTGATTGTATGCTTGCTAGAAACGTTCTGTCTGGTTTTAAGGCAAGGTTTTAAGGTCTGGTCTGGTCTGGTCTTGGTTTTAAGGCAGGCCTTTTCCTCCTTCGCCATGCTGTAACGGAGCTCGTGGACTGCGACAGCTGTCCTGTAAATGGCTTGAGCATCAGTTTATGTTGTTGTTCAATGTTCTTTAGCATAATTAACGAAGCATCATTGATGCAAAGTTGTGATGTTTATTATTAGTGGAAAAGGTACAATAATATTCTTTGCGTTCGGACAATTTTGTTCCGTCAATGGCGACAGCGAAATGACAACGCTGACAGCCTTCCCGCTTTCGTTTGGCTCGGATTGTTTGCTAGCCGAGAGAGTGTTCCTTTAGGCCAAAGCTTTCGTAAAAGGATAACGAAGTTTCAAATGCTCTGAGTAACTTTAGCTCCGTTGGCTAAGTAAATGGTCAGCAATTTTAAGCAAAGCAAATTTCCTGTGCAGTTGGTCTCGCCTGAGATTGAATGACAGTTTTCGACGACCTTTGGTTAAACGAGACATTGTTTTTAATCGGCATTGTCGGCCTCAACTGCATTCCTTTTCTAGCAGCTGTAATTTTGGAAAGGCCGTACAGCTCGGGGTTATGAATATTGCGTGTATTCGTAAGGTCCAAAATTTGTGCAGTCTTGAGGGGCACTGTGTCGATCGCTTCAGTAATGAATTCATCGAGAATGCCAGTCAATCTCCTCCTGGTCGTTTCCGATTGGTTTGTTGGAGGTGGCTTACGCACATTCATTAGGCGTTTTGATGTTTCTGCTGTCTGAAAAATGAGGTACTAATTCTGAAAATCAGGTGACATTTAATGCCGGCAAGTAGAAGTTAGCCCTTGAAGCTGACGTTGCACAAACTCTTGTTCGTTTGCTCGTAGCGCATGGCGACTTACTAAGTATTTACCTCACGTCTGAGCACTCCTAGCCGTTCTTTCGTGTCCTTTCTCTTGTAACGCTGATGAGAGAACAATGTACGTGTCAAATGCTTTGCGTTTAAGATTGAACGCAACTCACAATTGATTGTCTGCTGTACTTAGCCTAATGAGCTTTGGTATTTTTTAAATTTATTTGCACCGTTACGACTGCAGTGTTGCCTCTGTCACCTTTTGTAATGGTCATGTACTTGTGAGCTTGAAGATCCTCTCTTTACAAAGGACATTTGAGCTTTTCATTTTTCTCTTCCTGGGAGATAACCGGTTTTTAGGCGTTTTGGCCAGAGAGAATTCATATTATGCGATATTAAATGGCGTGAAAGATTATGTTAATCTTTGCTAGGTTTCAGCATAGGATTTGAGCGATGACGTAATAGACTTGGAATGGAAACTTTGACCTCAGCTGGCCTGGTTGGTTCCGTGCAGAAAAGACTGTGTCGTACAAACGCTTTGAAGTCGGATACAGGCCGTTTGGTCATCCAGGTAAGATTTGCGAGCTTAGGTGGATCACAGTCTCTTGAGGAACAGTTATATTCCTTGTGGATTTTTTGTAAGCGAGCTAAGGAGTCGGATGTTTCCGTAAAACCACTTTTTTATGCTTTCCATCACAGCTGCGCAATTAGTACGAACAGTATGAAGTTTTAATTATGTCATTGCATCGCGGTTTAATAATTTACGGAAACGCAATTCCGTAGACTCAGGATCAGGTCCTAACAACGCAAGTGCTAGGACCAGATCCTGCTTCATATTGCTTCCTTATTGTACTTCTTAGCCATGAAGAACTTGTTTTAGGGAAAACGTTACAAATGTGATTATGGCAAGGATGATCCCACTTAGCTTAATAACTTGGCAAGCACTTCTACATTTCCGTGATGTCATTTTTCCTTTGATCAGTTGCATCTTCGTGGTCACGTCTTCCAAGGGTCTTGCTACTTTAAGCCCATGCACTCAGTATAGTTTGTTATTGATAGCGCTTTAATTAAGCATGATCTTCTTTTGCGACTTTATACAGTTGTTGTTGTCGTCGTTGTACAGTCATGTGTTTAATATCCTTCGTGAAATACTGGAGGCGCGCGTTTAATACCCAACTCGCGCCGATTTTATATGTGCATCACCATTCATCATTCTTTGCTTCAGTTTGAAGACCAATGGCTGCAAAAACGGCGCGTTCCGTTGTAAAACGTTTATGGAGCGACCAGCTGATGTTGGGTCATGTATTGAAATTGTCCGCAGTCGGTTACGAGCAGTTTCCCTGCGCTGCGTGCGCGTTCGTCGCAACGAATTCAACTCCTTTCTAAACATGTACTTTTCAAAGCCGACCGACTTTTGGGCGCTAACCAAAGAGCATACAATTGCAATTGGCGACTTGGTGCTGATTCGCAAATTGGACACGTCGGTCGTCCCCACAGTGATGCACAGCGTGGAAAAGGTGGTGCTTCGCCATGGACACTTGGTCGATCCGATAACCAAGAAGAGGGTGATCTGCGACGTCTACGAGGATGAGTTGGCTTTACGAAACAACTTGGTCAAAACGCTTTTGCAACAGCGACTGTCTAGATTATCTTAAGAAAAGTAAACTTTTTACCGTTGCCATGTTGCATTTGGGCGATCGTCTGTTTATCGATGAATCGCTTTCTTGTATAATAGGCACAGATGGTTGAATGTTGATTGGTTGTTTAGGAAAATGTTTGGCGAGTGCCCCTCGCAAGTGGACGCCGCCGACTTCATCAAACGGCGAGCCGACGCTGTTGGCAATTTGCTGGCCGTTATCGATAACGAGAAGCTACCAAAAGGGGAGGTCTGCCAGGGTCCGCGTACCTTCATTCAACGGTTGCCTCGTCGCATGCGCCGTCGCGCAATGAGCCACAATGTGAAACGTCTGCCGAGACGGTACCGTCAATGGGTTGGTCGTTTGGTTGAAAAGTCGAATCGTCGCGCCAAACCGCCCAGCCGACGACAACGAAGGAGGCCATCCAATCTGCTCAACGTGTACATCCGTCGTCAGCGGAAGGCGCGCTGGTTGGAAACCCACATTTGGCATGCCAAGCGCTTTCGAATGGTCGAAGCTTGGGGTTACAAGTTGCCCGACAATTCTTTTCAACGTTCCTGGAGAGCGTCGTTCAGGGACGCAAAGCGTCACTGCACAATCCAGGACGTATCCTATTTGGTTCCCATTGAGCTGGCCGGACGCCACAGGCAACTTGTCAACGGACTAAACGAGCTGTGCAGTGCCCAAGTGGGTCCCACTTTTGCGGCCGCTTCGGTTGTGCGTGGTCAGCGCGAAGGCAGCGTCGTTTTGTACGAACAAGGCCGTTATCCGTACGGCTGCATCGGCCCTTGCTCGTTCATTTGGGAGCCCTGCGACGCCCCCGAAGACAATATCATACGGAAAATATGGATATGGGTGCATCCGTCCATTAAGGCCAAAGTTCTGTCAACTTTGAAGCACCTCTTTCGCCTGAGCGAATGCGAAGCCCGCGGCGAAAATGGGGACCTGGAAGAGATGAACTGCCTGACCGACTTCCGTCTTCTCCGGTGCACCCGCAATTGTATGCTAACGGTGGAAGGTGACGTAAGCTTGGTGTTGCTCGAAGACGCGTTGCTCAGATTCAGGCTTTGCGGACCAAAGTCGTCGGCCATTCTTCGTCAAGTTTTGGACGTACGCCAAGTTGCCAACTTGTTGTTCAAAACGACGGTCGCCTTGGACGGGGTGTCCCCGGATACGCCTTTCGCCCAATGGGTGCGCGACTTTCCGGCGTCCTTTGCTCCGCTGAAGGCGCATCTCGACTTTTGGCTGCGCAACGCCAGTCTCCAACCGCCGGACTGCGTTGGACAACGACGCATTGTTTCGTTGCTTTGTTGCGATCCCCGGTTGTCCATTAGTTGCAGGAAGAAGGCTCCCGCCCAGCGCGAGCAAACTCCGCCGGTATCCGTTCGCATTGACGACCTTCCATTTTCGCCCATCTGGCAAGAAATATACCGACTTGACCTGCTGCGCCAAAAGCTTTCCGAGAAGTCGATCAACGAGGCTCGACGGAGGAGCGTCATTCGAGGAGCGGCGGTCGAATTGGGCCCAGTTGCCAACTACATTCCATTGCTGTTGGTCTGCCAGAACTCACCTGGCAGTGGGGCTCCCAGCGGCTGGGACGTCATTGCGCCGGCCGGTTGGGGTATGGCCCTTTGGCTGGCTATGCAGTACGCAACAGCCCGAGCTGTTGGGCTTCAATTCGCTCGCACCTTTCAGCGGGAATGCGGTGTGGCTCCTTTTCCGGAAGACTGGCCGGATACCGAGGCAGGCAAACTTGACGCCAAGGAATGCAGTGAAGCGGCGCTTAGCAAGCACCTGTCCAAGCCGCAAAGCACGAGACCGTCCTTTTCGAAGCTCAAAATCAAGTATCCATTTGAGTTTGCCTGGTGCGAGTTGATCGACTCTTGGAAGCGCATTGGTCAAGCCGTTTCGACGCCAGCCGACGAGTCTTACTTTGTACTACGAAACAAGTTGGCGCTACACCGCCTGACCGAGAGGCCAACGATGGAAGATTGGATGGTCAGTTCGCTTGTTCGCGTTAGCATTGAGTCCATTGGACGGGGAGTACCACGGCGCTACGCCCTTATATGTTTGGCCAACGATGAAGACCTCGATCGTTTGCCCCAAGACAGTACCGCCGACTGTGTGGAACATGGCATCTCGCTGAACGGTGATGAGCTGTGCAGAGAGCATGATGCGCACACTCAGTGGGGTATAGAAGAGCAAATCGACTTTGAGCTGCTCTTCCCGGATCCGGAATGCGTTTTATCCAGGAAGAAGGCCGAAAGAAAAAAAGGCAAAAAGCAGAGAACGACAACAGCGGTTGTAGACAAGCAAAGTGATCCTTCGCAAAGCGTTGTGCACTTGGGATCACGATCAGTAATCGGCTTCGTTCTTGATGGCGGATATTCGCTGCTGAAGGGCAAAGGGATCGCCGCGGGCTTGTGCAGTCACGTAGCGTTGAGCCGTCTCCTCTCCGGAACAAACGTGCGGCTGTCCACCGGTGCTACGGTGCTCTTTCGGAACACCACGTCGAGGTACTATCGAGCCGCCATTCTCAAGGTGCACCAAGAGTACTAATTGTCACCGTAGGAGGTCAGCCTACAGCCGTACGTATGCAGACATCCGCTCTATTTTAATGTTGGCCGCCTTCCAATAGATTTGCGTGACGCAACAGAAACTTGTTTATTGTTCACTTTGAAGGTAATGTTCTTTCCAAAGTTCTTTCGTATCGTTAAGTTAAAATCGTTTGTTCAAAGTATGCCTGTTCAGCGGTCGCAGTAATCATTGTGTATATTCAAAATGGAAACACCTCGTAAGGGTTATCGCAGAATTGTTCGTACTTTGCATGATTGCAACGACAGTTAATTTTTCATTCAGCTTGTCTGAATGAAAAATTGTGAGCTTGTCTGAATGAAAAATTTTTCGTCTGAATGAAGACAGTTAATTTTTCATTCAGCTTGTCTTTTTCATTCTAAAGCTTCGATTCGTACGTTACAGTGTTCTCGCAACTTTTACCAATAAACTAACCCATCGTTGACTGGTGAGGTTCTTTGGTTAATTGCAGATACACTGAAACAATACCAACGGGAAAAAACCGTGTGCAACACACAAATGTCATCTCAACGACCCGTTACGATGCATTCAGCTTGTCTGTAGGTAACGTAAGAGACGTCGTAATCAATGAGCGGTTGGATAGTACGACTTCACGCGGTTTTGTTTGCTTACGTATTTTGCCTTCGCAGCGCAGCTTTCGGGGCAACGCATGTCCCCTTTTAATTGGACAAGAATGAATTGATACTATCTGTCCGTCCGACGAACGTGTATGATGGAAATGATGAACTTGCACTATGCGACCAGCAGGCAAAGTTCGTAGAGTTTAAACAAAGGTATTAGAAATCTTTGCTTGCAGTTCTAACTTCCTTAACTTCGCGCCTTCCAGCAATTCCGCAAAGCGAATCTTACTTTTACCTATGGTTTTATCAAAGTTTTCCCGTACTCGTGCTCCCATCTTGGAGCTTATGGTCTCCTCGGCAAAAGATAATAAATCCCAGTAAACAAAGATATATTCAGCGGAACGAAAGCAGGAAATTGGGAAATAGGAACTATGCAAAAGTTTCCAAAATCCTTGCTTAGACACAGCAGTACTGGCTACAGTACCAATCGTCATTGTATCATACAGATTGGTCGTGATCCATTTTTGTGCCGCTCAAAATAGAACACGCGTGTACCCTAAGCTACAAAACAACGTGAATTTGCTAAAGAAGTACATGTCCAAAATCTGAATACGTACACCAAGATATGATTGGCTGTTAAAAAAATCTCAATGAGAAATGCCTGCAGGTTCGTAGCGCCAAACATCATTAGGAGACTGTAACATGCCTTTACTGCAGGTACCGTATCGTTTATTGACGACAATCGTACCATCGTCTCTGCGCTCGTTTATTTCCAAGCAAATGTGCACTAGAGCCTGACAATCAGATTTTGTTGACAAACGAGTTTGGTCACTGTTTACTGTTCAGCGCCTATTTCGTACAGCGAATCATTGAACACCACGTAAAATCCATTTAAGAGGAGACGAATTGAGTACAGGGAAACAACAGCTAAAAACAGTGATACACGGAGAACAAAGGACGAACACTGTTGGCCTGACATTGTGCGGACAAATAAAAAATGAACAGTTGGTGCGAAGATCAACTTCGCTGACAACAATTAAAGCCCACGTATCACCTTTTTGCTCTTATAAAACTATTGATACTAATGGAGACGCATTGGGTCTAAACAGTCTTATCGATGGCCAAACGCTTAATGGAAAAGGACGGACGGGGAACTCGCGGGTATTCTGTACTTTTGAAGCGCCGCTTAGCAGTCGTTGCAGACGAGCGACCATTGGATCAACGTAGGTGGCCAAAAATTCGTCCACCGCATTTTCGTAAAACATTTTCAGCATGGTAGTTCTGGCGTTTTCGCTAAGTTCGATCAGCTGATTTTGTAGCTCACCAAATCCGGTATAACCATGTTCATATACCACGGTGAGGAGACGTTGTACTCAACGGCCAAAACGTTCAGCCATCCCATAACGGTCGGCTGCGTCAAAAGCAGCTTCTCAACTTCGCTCATCTTTTCGTGCAACTGTTGGACAATTTGGTAGATATCACTGCGGGAAAGCGACAACCATACAATTCCCCTTTGACGTCACTGCCGGTCAGGCATTGCATTATGCTGACTGCCTGATCGTTGACGCTTGAGTCGAAGCGACCATTGCGAATGGTCAACATGTTGATCGTTAAGGACGGGATGCCGACTGGCAAGAGCTCGCAAAGCACCGCAAAGTGGTCAAAACGCTGCCAACCTGTAAATATCAAACCGCGAAATTCGCGGAACTTTCCTGACGCTACGCTCATCTGCTTTATCCAAGAAATGTGATTTTCCAGGTAATGCTTCACATTCGAATGGTACCTGCAAAAGTTGGCATCCACTTACAAAGCCGGTTGAATCAAGTTGGTCAAGAAAGGCAAATTTCCAAGTCAACCGCCAAAATTCACAGCGAAACCGAAGCACAGCACAACTGTTTCATCTACGGTTGGCAATTGCTTGGAACAATGATGCTGGGTGGCATTCAACGTTCTTTGCACGTACAATGGGTAAAGTTGACCGAGAAAATAGTTTTTTTTAAATTACACATTATCAGTATTAATAGTGAACAAGGCAAATATACAGTTTGCAGCTGCCAAGAGAAAAGTGATGAGAATATGCTCAACTTAATCTTGTTGGTACGTCAACCCTACGTCAAGAAGAATTATTGAATGGGAACCTTTTCGCAACCGCCTTACAATTTGCCCGCGAAAGCAAAATCAGTCGCCAAACTTCGAACAATAAAAAAACGAGCAACTTCCGCCTCAAATAAGAATTCCTGGCAGAGATGCTAGCGCGATGCGCCTTTCCTAAGGTCAGCCCTTTTTTAAGCTCCCTCAGGTCCTTCTGAGCACAGAGGAATCATCGATGATTCATAACCAATGTTCTCATTCTGCAAAGACCCATCTTAACAGGATTTAGCTGTTGAACTGTCCGGGATAACGCTAGCTAAGTTCCCATGTTCTCGATGCAAAGTTAAAAATTCTCGTTGACACAATAATACGAATAATAATGCTTTTCTCGAATTGGTCTCTCGTTCTTCAAACAATTAACGTTGACTGACCGGATATGTCCCATCCGCAAATTTCTTTTAAGGGGACACGTCAAAGGACATGATCCCTTGAAAGCTCACGGTCCTGCCAGGTATACGCCCTGCTCTGTGTGCTTTCGTTTTTCCAAACGAACGTCGTAGGGCGTTGCATCAACTTCATTATTGAATAAGTGTTAATAAATTTACGCAGTTTTAAGACTGGGATTTTCCTGAAGCGAACTGTCCGGGATAACGCTAGCTAAGTTCCCATGTTCTCGATGCAAAGTTAAAAATTCTCGTTGACACAATAATACGAATAATAATGCTTTTCTCGAATTGGTCTCTCGTTCTTCAAACAATTAACGTTGACTGACCGGATATGTCCCATCCGCAAATTTCTTTTAAGGGGACACGTCAAAGGACATGATCCCTTGAAAGCTCACGTCCTGCCAGGTATACGCCCTGCTCTGTGTGCTTTCGTTTTCCAAACGAACGTCGTAGGCGTTGCATCAACTTCATTATTGAATAAGTGTTAATAAATTTACGCAGTTTTAAGACTGGGATTTTCCTGAAGCACCAGACATTCACTAAATCTGATTCAAGAATAAAGTTGACGAAACGTGTGCGCGCCATTACCCTTTGGAAAATGAGAGCAACAACAATAATAAATAATAACAGTAATGGCTACGAGTGGTATTTTTGCACGATTGTATTGCCCGTTATTTCCGCGATGCGATGAGTCTGAAATCATCGTAAAAACGGCTCCGTAACCAGTGAGCAGTTGGACGGTTTTTATTAGTGAAAAACACACTCAGAACAGCGTACTAATCAGAGCTTTCGGAACAGCCTATTTCCGTCGTCTTCGATTAGTACGTTGTTCTGAGTCTGTTCTTCACTAATAAAAACCGCCCAACCGCACACTGGTTAGGGAGCCTTTTTACGGTGATTTCAGACTCATCGCATCGCGGAAATAACGGGCAATACAATCGTGCAAAAATACCACTCATGACCACACTGCAACCCGTTACAATGCATCCCATCTTCAACAATAATGGCTGTGCTAATAACTAGTCATAGCAATCGTAATAATAATACATTATACACTTGGCGAGGAAATCAAAACCAGCGACAAGTGCGCTGCTTCCTCGCCCTTTTGCTTCTATCTCGCTGATGATGAGATTTAGTTTCGGAAATAAGACAGTCCACCAAAACGTGGGCTAAGAAAAAGAAAACCGCCTGCTCGCCTTGAAGTCATTTCTTCCCAATATTGATAAATAATAATACGAAATTTCTCCTGGGATTAAAAAATGAGATGCTCATAACGTGGAAGCGAAAACCTACCGCGCTGGACTGTCCGCGCCTTTGAAGGCCGACGAGCCCCACATGTAGGGTACCATAGCAGCGAACGTGTCCCATACGCCACTGGGCATGTAAGCTTCCAAATCTTCGGCATAGTTCCACAGTACCGGCTCGACCAAGTCTTTCAAATTGTACTTCTCCGCCAAGTTCGGCTCAATGTTGGCAATCATGTCGTGCCATATGAGTACATTTTTTCCATATTTGTCTTTTACGTGCTTCGACACAGCGACAATGTGACGCAGCAGCAGATCCTCTCGACGAAGGTTGTCCTTCTCCATTGCTTTGGTGCAACGCAAACATTCGCCGTACTGAACAGAGAAGTAACCAGATAGCAACTTCATCAATTGGAAACGCCATATTTTTTTAAAAAATTACCTGATACACCTCGTCGGCGCCAATGTGCACGAATTGGCCATAGTCCTTATGAAAGGCCATAACTTGGTCGACCAAGTTCAAGACCAATTGCAAAGCCTCGTTATTTGATACGCAAACGGACTGCGGATTTTGGACGTTCTCCCGCAAGAAGGCAAACTTTCGCGTCTTCAGCAACCATTCCAGATGACCAACCGTTTGCACTAAAGGAATGATGTCCAAGTGGAGTTGGTCGGCCACTTGGAGAATGCTGCGCACGTCCTCAGGCGAATAGGCGTCGCCGTTGCGTAGTTCGCGCAGGTCGCCTTCGTATGGGAACATGTCTTCCCACTCAATGAGAACACCCGTAGCGCCTATTCTGGCGAAGTACTCGAAGAAGGCACGGAAATGCTGCGGCTTCGGAGCCGCTCCCTTCAGGTCCAAGTGGACTATTCGACGCGAAGGAACGAACACCGGCATAGCGGGGTCAACTAATCTTTGGTTGCTTATTGTCGTTGCTTCCATTGTCTGCCCAGTGGGAATCGAAGTGGTGGAATATTGTCTGCGAGTTTGTCGTTCGTCCCTTTCGACCGACCGTTCTCTCACTGCGGCTCCTCTTTTAAAAACGCCTTCGTGAACAGTGGCGTCGCTGGGATGATTAAAGATGGCTAAAAATCGCTTCGCATTTGCCAAGCGGACAGTAGAAATTTTCCAACACTACCTTGATATCCAATGAGCAAGAAGATAATTGTCACCACAGTGACGAAAGCAAAGGCGGGTTTACCTCGCCATCGATACACTTTCATGACAGTAATGTACCATGGGACATTGGAAATGGCGCGCAATCGACCGCTGACTATCTGAAATATTCAATAATTAATCAACGATAATCCGGTAATACATATCTTCTAACGTGGTCAAGCATAATAAGACAAGATCGCAGGAAAGCATATGCCAACCTAGCTAAAGTAAAAATGAACAGCTTTTTACCTATCGGACCAACCATAGAGACTTCCATTGCCCCGTAGCTTAGATTGTTATTAAAAACAATTACGTTCGGGAAGATTGGCGGGTCTACGGAAAATTGGATGCATAACGAATGAATACGCAGGGAAACAAAATGCAAATCAGGCGAAATTTTGGACTCGAAAACAACGTCCGCTAAAATGAAGCAAGTAAAGTTGCAGAGAACATCTTCCCCGAAGAAGGCATCGTTGGAAGAGTCGAAAGCCTTGTGGGTTGGGTTGGTGAACGGTCACCGAACAAGTCAGTTCGTGCAAATGGATAATTCGAACGCGCTTCGCGGCAAGATACCTACGATACCGCCGCAGTTTTAGCTGAACCCAAAAACGATATTACCATTGCAGAAGAAAAATGCTTCCGAATCGAAGATTGCGGCAACGTAACTAGTGTGCGGATACGACGAGCAGAAAATTAGTCAACCATGTAAGGGCAACGAGAGAAGGAAAAGGGTAACGCCGAAACGAAGAACAGAGTCGCCAATTGGACGCCACATTTTCCAGTTTGCACTACTTCAATTGTCCTTGAAAAAACAGCTCCGCATTTGCGTTTAAGTTTCCCCACAAACATTATACAAACACACACGTACACACACACACACACACATATATATATATATATATATATACGTGTATGAACATCACTGGTACAGTTCATATATCACACAACGAGCTAAAATCCGTCTCAAAAAGACCCTTTCCATCATGCGAGAGCTCGTTACAAGCAACCCAATCTTCAATATATAATATATATATATATATATATATATATATATATAATATACGTGTAAGAACATTTTCTAATATCACCTTTCTAAAGGGGCCGGTGAAAAGAAAATGCAACATTAAGTTTGCGCGTTACAATACGAATACTATTCCTCTGTATTTTGTATAATCGCATCAAATGCATTATGCTCTACGTTGTTGTTGCTTGCTCAGATCGCAAGCATTCAACATTTCGTACACATTTATTACGTGACTGACTGGGACGTGAGACAGCAAGGTCAAGGCTCTACCTGATATTCTGATGTCGCTAGCGTGGTTGGTCGAGCGGGGAAGCTTGCAGACCCAACGACTGACTAGGCAGGCGTCTAACAGGACCTAGGGTCCCGAAAGATACGGTAGTTGATAAAGTCTGAAGACGGTGACAGGCCGTACTATCACATCATCTTGGAGGAGCTTATCTAGCATCAAATGCATTAAGTACTCTACGTTGTTGTTGCTTGCTCAGATCGCACAACAGCATTCAACATTTCGTACACATTTATTTACGTGACCTACCGCAACATCGTGTATGACATGACTACAGAAAAGGGTGTTAAGTCATAATAAGACGACATTTTAGTACACCATTACGAAGTATGCAATTTATAACACTAACTGCCGCAGGAATATCACCAGAGATAAGTGATACAAACAAATAACAGATAAGGAATAAAAAGAACTATTACATTACTTGGACATTGGATAGAATGCCATCAGCAGAAGGATCTTATTGTATGCAGTGCAATAATGGTATATTGATTAATAAAAGTACGCAGATATACGGCAAACGCGAAAAAAATCAATATACCCATGCACGTATGTCACAAAGTTGTTTTTCAGAAAGACAAACGAACATTAGCAGGTTACTTCGTATTTAATACTGAAGACAAAATCGAGTTATTTATGAACGCTCTCTTCTGCCTGATTTGGGTTAACTCTCCGACAGCTAAATGGTGTTGACTAGCATTCCTGTGCTCAAACGACATGCAAAATGAAACGAGACGCCCCTGCCAACCCAACCTTCTCTCGGACAAATTATTTATTTAACATACAACTTATGCCCCATCACTTCGAAACAAAAGACAAAGACCATCAAGACAGGGTCTACCAACAACTTAGTTAAAATACACCGCTCGCAAAAGCCTTACAGCAATTTTTTCTAAATCGATAATACCGCAAACCAAAAAACTGATCCAAAACGCCAGGCTATTCCATTACTTTACAATGACCTTGCTTCAACTATCTGTGCAAATTTGCCGAAGTTTACTTTCCAACATTGCAGGAATTCCAAATGGAAAATCAATTGACCTGCAAATTGGCAACTCTTCTAATCAACACGAAAAGCGGCAAACAGAATACCAATAATGAATTACTTAACTCTCTCGTCCTACACTTGAGTGCCTAAAATAGTATTTATGAAAATTCAAGTTGTCTGTACGGGCAGATTCGGTGAACACAGAACGCCTTTCGGGAGCGCGGCCGAGAATAGAACATACCGCTTCCGAAGGCGCCTTACGGAAATAATCAAGCCTACACTCCCCTGACGATGCGGCCAAGTATTCGCGCGCAATAAATTCGTCTTACCGCAGCATCTTTTGAACAAATATACCGGATGTGAATACTTCAGGTTTCGCCAAACAAGATAATAAATCAATGCATGAAACTATCAGAGACAATTCAGCACAATTAACGAGTACAGTATCAATATACAACGACACGGAAGGAACGAACACATTCATCCGGCTTGCAAAATCAGCTATCACTGGAGCAAATACGGAAGCAATTGTTGAAGCGCTCCCACAAACAGCTTACTAGCAATGTGCGCACGCTTCGCCAATTGTTCCGACGAATGTTGCCATCGATATGTAATTTAGCTGAACAATTCCGTCGCTAAACTAAAGCATAATCGGTCCAATTGTACGCTTCCGCAAGTTACCACTGCACTAACTGGTTTGTTCGACGTAAAAAATGGCGTAAGCAATTTGCGGTGACAACGTACGGAAAAGTACCCTACATTTTCCGCTAAGAACAACTACGCTCGGTCGCACTGCAGCAATGGTTAAATGGGAAGGGCAGAAAAACGCTTACCAAAGTCACTGTACGACAAAAATAAGTCGCAACGATCATTAACAAAGCAATGAGAACTGCGGGCATACTGTAGTCATTGCAATAGACGCCGCAACGTTGCCAACATGGCAAAACAACTGTTAAATAAGCATTATTCAAGGCAGCGCATCAAAAAGAAAACGAAGGCTCATGCGAAGGCTCAGATATTGCTTTGGGTCGGAAGCTTTAGCTCAGAACTGCTCGGATGGGCGCCCCATGTCAGCCGCGACAATATGCAACCCAAAATCGTTAAGAGAAACGCAAGCAAACGTGTCAGTCACGTTGCAATGAATCGTTCGCATTTAGAATATTCTCAAATAGACCAAACCGTACCGAACCGTCTGCGTCGTTCGCGTTGGTGATCAGAACAAAAAATGACAATTACCACTTTGCTGCTACGACCTCCTCAGGGAGACTAACCGCAGAATATCCCAAACCGTTAAACAAGAAACGTCGTCCCACGCTTGAGCTCGTCACAGCCAAGCTGGCAACTGGTTATCATATCTCACTTTAGTGTAATCGATCGCCTCAGCGGAGTTCATTCAGCAAAAATGTGGCGCCGTAAACTGGAATTCGGTTGTGAGCACTTCCGGTCCGATCCATGCCCACCTTGTCCAAACAGAAAGGGATAAATCCTCTTGTTGGGCATTTAGAATAGCTTAATCTTGGCTTTCAACGCGGAGCGCCAATGCATCAACTGCAACTATGCGTGCGCATTGTCTGAATGCTTACATTAGGCAGACACGGATTACTCAGCGGCTGTTCTTGGTAAGCAGATGCTGCGTAGACGAGTGACATGAACGGTGTGAAGACAAATGCGTCTGCTACGTCGAATCTGCGTACTTGCGAAATTTTTATCCCACCTGTACTTGCGCAAAGAAATTGACCAAAGTTGACTTAAAAAGCCGCTACACATTCCGTTACCAACTTGTTACATCCCCGATGTGGGATTTTCATTCAACAGAGCTTCATCGTTGTTACAAGGAGCCCTCTATTTGATAATTCGAACAGGTTAGGCATTTGCCCAGTTTTGAACGTACATTCAATCGTTGAAGGAAAGCAATCGCTCTTAAGTGGATTTATGTTCCACAAAATACAAAGTTCCCGAAAATGGGCGAAAATTGTATCCTTGTGAGCACTTCCGGTCCGATCCATGCCCACCTTGTCCAAACAGAAAGGGATAAATCCTCTTGTTGGGCATTTAGAATAGCTTAATCTTGGCTTTCAACGCGGAGCGCCAATGCATCAACTGCAACTATGCGTGCGCATTGTCTGAATGCTTACATTAGGCAGACACGGATTACTCAGCGGCTGTTCTTGGTAAGCAGATGCTGCGTAGACGAGTGACATGAACGGTGTGAAGACAAATGCGTCTGCTACGTCGAATCTGCGTACTTGCGAAATTTTTATCCACCTGTACTTGCGCAAAGAAATTGACCAAAGTTGACTTAAAAAGCCGCTACACATTCCGTTACCAACTTGTTACATCCCCGATGTGGGATTTTCATTCAACAGAGCTTCATCGTTGTTACAAGGAGCCCTCTATTTGATAATTCGAACAGGTTCGGCATTTGCCCAGTTTTGAACGTACATTCAATCGTTGAAGGAAAGCAATCGCTCTTAAGTGGATTTATGTTCCACAAAATACCAAGTTCCCGAAAATGGGCGAAAATTGTATCCTTCCGCATTGGCATTTACGGTGCACACGTGTGCCGAAGGAAATGGTTCTTCCATCGTCCTTCATTTGACGACGCTTCGGCACGACACTTCGGCAAAATGGCGTCGCTTTTAGAGTAGGTTGCTAAGCCTAATGGAGGGGGTGCCACAAGAAAAACCGAAAATCGTAAACGTCTCGTTGACGCCAAAGGCATTGGAAAACTGGTTGGAATAAATATTTGCCGCACTTTTGTAGAGCCACACGTTGCGGGCAACACTTTAGCGGTCGTCTTGGTCGCTCGGCTTCAGTAAAGTTTGAACACAATTAGCGCAAAGCCGCGATTTCACCGCAACCATTTGGACTGAGCCCGGTGGAAAAAGCGAACGTGAAAAAACGCATCTAAAGGCAAAATGAAAATGAAAGTGGAAAAACGCGTTGCTATTTGAGCGAACGAATTGAAAAACAACATTATGTTGCAACCGGCGACATTATGAACGCATATTCGCCGCGCAAAGTGCGGACATCTCACAATGGGTCCAATTCGACTAAGGACTTCGACGAATGAATGAATGGGCTATTGTAAAGACCCGACCCATTCCGTCCCCGGTGGAAAGTGTCAACTTTGCTCTGTAGAACGCCAGAAACCTGACCATGCTCTTCCTACCATCCATACACATCATAGACTACGGTTTGGCGTTTCATCCTGCCTCACTGATTAGGAAATGGCATGCTGCCAAACTTTACGACTGACAACGCAATTCATACTTGTTAGAACTTCGACAAAGTCAGCATTATGGGTGAGATCGTTTAGCACGCTGTGCGCGTTGAAAGGTGTCAGCCTCGGAAGAGGGCAACATACGATTGTATGTCTACTTAAAACCGCGGGTCACATAAACTTGCGCAGAGCAGAGGGTGCAACATCTGAAGAGGCGGTTACTAGTTGTAAAAATAAATAAGCAAAAAACGAACAGCCGATCCAAATGCTCTGATGCGTGTAAAGTCGGATTGGCAGTATTTTCCTGCCAGCGAAGGTAATGTTTGGATACGGAGTTTGAACGTCTTTTCCCTACATTTATGGTTTCCTATACATTACGTAAAATTGGCTTACGCGCAAGCTCACAACAACAACAAGTCCTTGGAATGAAATACTACTCAGAGCATCCACAGATTTGCGCGAATACTGCGTAATAAGCATTAAATACCTTGAAAGAAGGAAAAGCAAGAACTATAAAAATAGAGTAACTAGCATGGTTAACTATTATTAATAATTTATGTCCCATTAACGGCAAATCGCCACAACCCCACGGCCACGAAAGAATTAAAATCGTCCACCATCCCTTTGCCAAATTATTGAACAGTGAGAGACATGCCGGGCAGAGACGCTAAAGAACTCCTTGCGCTGCTTCCATTATGTGAGCAACTAAGTTGTACACGACTAAACTTATGCACATTGTAGGCAGTGCGTTCTATCAACGGTTCCCCAGCACCGGATGGGCTAATGTGCCCACTTCCTAACAATATTAAAGGATCCGCGAACCGAATGCTCAGGATTCTAAATTTCCCACTTCCTGGGCAAACGGATACCTGCCTTCGTCCGTAAACAGAATGTTGGCACAAAGAGCTTTCACTTAGTATCAACTGTTTCTTTTTGAAAAAGCATAAATGAACGTTCCCACCAAGTTAGAGGGGTAAGGTCGGTTAATTATAACTTTGAGCGAAAAAGTGAGGTGCCTGAAGAAAACTGGTTAATCGCACCAACTGCACCGTACTTCAAAATGTGCAGGCGCACGCATGCAACGTCCGTTCGGCGATGAACTCCGAAAATGAAAAATAACTTCACATGGCGACAAGGCACCAGAACAGGTACGAAGCAAAGCAAGAATTCTTGAGCTCACGGCACATCAGGAAGTCTATTTCTCCCAAAAAGCAGTTGACATGCAAAGCAAGCAACACGTCCACGGAACTGAACGTCGACGCCATTTTCCTATATGAGAAAGATGGATATAATTTTCGCTTGCAACAACGCCGGAACAAGGTTCCCATTTTGTACATTTACACCAAGAAAAGACGTGTTAACCTGTTTCTCAATTGGACACTGCTCTTAACACGGTTTGAACCTAAAAGCGATCATCCGAAAGGATACTACAGCCTTGGAGGGCCGCCTCCTCGCAAGTGAAGAACCGCTTATGATAAGTTCAAAAGCGCGCACAAAGTGTACACAAGTCGTCGGCGACCGGGGAGAGTGGACGAAGAGACACAAAGAAAGCTGACAGACCTTCTGCAAGAACGGGAGCAACGGCAAACGCTAACCAGTTTGCTCTGAACTCAAGTGAAGAGAAAACAATTACCAAATGCACTTCGTTAATTCGCAACATCAAAAGGGGCTAAGGTTGCTATTCTCAATACTCTCAAAAGTTGATTAAGAAGCGAATGGCTTATAGCCGTTCACTGGCAAACGTATGGAGATAGGTTCCCGCATCTGGCATGTTGCAAATGTACACGAAGGAAAAGCAAACATATGCTATTTGCGGCAAACGAATGCGGTAGCAACTCGTGAAAAATAACTAGCAAATCGGGCTACTGGAACAAGCCGATTGCAATAAGGGCGGACGAATTGAAGCGGAGCATTGCCTATTTGAAGTATGAACGCATCTCCTTAACAGCATACCATAATTAAAGCGGCCTGATGGGCGGAACCCTGCTAAATGCTTGGCAAAAAATAAGATAAGCAAAGAATAAACCGCAGCGGCAAAGCGGGCAACCAACTGTAAACAAAAGTTATCGCACGCAATGTTGAACTACTATGCACGGGCGGTACGCCAAAATTGCTATGTAAACTTTGTTGCCAGCGATAAAAACGTGCCAAACACGGGTACTGTTTCGTACCTTTTGTTATGACGACGGTCAACAGCCAAACTCGGAAGCGGCTAGCGATGGCGCAGCAATTCCCCAACAAGCGCGAATGGAATGCAGGGGAAACACCGTAGCATGTAACGATTGTCAGGTACACGTAGGATGTCTGCACGCATTTTAGCCGCTGCGTACAAATATGGACGATGAAATCTTTTGGTAAGCATACGACGCACAGTCCAAACAACGTGTCATTCAAGCGGCCGCACGCAGCTGCGTCTGCTCCCCAATTTCCGAAAAGCGGCGCACCCGCTCCGCTCCAGTCAAACAGCGGCGCTATCGTTAGGTGGGTTACCTTTTCACCGTACTTATAAGAAGTGAAATCCGTTCGGGTAGTCTTCAATGGAGCCTAGCGTTGCTGAGTTGAAACTGTTGCACTCCCATTGACCACTTTCAGTGAACACATAGTTGCGCGCTGCCGTAGTAACGTTGACTGCGACCCAAAGCTGATGACGGAGCTGGTCGTTTCCGAAAGCTGTGGGAACGAATTCTTGCTTTCAGCGGCTTTCGGCTTTTTGCCAACCCTTCATCGCGCCCTCATTGACGTGAATGCATATATTTCGGATCAATTGAATTTACTCGTTGAGCGTAGAAACTCGCTCTGCGAAGCTTTCATTGATGTCGGCCATTCTAACGGCCCGGTCTACGCAGTCGCGTTATATGACAAGCTGTTAGTCTTTGCTCCTTTTTAAGTACAAAGTGCCATGATGGCATCGGCTGGAGTTTTGCTGAGGTTTCGGTTATAGGGAAAAAGTGTTTAATTTGTTCGAACCGGAGATTGAGCTCCCTATTAAGATACTTTTGCCTTACTCCATTCCTTCTTAGACGAATTCACTATTGCGACGTTTTTAAAATTAATTTAATATCTTTCGCAGCTTTCAAGAATTTGCACGTCTCGTACTTAACGGGCAGAAATGTTCGACAGAAACACAAGACTTGATGATATTTAAAAGTTTCGTTCCAACGGGGTATGTGCATTTCTGCGAAGCAACAAATATCCACGGAGTTCCCCGCTCATTGAATGCTTTTATTCATCAAAAGCAGAGCTTTGGGGTACTTCTCGTGTACCCGTCTTCAGTGCCAAACTTTTAAACAACGACTGCCCAGCCAGCCAGCGGTTCAGCAAGCCCTCGGCTAGACCATCCGGGCTGGCGACATCAACTATCAGGTACTACCTTGTACCCGTCCAGCGTCCGTCGCCCGCCCATCCAGTCCTGCAGAGAGCGAGCATCCCTACCGACCGACCGACCGGGACAGTGACGCAACACCAAAATGATGGTCACTGTCCCGGTCGGTCGGTGGGGATGCTCGCTCTCTGCAGGACTGACTGAGCGGGCGAGGGACGCTTGACGGGTACTGGAGTAGTACGTGATAGCTGATGTCGCCAGCCCGGACGGTCTATCGGATGAGCTTTGCTGAACCCCTGACTGGCTAGGCTGTCGTTGCTCAAAAGTACCCGAAAGCACTGAGGACACTGAGGACGGGTACGCGAGAAGTACCCGAAAGCTCTGCTTTTGAGTGAATAAAAGCATTCAATGAACAGGGAAAATCCGTGGATATTAGTTGTTTCGCATACTTGATGATATGTGAGATTCGACGATCAAACCAGTTGGTTTGGTGGACTTATCAGGATTTCTTTCAAGTACGAGCATAACTTGGATGTCACACTCCTAACGCTCGGTGCCACCGGTCTGAGGGGGTATCCGCTTTATGTATTTTGGGAAGTCCATAGAGTTCAGGGCACTTACTGTTGCTTGCGAAGTAAGTGTACCGTCTGATGTTGAATAATGTCGTGTCGTTGGTTTCTGAAACGAAACAATTAAGCAAATTCAGTAAGTTTTTTCTTATATGTATGGTCAGGTCTCGCGATAGAGCTTTGTATATAGGGTCCTTTGAACATGTTGCAGATCTTGTTAAGATATGTGCTGCGGTCGATGATCACCACTACATTGCTTTGTGATCATCATGTCGTTGTTCTTCATAAGGTCTTTCAAGGTCCTTCTTTCAAGCGGCTTGATGTTGTCCTTCTTGTGTTGTCCTGGTAATATGGTGCTGGATATCGCGCTCTTTATTGTATCCGCAGTCTGTTGTTCCATATTGAAGAGGCTTCTTTCTGTCGAGACTATGATTTAAATGAATGGAGTCTTGGGAGTAGGGACAAAGTTCAGCCCTTTGGCTAAGATGGTCTTCTGCATGTCGTTCTGCGTCGTTGAGCTGAGATGCACAACGGCTTTGTCCGCATGGGAAGAAACTCCACCATTGTTTCTTGTTCTTCTTGTTCTCTGATATTCCCATGTTCTTGAGCAGTGTAAGTTTTCCAACTTCTTCTTGAGGGTGGCTTTTTGTCTTGAAGAAGTTGAATCACTTAATCTGTGGATGTGTTGCCGTAGCATAGCAAATTGACTTGTATGTGAGGTGAATTCCAGGTCCAATGCTATGTTCGCAATCTTCAATTTAAGCAGGGCTATGTTTCTTCTGTGTTCTTTAATTGAGGCTCGTAGTAAGGCCAATCCTGCTTTTTCCAATATTCGCGATGTTTTTACGTTGTGTTGATGAGGCCATTGTTGGTTGTAGGACTTCTGTAGTGAGTCTCGGCACTTTAGAAGGAATGTCAGTTTACCGAGTGTTGTCGTCAGTAATAGATAGCTGTGTTCCCATTCTCGTGCCAATTTGTGTAATGCTGCACCGTGTTCTGCTCGAATGATGTTGAAAATTGGATTACTTGTAACGGGCTCTCGCATGATGAAGAGCTCTATCATGAAGCTCTCCATCATGCGAGAGCCCGTTACAAGTAATCCAATTTTCACTTATCAGGATTCTTGTATTGTTGAATTCGAAAACGGAGCAACGCACGCGAAACCCCGCAAGTTACAGAACATTAAATAAATAATGAATGGAGACAGCAATGTTTTACCGGTAAAGTCTGTGGATAACAAACATTGTTAAGTACGATGTCCATCGCGAAAGTAAACTTGGGCTTCATGTTTGACGGCTTTACGGCTTCTTGTTTGACCACTCCGATGCATTGCGCATTTTAGAGGAGAAAGCAATGTTTGCATCACAGTGACCATCTTTATGGAAATGCAGAACACCAAATCGTTATTGCAGCTACGCTCGAAGTTTTCCAGCCACGCGAACGGCTAACGCAGCCGTTTCAAAGCAAAATTCCGGAGAAGCGACTGATTATGAAGGCCAACTTTCAACGTTTTCCACTCCCAAAAATGCCCTTCAGATTTTCCGCTGACCTTTCCGAAGAACAGCTTGGAGCATAATCTCCTTCTCTGAAGGCAAGCTCAGAAGGTAACATTCCTATGTACGTCGCTTTGCAACGTAATCCGAATGTCACAAACGGCTTAAGAGCCGATGCAAAAGTCCAAGACGTATTCGCAAATGCGTGGAAGATTTTGGCGAATGGCAAGCTGCTCTTGCACGGCACCCAAAGATGGATTTGGTCCACTTTGAAATATGTCATCTTCTAGGCAGAATGCGGTGCAGTCGCTTATCAATCGAATTCTTAAAGATATCTTTCAACAGGTTTGCTCAATTGATGGCAGAAATTGGTATTGGCTGCCAGAATCTTGACTTTCATATGTAACATCGGCGATTTGGCCATATCCGCCGGGACGGTTCGACGTGGAGAGCAATTTCACGCGAACGTTTGGTGGCATTTAGCACCCAAAATACTACTTAAAAACACTCATTTACGAAGCTGAGCTGGCGATTTCCTCCGCAAAGTTATATGAGAAACTCAGTTTGGCATACAATTTCTGCTGAAGCCACGCGGATATTGGAGAGATGTTCAAATGTCGAAGTGGAAGATGTGCATATTGTAATCAAAGTCCCCCGCCTCCTACGGACGTGGAAGGTTCCGCACCTTTAACGTACCCGTCCCTACGTTAGCATTCCGCGATATAAGGACCGAATCATAACATGGTTGGTATATAAACACAGATAGGGAGATGGGGGCACAGGAAGCTGTTGCGGAGCAGCCGTACTGAACTCTAATCGGATGCGTAGACATCTGGCTAATTTTGGCAGCTTTATCTAAGCTGAAGAGTTGATATGTCACCACAAATAACCTTTAGCGGTTCGTCAAACGAACATTGATACGGGAAAGCTGATTGCCGGACACGTCGGAACCTTCCATTGACAAACTGGAAAGTTAGCATGCACTCGAATAAGGCACGTCTTAACTTAACGTGCAATCGAGCCTCTAACAGGCGGAAAAACATGTGTGGAATAAAGGAGCAAAGGAAATTTACAAATCAATACATACAGGAGGACACCTTGCTGATAAAGTAATCGGGCAGTCAAACGTACGCCATTAGATTGTTAAATATTCCAAAGGTACAAGTTACAACTCTCCGACAGAACTTTTGTCGATTGCGGAGAAAAGTTGCTTCCCCATGAGACGATAATTCCAAAGGCAACAGTTGCGAACGTTCATTCTTCAGAAAATATGAATGCGTTGTAGAAATACGGCAAGCGAAAGGAACACAATGGGATCAGTTAAAAAGGAGATCATTGTAGTACTTCAGCAAAGGCACCAACGTAGTTTGGCAGTGAGCCGTCGTTTTCACGACCGTCTCTCGATCGGCGCGTTCAAAGTTGGAATGAACCACTTCGTAGTACTCACCGTCCGAGAGAACCAACGACTGCAGGCACAGGCACTTCATGCGCAGAAGATCAATGAATTTGGACGACTTGTCCGAAAAGCGCAACTTGTCCGAGTCCCAACGAACTTCCAATTGCTTAATCTTGGGCACATGCTGGCATATGCTATCTATAAGCTGATCGATGTGAATTTTGACCTTCACCTTTGGGCAGCAGTCCTCGGCCATTCCTATTATCAATAGTCTGCAACAAAGGAAAGGCATTCACGGCGAGGAAAACTGGATCAATGTAGGGCCGCATACTCCAGCGAGTGCATCATGGGCAGCACGTTGAGCCAAAATTGCTCCAACAATTTCTCGTTGCCGCCGAGATTTAGGCCGGTCAACTGGTGGCCGTGCCTTTTGATGAATTCGGTCAGGGCGCTGTCGGTGAGCATATCGCAGGTGTCCAAGTCAATTGCAACAAGCTTTGAACAATTGCCACTTTTCATCCACGATTCAAGAACCTGAAATACACAAGGTTACGGTAGCTATCGTTACTATTACGAACCAACTAGAAAGCTTACTTGATCAGTGAAGTGCTCAAGCACGCCGGCGCTGAGCCAACGTAAATTCGGCAGACGGGTAAGCACGCTTGTTAAGCATTCGGAGGAGACATCCGTTGCAGCAATGTTAAGCTCCTCAATGCTGGTCTTCTCCCATTCGGCAGCAATGACGTGCTTCGAATTTAAGGCTACAAGTGGCGGGCCAACGTCCAAACGGTGAGCAACATTGTGAGCTGCTTACTTGTTTGTTCCATGTGAAGAGAGCGCAAGCGCTTGCACCGCTGAAGTAGCTGCTTCAAGCAGGAACCAGTTACGGCTTGGCAAAAGTTGAACGACAGGGATTCCAACAGCGGAAGTGAAGCAGCAACCGATTCAATGTGCTCGTCGGTGAGAAATGGAATCTGCAAGCGTTGAAGTAAACGGAAGCATTCACCCAAATGGACATAGCAATTTGTGACGCACTTTGGTAGAATATGAGATATGCAAAAATGTGATACGAACCGGCGATAAACCTGAGGACTATTTTGGCGAGAATGTGCTGCATTTAGGCGAGATCACTTCATTACTAACTCATGGGTTTCATATATCATTCTTCGGAAGATTAATCGTAGGTCGTTCCTTAAAGCAGCCATTGCCAAACTTTGCTCGTCTGGATGGTCTCTCCATGTGTCAAAACTTTATGTCGAGTAAGTATACAATGAAAACGGGAAGTTAGGAAATCATTCGCTCGTCAATGGCGCGATGCTTTGAACTTTCTGACATAGCGGAATGAGCTTAGAAAGGCTGCGGAAGATAACACTTCTATCAGAGTTATCGTGACCCTTAGCTTAACAGATTTCATTATATTAGCCTCCAAATTATTACTAATAAACAAGCACAATCGGACGTCGCCTCCTGCCGCTATATCAATTCCATTCCTAAATTTTGTTCAAGCAAGTCACTTTACCAAATCCGCGTCAATCAACTATGTTGACGGAGACGAAATGAAAAAGGTTCAAACGTTTTCCAAGAACTTATTCGGTAGGTTCGTGCTGATCCAAAAATGTTTTCGAAACTGATTGAAGCGATAAGCTCAGCTATGTCTCACTCTGAGGATCAACCGAAACACTCTCTTGGACTTTGCCTCAACTTGGACAGGTCCCATTCCAAATGGATTCAAAATACAACGTGGGATGTGCTCAGGATTAAGAGATCTTGAAGCCGTTCTTGCGTATCCATGAGTACCCGCCTAGGATGTACGGAGATGTAAAAATCTAACTGATCTACTGAGTTGCCAAGGCCGCTGTTTGAGACCCCTGCAAAAAGCATCCGTTTCCTAAGGTTGCCTAGGACCCGCATTCAGAATAGCTTACCCAAAAGGTTGAAATGCGGAAACTATTATACACTATGATACTTGTGCTACTAACACTGCGGCCCACTTTCTGCCGTACGATGCTGACCTGGGAAATGGTGCACAGGTGGGTCATATTAAAGTTCTCCGCATGCGTCTACTTGAACTTCCGCATGTTTTACAAGTCCATCGAAAGCACATGCCCCGTCAAATTCAGCAAGCAACTACCTTAATTTATAAGCAACTCCTGTGCAACGTTCTTACCTTCAGATTATTTATAAGCGGTTTATGTGCATTTGGCGGGAAAATATGCAAATTCTGTACTTACACCCCACAGATTCATGACGCGCAGGTTGGGCGTGAAGTTTTTGAACTTGTTAATGTTGACCGTTTCGTAAACCTCCTCCTCTTCGTCCTCCCACTTTTCAAACGTTCCAATGATGTGCAGCACCTCGAGCGTGCCAATAAATGAGTAAACCTTTCGCAAAAATCCTTCCAAAAATATATTCTCCGACAAGCAGATGGTCAGAGAGCGAAGTCGCGACGGAAACGACTGAAGTTCGCTGAAGTCGTGCAGCTGCGTAGCGTTGGAAAAGTCTGAAAAGGTGCAACTAGTCGCCCGACCAATGTGCCGCGCTCTTATTGTAAACCGTTCGCTTACCCAATGTCAAGTATTGCAAGTTGGGACATTTCGACGCCAAATCGTGCAAAACGGGAGCAGTAATTTGGTCCGTTTGGAGTTCAATCAGGCTCAACGAGGGCCCAAAGCGTACGCTGATCAGGGCGAGGAGAGTCTCGATGCTGCTGATCTAAAAAATGTATACACGTATATATTATATTTTTTCTGCTGACAAATTCTTGAACACGGTATCACCCATTAGATAAAAGCGTTTATTTTAAAACGCAGAGCTTTCGGCTACTGCTCCGGTAGCCGTCATCAGTGCTAAGACAAAAATATGTCGACTGCCCAGCCAGTCAACGGTTCAGCAACCTCCTCTGCTAGATCATCCGGGCTGGCGACAACAACTATCAGGTACTACCCTTGTACCTGTCAAGCGTCTGTCGCCCGCCCAGTCAGTCCTGCAAAGAGCGAGCATCCCCACCGACCGACCGGGACAGTGACTCAACACCAAAATCGTCGGTCGGTGGGGATGCTCGCTTTCTGCAGGACTGACTGGGCGGGTGACGGACGCTTGACGGGTACAAGGGTAGTACCTGATAGCTGATGTTGCCAGCCCGGACGGTCTAGCGGATGAGCTTGCTGAACCGCTGACTGACTGGGCAGTCGACGAATATTTTGTGTTTTGCACTGAAGACGGGTACAAGGGCAGTACCCGAAAGCTCTGCGCATTGAAATAAACGCTTTTATCTAACGGGTGATACTATGTTAAAGAATTTGTCAGCAGAAATGCACCTTTCCCCGTTAAAGAGAGGAAAGAAAAGTTTGCTATATATATATATATATATATATATATATATATATATATATATCGCTGAAAATCTTCTTTTTTGTAACGGAGCGGATTTTGTTCAGTTTCATTTTAATCACAGCTTTCCCCGTTTAATCAGACACCTTATATTTCCAAAAATAAGCCAAAGCTTTCGGACCTCTCGTGGTCCGTCATCAGTGGTAAACGGTCGGAGGGGATGCTTGCTTCTCTGCATGACTGACCAGATGGGCGTCAAATGGTGGACGCTTCACGGTTCGACCTGATAGCGGATGTCGCTCGTCTGGTTGGTTGAGCAGAGTAGATTGCTGAACCTAAGACTGGCTGCGCAGTGACTATTTACCACTGATGACGGACCACGAGAGGTCCGAAAGCTTTGGTTTAGTTTTGGAAATATAAGGTATCTGATTAAACGGGGAAAGCCGTGATTAAAATGAAACTGAATATATTTCGGAAGGAAGGCAGGATGTCTTTTAACGGGAGCATAGATCTTCATGATGTTGAGTTTTCACGGATTTTTCCGTTGCTATGTACGTGGATGGATCTGTAAGTAAACTGACACGGTCTCCTACCAACGGATGGATGAGAGTAGTTATTAGAAGACACGGTCAGAGAACAAAGTACGGTTTAATCTCGGATATTTCGGAACGCTCGAGTTCCGTCCTCAGCGAGCAAGAGTTGAGGACGGAACTCGAGCGTTCTCTTGCTCGCTGAGGATGGAACTCGAGCGTTCCGAAATATCCGAGATTAAACCGTACGTTGTTCTCTGACCGTGTCTTCTAATAACTACTCTCATCCATCCGTTGGTAGGGAGACCGTGTCAGTTTACTTACAGATCCATCCACGTACATAGCAACGGGAAAAATCCGTGAAAACTCAACATCATGAAACTGAATATATATATATATATATATATATATATATATATATACAGGCAGTTCTCGTATAACGCGAGCGTTTGGTCACTTGAAAATCCTGAAAAATCTCGCGTTATATGAAATCGCGTTATAGGAGACATGTAAAGTATAGGAAAATCACGATTTGGTTCAAAGCGTCAGAAGGATTGTTTACTTGTAAACAACAACGGAGAGATATGTTAAATAAGCTGGGTTGAAACAGGAATTATGATGTACCTGAGCTACTTATTCTACCGTTAGGCACGCTGACGTATGGATCCTCTTACACGGGTCTGAATAACATTATCTTTTACGGCGATCATACATTAACGGCAGAGCTTTTATGATAGAACTCTTTACAGCGGACAGAGTTCAAAATGGCTTTCAGGAGCGGCGTGCTTGCGTCTTTAGCTTGTGGAAAGAGTCCCTCTCAGTACTAAAATAAACGACCTCATACCCAGGAAAGAATGGAGTTCCGTTGGACTCACTTTTTTAATCTCACTATCCTTTGTTACGGGCGAACTGAGGTCCTATTAGATGTAGAAGGTAGCATTGTGATGAAGAATGAAGAAACATTGTGACGCCTTGGTCAAGCGGTTGTAACAAAGAAGTGGTCCGTGCAGGCAAGAAAACAAAGTAGACATTTGGGTCTAGCTCAGCTATCATCGGTGGGTGGCTTGGCGCGCTATCCATGATTACGAGAACTTTAAAAGTCAAGTTCTTCTCGTTCAAGTATTTCTTAATGTCATTCACATAAGCATTAGAAAAAATATCAAGGCAAACTTGGGCGGTCATCCATCCTCTTTTGCTGTACCTGTAGTAAACGCCCAAACTGCTTTTAACAATTCCCCTTAGGGCTCGTGGATTGGCATGACGATGAATCATCAATGGCTTCAGCTTAAGATCCCCACTAGCGTTGGCACCGACCATTACAGTCACACGATCTTTCGCAGCGCAGATTCCTGCAGCATGCCTACGCTCTCTGGAAATGTAGGTCCTTTTTGGCATACGCTTTAGATAAAGATTTGTCTCGTCGAAGTTAAAAATTTGATCGAGGCAGTAGCCCTTTTCTTTGACCAAGTTTTGTACTTCTATTGGAAATGTTTGCGCGGCATCGACGTCCGCGCTTCCTGCTTCGCCACAGAGACGAACATTGTGAAAACTGTATCGATTCTTGAAACGGCAGAACCAACCACTACTAGCAGTAAATGGAGGAATTTCAGTAGGATTTGTAGACTGTTTCTTAAGGTCTTCGTAAATGGTAACTGCTTTTTGTCTGATGGTGAAAAACGTTGTTCCTATTTTTTTCATCGTTTGAGTTTCGATCCAAATGCTGAGTAGTTTTTCCATTTCTTCCAGTATCTTCGGCCTTGTTCTTATTGACATCGCAATACTTGAACTGGTACCGCTTACGCAAGTCTGTTTAATTTTTTTGCATTGCTCCTAATGGTCCGTAAGGTTGATTCCTTTATGCCGGTAGCTTTGACGATATCACGTGTCGTCTCATTCCGTTCATACCGTTTCAGTATCTGAAGCTTCTCTCCAACAGTCAGCGCCTTTCTTTTTCGACCACTACCAGCTGACTTCGAATCAGGAAGCTTAGACATTTTCAGATACTTAAAGGCTATCCTCAGATCGCGGAATCAGACAAAATACTTACGAATTGAGCTCGCAATCAGACGGTGTGAATGCTTTCCAAATTCTGTGCTAGCGTACTACGACTCACTGGAAAACCTCTACGATGCCTGCGCTTCGGAAGAATTGAAAATGGAAACGTCGTCTGTACACATGTTCCTGCCGGCGCGAATTATTCCACCGAACATGAATACCGATCAGTAGCCTGTTTGAGTATGCATATCGCAGGGTGCACAGCTGGGTCGGACACTACTTCTGATAAGAATCCTAAACGTTTTTGTCACATTTCGCTTGTTCGTGACCGAAGAACGCGCATAAGCTAACAGCGCGGCCTTTGTTTGCTCTCGGTGGATGAAAACACGGGGACTTTGCCATACGCCCTCGCTTTCCAGCCGGCGAAATCGCGTAAGAGCGAAAACAGAATCGCGTTATGTGAGAAAGTGCTACGATTTCAAAATCGCGTATGAGCGAAAACGCGTTATATGAACACGCGTTATACGAGAACTACCTGTATATATATATATATATATATATAGAGGCTGTTTCCGGAGCAATGCGTAATCCCGTTTTCCAACCGAGCCAGTTGCTCTGCAGGTAAAGCTGAATGACGCTGTAGTAAATCGGGCGATTTTCATAGTATGCTTACATTGGCAGTTTCAGTCTTTCATAAGAACGGAGCTGATCCTCCAATTCGTCTCTAATTAGGGAAAGAAGCGTAGACATCGCAAAACGATTGACCTGTTTTCCTTCTTGCAACTTAAGGAATGTTTGTTCAGTTTATCAATGGATTGCTAAGACATCACAGTGCTAACAGGAACAACAAAAGCTGTTGCGCATTTGCAATATTAAGCAACAAACAGTCCATCCGCTTCTGCCAGTTAAAGTCTATTTTGCGGAAATTCCTTAAAATGCCATCGCAATTGGCAAGTACTTTTCGGCGCTCACGAATGGACACGATGGGTTCCGAAAGCCGTGTTTAAAAAATTGAATTGCATAAATCTATGCATTTTAATTTCCTGGTACGACGCGCGCCCCTTTTGGGTGACTGCACTCCTACGCAATTTTGCATCCGGTCACGTGAACGGCGTGGGAAATGATCAATGATGGCACGTCATCTGAACGAGTGGCGACAGCGCACAGTGCGTAACGCATATGACGTAACAACGTCTCATCTAAATCAAAGGATATACAAAAAACAACTGAAGCTATACAGTGGTTTCAATGCGAAATGCCATCCATATTAGGAGGATATAATACTTGATTTGATAGTACGACGAACACCGTTAATAGATTCGTCGTAGTATCAAATCAAGTTTAATTACACCGTTACAAGGAACCCAATTTTTAAGGATATAATACTGATTGAACATTAATATTTCCCAGCGGCAAAGGGTTGGCAAGGGTTGCTCCTCACAACTGTCGTTAAATGACTTTATTCGAGCACAATAAACATTTCCTATTGAATAACATTTTGCATCATTCCTTGTTTATCAGCAGAAACGAAACCTCAAGTTACGTAAGGTAAAATACATAACGATATCTGCTGAAAAATTCTTCAGGGATTCTTCTCTTTTGCCTTTTAATTATGATACAATAGCACTTTTGAAAATGCTGTATCTATGAACGGGCGCGTGAGTTCTCATAGCTACTCAGTACTTACGGAATGTTTGCTATATATATATATATATATATATATATATATATATATATAAGTAAAGTTGATCAAACGGCTACACCGTGTAGAATTTTATTCAAGTGTCAACATGGAGCTTTCGGGAACTACCTGTTCCCATCATCAGCGTGCATGCAAATGAACGGAATATCGTACGTATGGTTTCTCAGTTTCTCAACACAACGTTTCACAACGTACGGTTTCTCAGATATTTCTGAACCCGAGCGTTCCGAAATATCCGAGAAACCGTACGTTGTGCTCTGACCGTGCTCTTCCTATAGCTACTATCATCCATCCGTTGGTAGGGAGACAGTGTCAGTTTACTTACAGATCTATCACGTACAGAAAGCAACGGGACAAAATCCGTGAAAAAGTACAACATGAAGATCCATGCTCCCGTTAAAAGACATCCTGTCTTACGATATATATATATATATATATATAGCAAAGATCAAATGCCCTATGCCACCTCCCGATTGACCATACTCACAAAAACATATCGTATTTATTTTGTCATTACCTCATTCCACCACATCGTTGCCATTACTTTTGCGCTAAGGACGGGAAAACGTCATTCCCGTAAGCTCCGCTAATAAAGTCATCCTTTTCCGTTAATGGGTTGAAAATATTCCGTAAGTATTAAGTAGTTATGAGAACACCATATATATATATATATATATATATATATAGTTGAAGATGGAATGTTTTGTAACGATGTAGTTATACAAGTGAAACCAAATTAGTACGACTATCACCGTTTAATGTAGACAACAACTTCGGAGCTTTTGGGGTTGCTCACACCCCGTCATCAGCGATAAAGACGCTTAAATTATCATCCTTGGATGAACTACTGCTGTCACAATTAGTTTAAAAAACAGTGCTTTAAACGGAGGATCTTAGTCCCGCTCATTTAAACAATTCACCACGCAACGAATTTTTTCTTCTCATTTCTTTTAACCATTCAACATCCCATATTTCTGTGCCGGGGGTCTATGGGATCAAACCATATCTGTCCCAGTTTCTTCTTCTGTATGAATCACTATGTTGATGAGTTCTTCCTCCTGGTGGTCTTGGAAAGTTTGTTGTGGGATTACGCAACATCCGTGCTTGTGGATGGCATCCCTCCAAATCTCACTCACATCCACACCATTATCCCGGTTGAAGGTGTTGTTGTTCCGTATGAATAAAGATTCTTTAATCTTCCATCTTAAGATGTTTGATTCGTTGCAAACGCTGGGTCGTTACACCCTCTATGCGTTTGCAGCGAATCAAACATCTTAAGACGGAAGATTAAAGAATCTTTATTCATATGGAACAACATATATATATATATATATATATATATATATATATATATATATATATATATATATATATATATACATATTGAAGAACGGGTGTCTTGCAATGGGTCTTGGCATGTTTGAATTATTCATGGCTTGCACCCGTTCTTGCGTATTCGTAGTGCACAACCATTAAATCGCTGACGACGGTACCAGAACGTTCCGAAAGCTACGAAAGGTTTCCACAGTGCTCTGATATTTTCCAAGTGCTCTGATATTTTCCTAATAACTGAACATCCATCCGTTGGTAGGGCATTGTTTCCGTTAATTTCAGGCACTACGAATACGCAAGAACGACTACAAGCCGTGAATACTTCTATATATATATATATATATATATATATATATATATATATATATATATATATATATAGTGATACTATAATAGTACCTTAAGTGGGGAATAAAAACGCTTCTAATTAGACCGCATCACATCGAATCATTACAAAAAACCAATACCACGTCAACATCGCGTCTGTGAAGACAGTATTCGTAACAAGGTTCCGATTCAATTTGGAATTTTCCAGTTAATTACGAGTCAATTGGTTATAACTAAATTGAAATGAACAAAACGGTATAATAAGTAGATTCATTCATGGCGTGCTGATGACGGAGACGTGCTCCAGAAGATTCGTGTTGTCACTTTAGTCATAACAAGCAGACTCGTAGTAAACTTTAGTCCTAATACTTACCATGAAAAGAGCATACAAAATAAATCAACATTCCGTGTGATCCTACTGGGCAACCTGCAAACTACATTTGCAATATCATGGACAGTGAGAAAAGCAGATACCGAGCCCTATCATTTGAAATATCGTAAAAGGTCGATCATTAGAATTGGTAGAAACGATTGAACTCCAAATTTTGCCGTAAAACGAAATAGATCGCATAAGTGCGTTGGAAAGACGATGCAGGACCCGTCACTGACGGCGATGCACTGTACTTTCTGCTTCGGCTCTGTATCGGTAAGAAATCCGCTTCCGTATAAGCTGCGAGAATGGATACAAAAGAAGAAGCTGTATGACCGTAAGCTGCTGTACAGTGACACGAAATGCACGTTGCGTGATGTGAAAATAACTTTTACGTTTGAAAAATGTCGACGAATTATTAGTTTCGGGGGTCAATTGCAAAATGCCGCTACAGCATAAAAAGAAAACTTTTGAAAATGCGACTTTCGTAAGAATGTAGATGTAAGACATTTCTCATCTCCTGACGATAAGAAGTTAGTGCCACGAAGCCTTTCAAGCAAATCTGACATTTTGTGCCACCTTGACGAGCGACCGGTAATCAATTGTTCTGCGGGGTAAATGTTTGCTGGCTTCCTTTGAGAAACAGCGTAGGCAATAAATAAAATCGAATTATGAGGGAATAATTAACGAATACCCGATATCTGAATTTCAGGTTAATTGCTTTACCTTCTCCAGTAATTCGTAGCAATTCGGGAATTTCAGATGGGCGAATAATCAAGCTTCGTCGTACTCGATTATGCTTAAAGCAGGGCGACCACAGATATTAGAGATAATTATTCAGAAAATCTTTCTTAAGTACAATGCAATCCCAAAAAGTACAGCATTTTTTGAGAAGGTAACAAAAATGAATAGTTCGGATAGGTGTTCCTGCCATATGCAACAGCTAACTTTAGGTTTGCTGTATTTCATCCGAACGAGTCTGTTCACAACGCTTCAGTCTAGCACCCCTGGTTTTATACTTCCCTTGACGGATTTACGAATCAATGGATATTCAAAACAAATTTGCTCAGTAAAAGTGCCCTAAAGTATGTAGAAGAAGCTTATTAGTGCTTGAACATGCTTCTTCACACTTATTTAAGCAAATAGCTTTGTGCGCATACGTTTTCTCCAGTTGTTGACGCTCACTTCAAGGGGATACGATGCACGAACTGGGAACCCCTATTCAAAGAAAGCTATTTGAGTTTCGTACGTTCCGTGGTTTCTTTGAGCGTCACACCAGTTCGTCTGCTTATTTTTTCTCACTTGGCCCATTCCGCCTCTTGCTACATAGCCATCTGTATTTTTGGACGTTGCATAAGCTGAGAGAATCAGCCAGATCCCAAATTGATCCTAACGATTCATTGGTCAACCGTTCAACAACGGAACTCCACCTGCATTAATCCCATTAGTCACCGTGTAAATACGTAACAACCCTTTTTCATAGCGTCTAATCCCAGGCAAAATGCGGAAATAGAACAGCAGCAATGGCCTAGCCGTTTCTTCGAAAATTTAACAAGCCAAGCGAAAAGACCAGTAAGCACTTGCCCATTACACAAGTGGATGTCCAAGAAAATGACCAAAACACGGTGGTCCATACTACGCCATTATATAATACTTTAATAAATGCCCATTCTTAAGGACTCCATTCGAGCAAAATCATTCATTCATTTGCATTGTCGGAAAGGCAAGGTAAGCAAAGGACAACTTGTTCAAAGGCTGTAGCAACTTTCGATTATTTGCAACTTCATATGGCCGAATTATTATAATAAGACAAATGTAAAAGATTACACGCTAACATACACGGCCGAAGCAGATGGGCGCTATCGCGGAGGTGCTCATACGCTTCAGGCTATGTATCTTAAGAAACAATGCGTACTTTTGCTGAGCAACTTTATCATTCCGCCAATTCTGAATGGCAAACAACGAGATGCACTCATTGGCATTAATGAGCCACAGTAAGGAAGGCGTAATTAAACAACCCTCCGGTAGAGTATGCTGCTGCAGGTGAGCCTTACGTAACAGACTGTTTAATCGTTTCGAGCCGCCTTGATTTACGTATAATCTGCTTGATTGAAATACTAATGCGCTAGTTCCTATAAAGACTAAATATTAATATTGTCAATGTATTGTTAGAATAAACCATTTTCGTTAAATAGACAACCGTTCAGCTCAGCAAATCAGTCACGCAAAGTCATACTCGTTCCACGCCAAACATTCTCCACATTGGGTGTCAGTAATAAAAACAACACTCATTACCATTGCAGCAACCGGTGTTGTCATTCCATAGCAGCTGCCCGACCTTTCTTATTGAAAATGACAAATTTGAAGTTAACTAGCGGATGAGTTAGGCAAAGTATTCGACCGACCGAACCGCACAACAAATACCGTGGAATGCTCACGGAAGGTGGAAACGTTAGAACAACTTGCCGTGCAGCTTCATTATATACCTGAAAACTTGGTCACTTAGCAACCACCTGGCGACAATTGAGGCTAACGGCGCGGAATGCCTGGCTGACGCCCAAGGTAAAGTCGTCAATCAACGACGCGGTAATATACCCTCACGAACCTTACTGAATTTAAAGCTAGGCAAGAAAGGACCAAATGGGTCAAACGCAATTAGACCACGCAAGAATTTGGCCTCATTCAAGAATTCCTCTTTGCCCTTCGAGACCCCAGCCGAAGCGAGATTTCCATTTCTAAGCTTTTACGCGGATATCGATTTTTGTCCCTCTTTAAATGACGAAACAAACCCGGGAATACTTCACTGGAAGACCGGAAATGGCCTAGGATAGGCAAGCAGGTTAACAATGGATAATGTCTCATTTCACGTCACGTTCGACGAACGGCTTCTTGGAACCAGGTTTATAGGGAAAATACGTTCGCGACTTCACGGGCGATTATCCCTTTCCATAAATTAAACAACGACGACAGTTGTTGTTGTTGTTGGCTTCATCTGCACAAAAAAGTTGAGACAATTCCAGCTTGCGCCTTAGGTTGGGCCCAACGGATATCCGTCAGACCGGGTCGTTCACGCGATCACCTATCCAGGCTGAACATCCATCGATCTGGATGCGCGTACAACTGGTCTTACCATAACGGGCAGAGATGGGGCATGCGGATTGAAGTCCTCGTTGAAAAATTGCACCTTGGACATCTCCTGAGAGATGTCGTAAATGGACGGTCTTTTGACATCCGGATGAGCGGTCATGATTTTTTGGCTTTTAACAGCCGCGTCGAAAAGGCGAACAAGCAAAAGGAATGGGCCGACCAGCGGAAACGCCGATGTTCTGACGCTATAGGTGTAGCGGCAATGGTGAGTCAAAGCTGACCGGTTCTTCTCAGCGCGTAAGCTTTGCCTGAAGCACGGCTGTCAGCTGTCCACGTCGGCTGCTCAGCCAAAGCTTGCGCTGCGTGCAACTCTCAAGAACTTCGGCAATTTGCCAGCAGCTGGTACACAGTGTCTCCGTCGATAGGCTTTTCTTTGTATAGCGCTTTTGGCCGTAACACCCACAATGCAACGGACACCGGGGTCAGGATAGTGCCATTCCTATGGACTCGCCTTGCGCTTCATAATCATCGCATATCGGCTTGAAAACAACAGGCGGCAGACAGAATCTGACCGCACTAAGAAGAGACAAAATACTGAGCAAACATCCAGTGGCAAAGAACGCATACGACGTGCACAGTGTCCTCTTCCGATTCTTCTCTTGTAGGCCAGTTTCCAAGTCTTCTATCTACCAACATCTAAATACGCCGTCGAGTTCTGCATTGTTGCGTTGCTACGCTTGTGGCCAAGAAATTTTGTCTACGGCACCAATCAAGGGCAAAGTAATCTGTCAATTGGCTGTCGACTAGACAAACTGCATACAGTTAAAGCGAAGCAAGTTCGTTTCGAAAAAGTTCTCCACAGCTTGAAACATCCGTCCATTGAGAGCCCCGTTTTGCTTTCTCCTTTCGTTGAAAATGGGATGTCTTGTAACGGGTCTTCTACGAGTCATGATGGAATGTACGGCTTGATCCCGTTGGAAGTTGAAAACGTGTCTGAAAGTATACCGAAAACAACGCCCTGCCAGCGAATGGATGGGTAATTATTAGGGAAATATTTCAGAACACTGTAACCTTCGTAGCTTTCGGAAATATCTTGTTCCGACTTCAGCGAATGTTAATGGTCCATTAACCATTAACATTCGCTGAAGACGGAACAAGATAGTTCCGAAAGCTACGAAGGTTATAGTGTTCTGAATGATTTTCCTAATAATTGCCCATCCGTTCGCTGGTATGGCGTTGTTTTTCGTATACTTTCAGATACGTTTTCAACTTCCCCCTTTCGTAATGGAAATCTACTGAACTTTCAACATGGAAACTTTTCTTGGATCACAGTGACCGCAGTTTTCCAGTTTCCTGCATTTCGTTTACGATAATAATTGGCGTTCTACAAGTACATTTGTGGGCTGCTCCCCACTCTATCCATTTGCCGCATGCTTCAGAGAACTTTAGGCCATTCACTGGTTGTACATTTCAGTGCAATTTGAAAAGCAGTGAATGATTCACCCGGTACAATTTGCGCGGAATTGGTTCTACGTAGAAGAAGGGAACACGAAATCCGTAGCCCAAGTGCTCATGCTAAATGGGCCTGAACAACGAGCGACGTTCAACGCGCGATCACGTTCGCACATTACGTGTTGCACAATTTGACGATACGCCTTTAGGCCCTCCCTTTAACGTGGTCGTAACTGCCTCTGTCAATGAAAGGCACCACCTTAACGAGTTAATTGAGGCTCAATTCAAATTTCTAAATCACCGCTGTGTTTTTACGATTAAAGCCTATCTGTCAACTGCACGGCGGCAAATCTGCCATTAACACTGCGCATTTGTCAAAGGAACGTCGGCGGGAGCTTTAGGTCTACACGACTTCGAGCATCTTCCTAGAAAATCAACGCGGATCAAAAACCGCTCTGACAAAAACTGCTGCCAAACGGGAACGCCTTTGCCATTGCTCTCCCCAAGCCAACTGGCCCCAATATTGTGGCTACGAAGATGGACGCTCAAACTGAGCAAACTGCACCACTTCCATAGCACAGTTGACTAACTACGCAGCGGAGGTTTCGTATCTCTAAAATGCTCTGTCGCATTCCATTAACATCGCCTGTACAGCAAGTGAAGAGTAGAGAAAAGGCGCAAATCGACGGGCTGAAGATGCCAATAGTCACCACGTTATCACAACTGACGTAAACTTGGCGAAAACGCTACTAAAGCGACAATACCATCAGCATGAACACCACGCGGAGCGGCTGCCGCTATTAGCTTCCGCCACGGAATGCCTACGGAAAAGCAGGAAGAAATACGAGAATGGATAGGATCACTTGAAGGTGATGAAATCGCGCAACGCTAGACGAAGCAAGCATCTCATCGCTGCGGCGCTCAGCAGCATAGAGCTCAACGCTGAATCATCAAAGTCCCCAATGCTGATCGAAACATCCGGACGCCCAGAAGCGGTTTTACTTTTACGTTGCAACGTTGCGGACGCAAAGAGCGGAAAGGAAGGATCTCCGCGTTGGCATAAGCGAAGTCGAAGCACGATACTATCTATTGGAAGAATGTGATCATTGCTGGAATCCCGCAAACATGGCGGACGGCTGTTCGATTGGTAGAATGCCCTTTCCGAATGGCACTTCGAGAAGTAACAGCAATTCTTAGTTGTTTCCCGAAGCAGCAACCCATTAAAAGCGAAACATCAGGTGAACCTGTGACATTGAAAACTCAACGAACGCGATTTGCATACGAAATGAAATTTCGCAAGCCCACTGCTTAAACAAAGGCGCGTCCGAAGGTGTACCTTACTTCCCTTCCTGCCTGACGACCGTGTAATACTAAACGACGTAAATTTGGACAGTAGATAATGGAGCGTCGACAGGGAAGCAAGCGAACGTCGAGCGCCGGATTTTTCGAATACTTGCGAGCAGTGCGCGAAAAATAGATGACGAAAAATTAGGGAAGAAAGCCCGTGGGATGACGGAGCAATCCAGTCGTTGGAAATTAACGCACAGTCTCCCGCACAGTCTCCACTTTTCCTCTTAGTTAAACTATTGATGCATCGTCATCAATGGCTTAATGGTAATAATAAGGTCGGCAATCTCAGGTCACTTCTGCAGCTCGTACGACAAAGACCACTGATTCAATAGAAATGGCATAAATCGAATGACGTGTCTGGGCGATATGTAACATTTTATCGAAATTATATGCTTAAGCGCACATGCCCATGAAGCAAACTTTCTCGGGCCGTTGGAAGCTTTAGACGCCAGTAAACATGGACGAGACAACGACTAGACACTTGCCGTCATCGTGTGCGATATAATACAAATTCAGTTTAGCGGCTAACTGTGCGCGCTAAACACTTGTATGGGTAAAACCGCTGCTTAAGAATTGCTTCTTCAAGTTAAAGCATTAAGCCCACTTCGAACTGGCAAACACTTCACTGGCTTTGTAAAGACCCGAAGGGAAAAGGAAACATCCCGGAACGCTCGGCTGATCAAGCTGACAGCTTAACCACTCGGATTATTCATTCTAACCGCCAACCAGGACGGCAGTACCTACATGTATACATCAATCTTTGAATAGCGGGCGGATATCTTCCCCATTAAGCCAAAGAGCCGCGAAGACAAGCTCGCGTATTGCACTGTCTGCACGCCCCGTTGCATTGCATCACGCTCTTCGTGGTCATTGATATAAGACACGCAAATTCCCATTTCCACCCGCCCATCCCGAGTAAGAGTTAAATTGAGCAAACATCCTCCGAAGCGAACTGAAAGAAGTTTGTTTGCCCAAATCAATGCAGAAGTAGTCGGACCATCGTGCAGTAGGCATTTGCCGGAAAGAAGCTAAGCACAATAGACGAACAAGAAAAGAATATTGGATTTCTCACGGGTTTCAGTTTCATATTGTGTGAAAACGGGAGAATACCCGTTCATCAATGCTTTGCTTCCAATAGCGCAGGAGACTCCCGGCACTGTTTCATTGACAGTCTTCACTCGTGACTGTTATACTCGCGTGATACGCTGAGTCCTGAATTTGCGCTGAAGACAGGACCAAGAGAGGTCCCGAAAGCTACGCTATTGGAAGTAAAGCATTGATGAACGGGTATTCTCCCGTTTTCACACAACAAAAAAAGAACTACCTAAGGATTGCCCTCCGCTCAGGCTGGCTCAACTTTGAGGAGTTGCGGCGACTTTAAACTGAGCAAAGGCAAATCGTTAAAAGCGCCACCCTATCAATACCGTACTGTATCAAATATTAGTATTGAATAGAAAATTTCAACTTGACATTTTTTCATTTGAATCAATGGATCGCAGTAGCGGCCATTTTTTATACAAATGTATGTAACCAACTGCTTTTGCTTTCGTCAAATGACAATGCGCCTACAGGAATAGTCACCCAAATTTAGCAATTCACGTAATGACTATCGGCGCGATTACGCAATGACAAGAAGAGGCCATCTTCGATTGGCAGCGCAGAAAGTACATTCGGAGACAAGAAGTCGACGATCGTTGGAAGTTGTGCGCTGCAGAAAGAGCGCAATGAGATTTGAACTTGGAAAGTTTGGTGATGACCAACTTCCAATGGTTGCTCGTCAGTCAGCAACGCGCTACATCAAATTAAAGTTTGACGCATCACTATGCTAATATTAATGCTAAGTGGTAATCTTATGCACCTATATCTAACTCTACACCTAAAATAACGTCCGACCAAGTTATCCATTTGGCAATCAGGACTCAGGATGAAGGCCCTCGTGAATTCAGTGACAAGAATTTCACTTCGGCCTGCGGTTAAGTTGCACTTTGCCGAAATATCTGGAAAAGGTCGCTCTAAATACCGACCGCGGATGACGAAAAGTTAAAATAACAGAAGGTAACTGGCGGTGCACCTTTGGGCCATGCGAGGCCTTCAGGTACTAAAACTTTGAATGATGGAACTTCGACCATTGATTGACCTTTTCAAATCGAACCCTCGAACGATCAAGTTCTCGATGCGCAATTCGAAAGGAGCAACAATTCGATTAACAATTGGAATTTTGTTAACGGAATTAGATCTCACGCAGTCAACGCACGGCAGGCGATTCGTCCAAGAATAAGCTGGTACCAAGAAACGATGCACTCAGAGCAAGCTTAAGCATTTATGCATGCTTATGGTTGGCCAGCGTTATGCTGATCTACCTACTGCTATACCGGCCATCCGTAATCGTGCGCTACTATTTTCCAAAGCTGAAGACGCAACAAGCTTGCTCAGAACGCATGGTTTGTTAATACCAAGTTATTCTGGAACGAAATGCCTGCCGTATTTTAGCCACAGCTCCGGTAGGGATTTGTGCAGTAAGGCATTACGATTAGGAGCAAGTGAGTGTTCCTAGACAGCAAATGACCGCGCTCGAATTTGACGAAGTCAATGCCGAAAGTGGGCTTCGTTGCAGAGTTAATACGTTACCATACAAGCTTTTTTCCTACTAATAGCCAGCGGACCCCATGATTAAAGAAGGACAACGAGGAAAAGCGTCAGTAAAGCAAAGCACATTCTTTTTTGATAAATGAACCTGCTAGACCTCGCTGAAGTAAACAAACGAAAGTTCGAAAATAAACGTCACGGAATGCAAGTGAGCAAGACGAAAGTACATGGACCGAAATATAAACATGTTAACCAGATGGTACGTTACAACAGGTGAGAAAACGTTGAAGCAGTGGAACTGAGCGAACGGGCAAGCTCAGGCGCAACAAACAAAATTAACCATTCCTGAACATTGGTGATAACGTGATGAGCATTACAAAATTTTAGAAAATCCCAACTTAGCGCAGGGGAACATGCATGGCACATATCGCACGAACGCTTAGTACCTGCTTTACACGCCAACGTATATGCAGCAGTCCATTACATCCTATGTTTGTCATGCTCTTAAAGTTGCACAGTTATTTAGCCGTCAGCTGATGATATCCGAGTTCGCATCAAATTAACGGTAGCAGCGAGCCTGGCTTACGGGCAGTTATCACAAGGCGCTTACCGGAAGATCACGGTCGTCTTCACATCCGAAGTCACGAACGAAACCGGCAGCCGAAATGCGACCAAAGAAGTCCTGAAATTTATCAATAGAACAATTCAAAGCAGACAGCTATTCATCTGTTTCGCCAAAGAAAAAACTGAAGCCATGTCTTTCCAAGTTACTGTTATTTTACCGTTTTCCTTACTTAAGATTTTGATGGCTATTCATCAGTGGAATTTCTAAATTACGTATTTCAAATGAACTCTGCAGCGTCAGATATCTTTATTTGGCACGTGCTACTCTTTCATCAACGTGACCCGTCAACCCGCCTAAACTCTCACTAATATTCATGAAACAGATCTAGCAGTCGCAAGAAAAAGTAGACTAGAGCAGCTCGTATAGTCTGGAGGAATATACTATGCTTATCCACTCAGAGGGTAAAACAAATACTCGACTGGAAGCAAAGAATATTGCTGGAACTGTGCTGACGTCGGACACAGCAAATGCACACCGTGTGCAAATTGCGCCTTGATTTCAAGCAGATGAAGCGCAGATAGGCCTTCATTCCTTTACGGGAAAGTAAAATCAGGTGCGCTCACAAAATGTTTCCACATTCTTAAGCATACATTATTCGAGAAACGTCACTCGTAAGTCAAATAAAGCTGCTTGACATTTTTCAATAAAAGGACACCAATGGAAGGATATAGCAGTGCAGGAATATTTCTGTCGAGATAATGATTGCTGCATTGCCGTTATCGTTGGCTGCTTTGCTGCTCGCATCAGTTTCTGCGGTTACCAACGAAGAATTGGGCAAGTATGCAAAACAGGTAGTCGAAATCATAAACAAAGATAAAGACTCTGGACCATTTCTTTACATGCCGCTACAATATTCTGATGTCAACGAATCTGGTAATCAAGTTACGCTAACGGTATGTGCCGTGCAGACTGACTGCCGAAAGGGTCAAGAGGTAAGCGCAAATAATTTGTTTCACATTACACAGCCATACCAGATTAATACGAGTGACACCGTTTAATTAATCACAACACAATCTCGGAGCTTTCGGGATTGCTCACACCCCGTCATCAGCGGTAATGCCTAATGAGTTAGGCATTATCGCTGATGACGGGGTGTGAGCAACCCCGAAAGCTCCGAGATTGTGTTGCGATTAATTAAACGGTGTCACTCGTATTAATCTGGTATGACATGTATAACTACACCGTTACGAAACATCCTGTATTTAACATTACACAGCCAAGCTATTGCGAGACGCATTTGCTTTCCTTCAACTATTAATGCGCATGCAAACAGTTCCACAAGAATCATGAACAGCAGGGAACGAATAGGGAATGAATAGAAGACGACGAGCTCAAAGCTAACTATATGCCACGAAAAACCAGAATTCGCGACAGAATCCTGCTGAACCTTTATTTCATCTTTACCGAAAAATTCTCCCGTGCACCACAGAACATCCCGTTACCACGAAAACGGGAGAACAAGCAATGCCTAGCTTAAGAAAGTTCAGCATGCCAACTTTCATTAGATTGTCCTTACGTCAAAATCATCCAGTCAATACGGTATGTGCTGGAGTGTTTTCTACCATTTGGTACAATTTAACGCTTCAGCGAGAAATGATCCCTTGGAATTTCATTTTGAATCGCTGTTGCAGTTCTCTTTTGAAAACACTACTTAGCCTTCAATCGCAATCATCACGCAAAACAGCGTTGAAGTCTAATGCACTCCATGAAGCCAAAATTTTCGCAGACGCCAGCAAGCGAAACGGTGAAACTTGCTCCCACGTAGTCTGCTCAATTACCTTTGAATAACATTCCCATTTATAAGACACAACAATTATGAATTTCATTTACCGATTTTCAGAATACTGACGCCAACAGCTGTTCGTATACTGAGAATTCCAAAGTGCTACAGCATACGGCTACAGTCACAAGAAGAAATGGGAACAATTTTACAGTCTCCACAACTGGGGCCATGGAACCTGACTCCAGCGAGACAGTGAAAACGTTGGGATTAGAAACACCTATCCCCTACAAGTAAATATTTCAAAGCGCATGTGCGCTTGGCGGCGTTTGCTTGGACGGAATGTTAATAAACTGGAATATAAGAGAGTTTTCTGAATGCCTTCTCGCAAAGCAACCCCCCCCACCCAGACATACACACACAGTTGGCAGCAGTAGCTTGAAGAAAACTGCCATACATTTTATCAGGCACGCTGGCCATGCATACTGTGACAAGTGCAACTCAGCCCATATGCTAGCCAGTCACCAGATAGCAATGATAACTGTTCGATCGAACTGCGTTTAACCACTGTCCATTAAGTGACATGCCAACTGAAGCGGTTTAGCAAGTAGCGCTGATTAAGTAGTGCCTGAGAAGGAAGAAATGATCGGACACGCATGCAGTGAAGAAAGAAATTTAAGGATGCGACATGAGAGTCCTGCACAAGAAAAGGTGGCTGACGTGGCATGACTAGTCTATCTGACGGGATGGATTAAATAACCGGTTTGACCTCTCTCTCTACATATATAAATACGTTGTTCTGCAGTTCTGTACATATATATATATATAATTAAATACAGCATGTTACAGTATTAATCTGGTATGATATATATATATATATATATATATATATATATATATATATATATATATATATATATATGAAAACTGGATGCATCGTAACGGGTCGTTGAGATGACATTTGCGTGTTAGACACGGTTTTCCCGTTGGTATTGTTTCAGTGTATCTGCAATTAACCAAATATATATATATATATATATATATATATATAAACAGAAGCCATCACTATCATGAGCAGCGATCAACTTAAAATTTTTACAGAAGCAATAACGCCGCTTCCTTAACCAAAATTTACCAGAAAACGTAAATGAATGTGACCAAGCTGTATGGCCAAACTGGAACTTGAATAGGAATCATTTTTTATGGACGACCTCAGAATTATTTGGAAAAGTTAAACTAAATGCAACTTAAGGGGAAAATCAGGATATCGCGCAGTGGAACATCTAAAGGTCAGTTCTAAAGTAAAGTCACTTTTTGTTACTTCTTAAATCTTAAGAAACGAATTTTAGGAAACAATAATGAAAGGTTGATGAATTAATGTTTCGTTTTTAATTCCGCACGAGGATTAGTGAAAAGCAATATACGCAAGCTCACCATGTCAGCAGTAGAAGTTGCCTATGCGTCTTCAGCGATCGGCAGGCAGAGCGAAGGGGCAACAATGTGACAAACAAACATCACTTGGAACCACGCTTTTGGCATAAAATAAGCCATATGGCTGAGAGCATTCTGAATTTTGTCTGACGGAATTTCGAAGCATAGCTTTTTCCAATTTGCAGTCAGTTGCTGAATTCAATTAGACCCTTGCGCGCTTACGGCTGCCAAAACGCAACCAAGGCGACCGTCCTTCTGCCACGGAAACTTCGAGTGAACAACTTGAAAAATTCGGTTGTGAACGTCCAACCCTCAAACCGAGCTCGCTGATTTCGTCCCAATCAACATTCCAGTACGGAATGGCATGCGAAATTTGTCAATGAACGAACGCAGCGGACTGACACTGTTCCCGTGGGACCATACGAAAAGTCGAGACGAGATGTCTTCGCACGTGCCAGCCATCAGTCGTTATCAATATTCGTCTAGAATTTTGCATTCAATTTAAAAACATCATGAATAGACAAGAGATGACATACTTCTGTCTGATGTACTGTCTCTTTCAGGTTACCTAACCTGTAAACATCAAGATCAAAGCGCTGCATAATGTCACGTATATATATATATATATATATATATATATATATATATATATGATGTGGTAAATAATTGGCTAGATGAATTTTACAGAAGTGTAAGCCTTGAAATTCCACTATTTGTTTACAATTCGAAACGCCTTCATTTTCTCTCACAGTAACGTCGTTCATAATTTCACATCACTTATTGATAAAGATTTAAGCTGCAGAACTTTGGGGTCGGCACATGGCCCGTCATCAGTGCACTTTTTATTACGAAGACAAAAAAGAAAGAACTAAAAGATTTCGTTAAGAACATAGTCTCTTCTTGACATTTCAAGATTCCTGATCACACATATCCAAAGTTAACAAGCAAACAAACAAATATGTCAGAGTGAACATTACACGTCAGATTTACAAATTAAGAGATCTCAGTTGAGCCGCCCTTGACGTGAATGTGCATTTCGAATCTCTGTGATTACGTACATCAATTAACGGATTGTACTGTCCAAGAATCCAACGCAACAATCATATCAGTGGACGTTGTCGTAAGCAATAGAATAATATTAGCGAACTTAAAGTTCCTTCCACAAACAAAATCTGTGGGCCGAATTAGAAGGAGCGTTTCGTCAAACATTGAATAAACTTTTCAAACTACGCATTCGAAGCATTCCAAGAAAAGACAAGGGAAGGCTCGAAACTATGAGGATTGCGAAGGAGAAAGAACTCGAACTCCTACTGCTTCCACGAGGATTGAAAGCGGGGATATTAACTTGGCAAAACACACTCGAACATCACCCCCCTAGCGATCAGCGGACACGCCGGAGAAGATCATCTTTGCATAATAAGCGATATAAACAAATGGAGCAACTGCCACGCCGCGTAACAAGCAAAGGGTATATACAGCTTTTAGTTTTATATTCAGCGCCATGCAGAAGATAATTTTTAGTCAGCACGCATAGGCACGATACAGTTACAGAAAAATGGTCAATGCAATGTTATTAAAAGTGCATCCCTTATACAAAATGCAAATTTGTTCAACTGGCTGGGCCTTGTATGCCAGTATGAAGAAGAAAGAAATGCACAAACGTCATTCAGCCGAATGAGCAGCTCCTTTACGGGAGCAGCTGACTTTTGTTGACGCTATTCAGCGTAATCCAGTTACGACAAAATGGCTTCCATGCTTGGTCACTTCGACCGAAACAGTACCGCGCCGTAGAACAGTCTGACTGGAAGACATATTCAAAACATAAAAGCATCTCTGCCATGGACAACGAGAAAGGCGGTTGAGCAAATGTTCGCAGCTGCCCGTTGCGTTATGCGTTTGAACAGCTGTTTGGATGAGTTGTTGCGGTTGAATCGCATTTTTTTGCTCTTCGCTTAGCCATCCTGCAAGTTATACAGGCAGTTCTGGAGTGCGGAAAGGTGAGCGGCTCATTGATTTGCAGTTCCGCAATTTTGTAAGGCGGAAAACATTAGCAAAATGGACGCCTCAACGAGAAAGGTAGTGTCGTCTCTGCCGACATTGAAGACAAAAGCTGGACCACGTGACCAAGAGCTGTGGACGCAAAGATTGAAGGAGGAGTATGGCGCTCTGATCAAGTACATAGAGGACAACAAAACGTCGGATACTGACTGGTTTCGCTTGGAGAGCAACTCGGACGGAACCCGTTGGTTCGGCAAGTGCTGGTACTATCACGAGATGATCAAGTATGAATTCGACGTTGAATTCGATATTCCCGTCACGTATCCGATGACAGCGCCAGAAATAGCGCTGCCCGAATTGGATGGAAAAACGGCAAAAATGTTTCGCGGAGGTAAAATTTGCATGTCCGATCACTTCAAACCTCTTTGGGCCCGAAACGTCCCGAAATTCGGTATTGCGCACGCATTTGCACTTGGACTTGGCCCTTGGCTGGCTGTAGAAGTGCCCGATTTGGTACAGAAGAAGTTAATTAAGTCTTGCAATTAAAGCGGAATTGTTCATCGCTGTAAGTGTACCGGCGGTCATATTCTTCATTGCGGCACTTTACGCGCTCAACCATGATTAGAACTTTTCAGACTTCGACAAAAGACGCTACACTCTCTCCGTTAAAATAATTCGGCAATGTTGAGAATACGCAACACGAAACTCACACTACAATGGGAACTGTCCGGGGTTGAAGAAAAAAAGAGTAAGCATATCCGCTCGGTCAGGCAAATGGTCATCGCTGTCATGCGTATGCGATGAAAGCTACCAGGAATACTACAAAGTAAAGAAAACCGGTAGAATGTATACACAACGTATGCCATTTTGGTATTTTCATCGAACATTCGCATTCAGGTTCGGAATTCTTCTAAACAAGGTTTAACCGAAGTGAAGGAAACTGTACTATGTCAATTCTGTTGCTTTTGGTATAGGAGCATGGCAGTCGGCCAATTGTCAAATTATAACTTCTGAAATTCGCACGAACATTCCTTGCAAACTGACAATTTCGAACTGCGCAACCTACTGCAAATTTGCCGATCAAGCAGCCATTTCTGGCACGTACTTTGTCGTCATAACAAATTGAAACGTTTCCATAATTGACGGCTAAATAATGCAGAAGCATAGCAAATTCCTACCGCTGGTCCTTCGCAATTTAAGTCATCGACGTAAGAACGATGGATAGATGCTTGAGCAATGAAGTACAGCAATAAGTTCTACCCTGAGGTTGGTCCCTTGATAATAAGAAATGGAGCCAAAGAAAGACGATGGAGCAAGCAAACCTATTCCATCCAATTTTAGCATCGCGAGTTTGCAAACTTTCATTCCTGCAAAAAGCCACTTTCTTCCGCCTAAGGAAAAATGTACGCATGTCCTGTCGCCCGCGTGATGTCCTCCGCAGAGAACGGTCGACGATCTATCAGCGCGACTTGTGAACCAAGCAGACTGTGTGAAAGAGCAAGAAACGTAGCGACATCATTTTCTCCTATTTTGGCTCAATAATACCGCAGAAGCCAATGCTCGAAAACACCTCCACGACAAGCCTCCTGTGAAATGGAGTATAAGCGGCTAAAATTATCGTAGCAAGTTCGTCGCCTGGGAGAACGTTAGGTTCTTCCGCCACTGCGCTAAATGCACTCGTTACGTTCATGTTCTCCGCCCTCACCACTAGTACTCAGCAATCGAATGTACATATTTAATATTTACCTGGATAGCAATCCCGCAAACGCAGGGAATGAAAGTTTCGGATTTCCGCTGGTAACAGTTCAGATAGAATACCATATGGGTTTGATTCTCAGGTATCCTACGTGTAGTACCTAAGCACACTTTGCTGTGGCGTACGATCTTACGGAGCAGTCAGTTCATCGCGCGCATTTCGCCGCGGTAGTAACAATTCGAGGAGTCTTGTTACCCCGACGCCCCCATAGGAGTCGCTTTTCCAAGTTTTGGCGGTGCGCCTCCCCCCTCAGGGGAGTTTCATTGGTCACAATGACATCATGCTACGTCATGCTGGATCGCTTCCATTACAAGGCTTCCTTTCAGTGCCCAGCTTTTGCTGCGGCCTGCAAGATCGTGCTGCCAATCTGCGGACCTCTGCTTCCAGTTGCGAAGCTATGCTACCGCCGTCCCTCCCTCCTGCTATTTTCTACGTTCAAAAAACTCTAATGTAACCTAGAAAGGTCCAAACAAAATGCACGAACCTGCCTGTTTCGGTTTTAATTCGAGGAAAGGGAACAATGGTGTTCACGCTTTGACGTCATAGTGTAGGATGAAAAAACCTGCTTTTTCTTACTTCCCCTTCGGGGACAGTAATCTTGTGGGGCAGATGACCCTAATCTCTGACTCAAAAGGTGTATTCTTACTTCGCCACGCAAGCACTCTTTCAGCGTTGCACCGCTTAACAGTTGGTGAATGCAATTTTCAGCGAACCAAGTTTGCTGGAACGTCGTGGGCGGACTCGTACTTTTTTCCCTTGGAGTTTGTAGGTTATCTGAACAATCCGTGGCTTAAAAGAAGCAGCTAAAATTTTGTCTAGAAAGTATCCTCCAACCCTCGGTTGTAGACACGATTTCGATTTTCACGCAAGACATGTGAAACGAGTTTCTTATCGAAGTTCTTCAATGGAGCCCCTTGCCAACCACCTCTAACTGATCAAACGCATTTGAATATTGGCTGTTTGTTAACGGCTCAGTGTAGATTCGTACTTCATAGGGTGGCGTGCTAACGTCGATCAAACTTTTTTTTACACCTACGAAGCTGCGAAACAATTATTCCACATGGTATACCCCGTTCCAGAAAACCTTTTATTCTCCAATAAAGGCTAGCTTTCGGGTACTCCTCATGTACCCGTCATCAGGCCATAAAATAAAGGTCGACTGCCCAGTCAGCCAACGGTTCAGCAAGCCCTCCGCTAGACCGTCCGGGCTGGCGACATCAGCTATTAGGTATCGGGAACGCAACTCCACTCAACACCAAATGAACCAGGTTCATTTGGTGTTGAGTGGAGTTGAGTTCCCCCGTGGGGTCATGAGTTCCAGGACCGTTCGTATCCGTTCCTTCATCAGCATTTCTAATGGACTGCAGTGGGTAGACGGGAGGGGTGTGCTGCGGTACATCACGAGAAAATCGCGGATACAATCCCATACTGTCTGTTCGTCGTGTTTCTTCGATAAAGCGCGTTTAAAAGTATCGACGAAACGTTCCACTTGGCCGTTCGATTGCGGCGTGTAAGGAGCCGTGGTGACGTGTCGAATTCCGTTGGACGAACAAAATAACGCGAATTCCGACGAGACAAACTATCGCCCGTTATCCGTGACGACCACTACTGGGACTCCATGGTGCACAAATGAGGTCTTCAGTGCCTCAATCACACTGGCTGATGGGACGCTGGATAGCGCATCAACTTCTGGCCATTTAGAATATGAGTCCACCAAGAGTAGACATGTGCGCCCCCTCTGCTGGGACTGCGAGATCGACGTGAACTCGTTCCCACGGATTAGCCGCCGCTACCCACGGTTTCAACGTACAGCGAGCAGGATTCATCTGCGTAGAATTACAAGTCTCGCAGGGCCGCACCATTTCTTCGATTTCACTATCCATGTTAGGCCACCAGCAAAACTGTCGTGCCGTCGACAACATGCGATCCCGTCCCGGATAGCATTTGTGCAAATTTTTCAGCACCGTCTACTAAAGGGCCGTAGGTATAACCAATATCCGTACGTATCCCCCACAATAAGCAACCTGAGCACACGCTAAGTTCCGTTCTTTTCACAAAAAGGGCTTCAGGCTTTCTCGGGGATTCTTCGTTGGCCACCCTGTCAAAACATATTGGCCAACCATTGCTAACGTACTATCTTTCAGGGTGCAATGCGCTATTTCCGCTGCAGTCACCGACAGTTCCCGTCGCACTTCGGCCACTAGTTGAGGAATCTGTGGCAGAAAGGTCAACACTCCTGGTGGTTCCTGATCTAAACAGCTAGGAGTATGGCAGAAAGATCGACGCTCCTGGTAACTCCTCACCTGAACAGCGTGAGTTCGCGGGTCACAAGCTCTGTACACACTAGGTGACTCAGAATGAACTACCAGGACTCCAAGTTATCAGATATATAAGATATTCGTTCTTGTTCTCTGATTATTACTACTGCTGCTATATCAGTAAACGAGTTACACACTTTCGACTCTTCGCAAGGTGCGCAAATTTTACCTACAGAATCATCAGCTCTCCAGCCGCTTCCTTTCGGTCAAAATCTTTGTTAAACAGCTCTTCGCTTGTTAACGGTAAACGTGATAAACCGTCTGGAAGGCGAAAAGTCTTCGAGCTGTGGGACTCCATTCTAAAGGATCATTAACGTAACACACCAACGTGTTAAACGCAACGCTGCCGTTTGCGGAACCCGTTTCTTGGAGCCAAAAATGGATACAAAGGGTTTATGGGCCGTCAATAAAAATGAATTCTCTGCCCCACAGATATGTATGGAACTTTTTCACTCCGTACACCAGTGCCAGGGCTTCCTTTTCCACTTGGGCGTAATTCTTTTGCGCGTCATTCAAAGCTTTCGATGAGTGGGCCACTACCTTGATACTATCGTCCTTCAGACGGTGATACAACAGCGCTCCAACGCCTACATTAAAAGCATCAGGTGCTAATACAATTGGTAGACGTGGACCATAATACGCTAAGAGCAGCGGCCAACTCAGCATCGATTTGGTGCGTCGAAAAGCCTCTCTACTTCCTTCCGCTTCCAAGTCCAAGGAATACCATTCCTCAACAATCTATTCAACGGGACTGCCATGTCAGTTAGACGGGGAATTGAAAGGTGCATCAAAATTGACCATTCCCAGAAAGGAGAGTAAATGACTGACATTTTCGGGCTGTTTCATCTGTACCACTGCTTCAATTTTTTTGGGGTCAGCCTGTGCACCCTCCGCGCTGACAATGTGCCCGAGGTACTCTACCTCATCTTCCAGGAACTTGCATTTTTCACGCTTAATGCGGGCACCGTACTCTAACAGCCTGGATAAAACCATTTCCAAAGTGTCCATGTGCTCTTCGTCCGACCTCCCGGTTATTATTATATCATCGAGATAAGCAGCAGCGCGCGGAATTCCAGTAAGCATAGTATCCATGACTTTCTGAAAGATCGAAGGTGCTGATTCCACTCCGAAAGGGCGAGTCTGTTGTACCTATATTCGTTGCAGCCGTGAACAACTGCTCACACGGCGAACAGGTGCTTCCCGAACGAAAAGTGTTTGCAGGGAACTTTCTCCCCAAACGCATGGATCCAGTCACGACCCATCATATTTGCATCTGACTGCTCCACAGTTCGAATTCTTAGATGCTTCCGCTGACCGCCGCATTCCACTAATACCTTAGCTTCCCTTCAAGGGAATCCGATGTCCCGTGAAGCTTCGCAGTTGAACAGTAGGCGCTGACAGTGTTGGGCAACCGATACGTTGCCAGAGGCCCGAATCAGCAATGGCCACTCTGGCTCCCGTGTCTAGTTCCATTGAGCTTTGATGACCGTTTATCACAACTTGCACGGTGAAAGGACAAGTTGCCTCATCATGACACGCTCGCAACATTGAGCTCTTCACACACTGTACCTGGTTCCTTGTTCTATTTCGTCCGTCCGGGTGTGAGCTTCTGTCCCGCTGGCTTGCGCCATCAGCATTCGTTTTGCGGTGTCGGCACATACGGGAAAGATGTCCCGTACGGCCGCAATTGAAGCACCTGAAACGTACGAAAGGGCACGCATCTTTACCCTGATCGCCCTTGCCACAGCGGTCACAATTTCCCAAAGGCCGATCCACATTATTCTTCGGTGGGTACGTTTTCACGGCATGGCATGTTTTTGCATCCATCGCCTCGTTTGAACTCTTGCTGTCCTCCCGTTGAATGTCCTCTGCGATTTGCAAAGAATTGAGAGCGTCTTCCGGAGTTTGGTCATTTCCCTTGGCGAGCAGCATTAGTTTCACCGATTGATTCCGAATACCATTCACGAACTGAACGACCAGCGCTGCTTCCGTGCTGAACTGATCAAAATCGCAGCTGGAAGCCATATGGCGCAAATAATTCGCAAACTGCATCCTTGACTGATTCGGCCTTTGCTGTAGACCGAAAAACTTGGACCATTCCTTGAGCAACACAACACGATTACCATACAGTTTCATCATGAAGGCTCCCAGGTAGACATACGCGTAATCAAGGGGGCTTAGGTAAGGAGACTCTCCTCAGTTCCTCGAAACATCTCGGAGATAGCGAGGTCACAAGGCAACTATACGCTTAATGCGGTCATCCACTACTGAATTCATCTCGAGGTAACCATGGAGCTGCAAAGACCAACTCTCCCATGCCGCGGCATCGGGATCAAAAAAGTCGGTAAACCGCAATGGGTGCCCGTTCCGCTGGTGCCTCAAATGCAGGTTTCGGCGGCGTTGTCGTAGGGCGAGGGAAAAGGAAAAAATCGCGTCCTACAAGCGATGCTTACCGCCTGGTTCGCAAAACTACCTCGTCCCCAGTTTGTTACAGCGTGGACCCTGCAGAGCAGTTGGCCAGCCAAACATTTACTACATCGCTCACGCACCGTAAGAACCACACTATATGCAAGTACAAAGACAAACCATGTACAAATTCTAAACCGCTACAGTTAAAAAATACATTGAACATTTACTGGCAACTACCAAAAGTAGATTGAAACGGCCGTTTTCCGCTTTCTGTGGCAAAAGCCGTTAGTATTTGTTGCACTTTGTCAACTATGCCGGCTGAGCTTTCCAGTGGCTGCGGAATGACTAGACGCAAGCAGGTCGAGATTAAGCGAAGTTGGCTGATTTGAACATGCAAATCCTTCATCTGTACTCGCGGAATTTTTCGTAAGGGCTACTTGAGCGCTCGCTTTGGCAGCAAGGCCATTTGCCGATGATGCCAATGATCGAAAGGCCTCCGCGCTGGTCCCAAGAGCACACTGCAAATTCCTGAGATCCACCACCAGGGACAGAATCAGCTAAAAGATAAATAGCCTCGCTTTCAGTATCTGTCAGCAACGTAACGTACGTAAAACAGGTTCCGCGGAACCGAATACAATGTCATAGGCTTTCTGGAGCAACGTAACAACTTGATTAACCCGAAACACTGCATCCCTTAATACCAACATTACAATGGTCGTTTTCTTTTTCAATTTGTGAGGCGGAAGTCGCTTTGTACCACGAACTTTTACAATCATCGGAATGGCGCACAGTAATCACACGGAGACGATTTATGAACCATGCTCAATCGTATGCCTAAGCATATTCATGCATACTTGGGCTTAGCCCATTCAAATGCACAAGTTAACGAAATAGTTTATAGTGACATTGGTTCAGGCGCAATCGTACGAGTCCGGAAACTCATTGGTACCTTTTTACAAAGCATTTTACTAAGTTATAGTGAAACGTACAGTATTTGTATACAGTTATGCACTACCTTCGTACACCAATGAATTAGTTGTCGTAAGAAGTAGTACAACAATACAGGAAGTAGTATTTGACAATACGTGGCGTATTATTTGTATTTCATTTTTGATTGTCTGCAGTACTAGAAAGGGAATGCCAGCATCAGCTGCAAGTGTTAAAACCTACCCAAAAAGATGATTTTACCACTAGTTTCGCCCAAACAGTCGGTCTACAGTTGCACGAATGGACACTCCGGTCGTTTCGTAAGTATGGAATACTTCAATATTACAGTACTATTTTGTTAATGCGCTAGAAATGTTTTTCGCTACGGAATTCAGCAGTATGAGTCCATTGAAATGTGAACTAACCTGTGAAATGAAAGTAAACCCGCTTAGGCCGTTTCCTATTAGTGGTTATTTTCAACAATAAGGTAAAGTATCAGAAGAAGAAGAAGATGAACAGGACAAGGTAGAACGGCAGAAAAAATATCCAACAAATTGCTCACAGTGTCAATGGCGCTTATGTCATCCGCTCTTATGGCTGAACTTCCATTGGTCGTTAGCAGATGATTCATTAAGACGTCAACGTGAAGCGCTCCTTGAAGTATTAGGTTGTCTCAACCGAAGTTGCGGATTTTGATGGTTAAGTTTGAACGACTAGATCTCAAGCGAACTTTAACTTTATTCGATGAAGTATTCACCATTCGAAAGAACACATCTACGCCAACGTTCTGGAAGTGAATTAATCCCAATGCGGTAGAATTCTCGGGTACGAGATTCAAAAAAGTGTGCTATGTCATTTTCGAGGTCCCTCTGTTGAGTGAACACTTTCTGGTGGAGAAATGCGTCGAGGGCCCTGAAAACATGATAGTCGGTAGGGGACAGATCCGGCGAATAAGCAGGATGGGGTAGGACCTCCACGCCCAACTCGTTCAATTTTTGGCGGGTCTTTAATGATACGTGTGGTCGAGCGTTGTCGTGGAGCAACACGGGTCGTTTTCGATATGCCAATGACGGCCACATCTCAGACAATTTCTTCAATGCCGCCTCTAATTCACGGCAGTAGGCATCTGCCGTGATGCTTTCACCGGGTTTGGTGAAGTTATAGTGAATCACACCATTGGAACACCACCAGACCGATAGCATTACCTTCTTCGCACGTGCATCTGGCTTAGGAAAGGTTTCTGGCCGCGCCTGTTTGTCGAGCCATACTGCTGTGCGCTTCCTGTTATCGTACAGACACCATTTTTCATCACACGTAACAATGCGTTTCAGAAAAGGATCGTTTTCGTTACGTAACAGCGAGCCAGAGCATATGTCATATCGTGCCATTTTTTGCGTGTCGGTCAGTTCGTGCGGTATCCACCTCGCCAGCTTCTTGACCTTTCCGATTCGCTTCAGATGCCTGCCAATTGTTGCGCGAGAGACACCTAACTCTTCAGCTAATTTCCGAGTAGTTGTTGAGGGCTGGGCTTCCACTGCCTCCTTTAAAACTTCGTTGTCCAAGGACGAACGATTGACACCACCCCGTCTTTCTTCGATACCACTATCTCCACTTCGAAACCTTTTGAACCAATACTGAACAGTGCGTTCTTTAACAGCTTCCTCAGGCCAAAGATCAGCAAGTTCGCGAGTGGCTGCAGCTGCACTGAGACCACGTTTGTACTGATGAAGCAAAAGCGTTCGTAAACAGCAATTTCTCATGTTTCTTTCAACGACTCTAACTGCACGGCCAAAACAGCTGGGACAACAAAACTAACCAAATCCGAAGTACAAGCTACGCGCTTCAATAAAACAGTAACGATAAGAAAAAATGCCCGCAGGCAAAGTACAAATTTCATTCACAATCCGCCACGTGAAAAATCCGCAACTTCGGTTGAGACAACCTAATAGCAAGTTTTTCATGCGGGTTAGGATAGTATGCAAGTGCGGCTTGTTCTGAATGATTGGCACGTTAACGGGATTGCACGTTCGCAGACCGGCTGCTAACGTAGCCAGTACTCCCTTCTCCTCCAGCTGTTGAATGCTGCTCGCAACCCTGCAACGTAAATGGGCGCCGTGAACGAAAAACCTCTCTTTCAGACGAGATTGTTCCACACGAAAGATGAATGAAAAAAGTATAACCGTACCCAGTCTGGGGTACATCTCGAGTTCGAGTCAGAGTCAAAGGGACGCTCAAATTTCCTTGCATGCCCAGCTGTGCGGGAAGTGCGTAAGAGAAGATGATGCTCTCAGCCACTTGCAACGGCTTTCCGCATATTTCGGATTGTAAGTAAGGCAGTGACAGCTGAAGAAAGCTGAACTTAACGTTACGCAAAGCTTTCCGATCATGCAAGATGGAGAGCCACCAGAATAAGCAGACGCGCAATTAAACGTTGGCATAATACTCTAATGGATTCTGCAACGGTATGTGGAACTCTATTCTGGTTATGAATTCAATGCGCAGTAATTGCACGTTAACCATGCTAACTAAGTATTCACAAGTCACTAAAAAATACCAGGCTTTTAGTAGCACTGCGGTTAAACATAATCTTTCCGAACGTCTGTCTACGCGCCATTTCTGCATATTTATTTTATCATGAAAATATACATTTCAATACCGTGTTAAAACTTGGACAATTTATTTTATATAATTAATGTTTTCGGTAGATTTTAGGACAACGCAATGCCGTCTTTTCAGCGGACAAAAATGCACATCAACTTCCTGCCGCTTCGGCACTGATGTACTCAGTATGCTGGGAAGCATATTTGAGCAAAATTCGAGTTGTAATTTTCAAAACCTAGCACCCTTGTCCAAACAGATGCCAGAGCATACCTTCAGAAATTGCAATGTTGAAACGTGTATGGGCAAGTTTATGCATTGTTGAAGCTCTCTGTGCAGTACTTCCGGCGAGGAATTGTTGTACTGCAACATGCTGTTGAAACACCGAAAATGCATTCGCGAGGTCGACTTACCACAAGCCTCAGCAGGAGACGTCTCATCAGGTAAAGTTTCGAGGGGGACTGCTGCGCTGCAAAGGCGCAAAGGGTACCAAACAGTCTTTTCAATTTGTCCAAAATGTCCGACGGCGAGGCGCATTCATTTTCCAAAGTTGAGCAGTTAAGCCGCTGCGTAGCGGTTGCGGCGAGGAACGTAGTTTTTCCTTAAATTGAACTGACCATTCGAACCGACAATGAATATCCAATGAGGCGACTGCTCACCAAAAATATTGCCATCCGCCAGATTAGGCAGAAAGACTTGAGCGCAGCCCTTGTCAGTGTTATCCATCGATATGGAACGTAAGTTGTTTGTCGAGCTAGCTTGCGCAGCCAAATAATTCATGTTGAAAATATTATGAACACAGTTGCCTGCATTTATGAATACGTCGTTAGAAGTTTGCAGTTTAATGCAATGTACTCAAAAGAAAAGTTGGCAAAGAAGTATTGGCCAATGTACTTGTCTAAAGCCTAAGTTGCTGACAATTTCAGCTCTGCTCAGTAAAGGAAGACTCCCTTCAATAGAAATACGCAAACAGCCATGCTCGTATCTTGGTCATGAATGGTTTGCCCAACGTTCCTTGCAAAAGTCAAAATTTATTACGCGTTTCGTGAATGTTCTGCCAACTCTGATCATTCGATGGAACCACGAGAATGGCTGACTTGTCTCGTTTGCGACGCCTGTATTTATTGCTTTTCTGTTTACAATAGACAGCCTGCAGTACCTTTTATACCGACAACAATTTTACATTGAAATAATGTGGCGAACGCTAAGACTACGCTGATTGAGCATTCAACAAGCGAGGTTGCGTCTGAGAGTACAAAATTGACGCGCCAAGCAAACATCATTAGCCAGAAGGGAGTATGCAACTAAAGCTGTTCAAGCAGCGATTGTATCGGTGCCTACGCGAAAGCTATTCAAGGGCTGATGCTGCTTCGTTCTGAAAGGTCAAAATACATGATGCAGAAATTGGAATAGTTGATTCAGCTTTCCACGCCGTCACAGCCCAGCTGTGTCCGCAGCAGTAAGTCAATGGCATTTTCTGCATTTCGGATTTCATTTCCGCCACTGACCTACTCCGGCAAATTTAAAGTTCTTTCCCACGACGTGTGAAAGCGACATGCATGGATACATAGGCACGGAAGTTGGAAGCGCTACATTTGTACTAAGTTTCCGTCGAACGTATGTAAGCCGCTCAAACTCCACAAACTGCGCTTCCAGGGCGCGCCTTCTCATGGAACTATCAGAAATGCACGGATCACCATTCAGCTTGCTTATTGAGACCGCAATCACAGAAGGTAGATAGATCACTATACTCACTTTTACAAATTGCCACAACTTCTGTCAACCGAAGTAAATGGGCGTAGAATTCGTTTACCTTATTCTGAAAGTTTCTATTGGAAGTTAAGAACCATCCTCTGAAAGCGACCGTAACGGAATTTATTAGATATTCACTTGCAAGCCTGCATGGTCCAGCGAAATTGCTCGCAGCCCTTTTAACATCAATTGTGCAAATGCTTAACAGACTTCGATTCTGTATCGCCTGACAACAATGCCGCAATGAGTGCTGTTTATGATGGACTACACTTTGCGTGTACACATTGCACTGGCAGCAAGGCAAACGGTAAGACGAACTTCGCGGCCAAGCGTGAATAAGCTAACTTCGTCAAGGTTGCGCATCTTGGTTGTTCAAAACCATTAGCATAGCTTTCTTTTAGTTCTCGCGCCTGTTGCAGCAGTGATGATGGAACAGCGATGATTAATCAGGGCAGCAATGCTTAGAAGCATAGATAGCACCGGTGGGACGTTTCCGTACCACGGCAGACGCAGGCGAATGGGAGTAAATGTTTGCTCTGAAAATTCAGCTTCCTTTATTCGACATCGAATTATCAACAGATCTGGTATTATTTGCCTTCCAGAAGAGCTCCAAGCTGGTTGGCTGTGCAAGGCCTACCCAAGCAGATATCCACTCCGAATCTTCGAAGGGATAATCGTTGCAACCAAGACTGAAAAGCGAATCAGAGGTGGAACTCGTCAATCGGAGCGACCTTTGTCCGCCGGGAAGCTACGATCGTCAGAACGTTCCGTACAGCGCCATGGACGATTGGTTCCTTGCACGGCGGCCGACAATGAGAATTAAATAGCCGCATCTATCCACTGGGATGACGATGGAAACGTAGCAGATACCATTTGTCAATTGCGGCACGCTTAAGCTACCAATTTACAATGAAAATACATTGTGAGCAGTTTCGTTGATGATCTACTGATAAGTTACTATGCAGCCGATAGGATCAGTTACGCAATGACGGAAGCCCTTACCCGTGCATAAACCCGGCAGAAGGCTTTGTGAGGGGAGAAATTATTAATTCTTCAAAGGCGCGTGATTTTAACTATCAGATTGCTTGCAATGGTCTAGTGGATTTTCATAACTCCATTGTACTGGTGAATAAACAGTTACAGTAGGCAGTCACCATTGCTAACTATGGAACGCAGTGGTCCGAAAGGTTATTCATTCATGAAATTCCCTTCAGTCTATCAATTAGAGCATTTTTCATAATTGTGCTTACAGACAGTAGATAGTGTCAACGCGTGGTTGAACTGCCTACTACGCAGTTACGAAAGGGCGGATATTTTGTTTGTTGTCATAAATCTACCTTTCTCTTAGCAATGACAATCTATAAATGATTAGCAATGCTACAAGGACGCAAGAATGAAAACGCTGACGATGGGACGCCACCTTGCTTGAAGAAGTCGTTCTTCTCTTGCGCAATGCAGTTTTAGTATCGTTCCAAACTGACTTGCCTACAACCTTCGATAAGTGGTGACAAACAATCAGCCGATCGAATTATCGCAATTGCATAAGAAATGCATGTACCCCAAAGTTACAATTTCATTCGTTTTTTACTTCTACGACGCATCGTTTCTGAAAATACAATGGATGCAGTTCAGAATTCCAACAGTTGTAGACAATTCATGCTATGAATTCATTATGTAGTAGTAGCACAGAAGAAAAACGGTATGTCGAAGGCAAACAGTGCTTGCTAATAAATATATTTACAAAGGCCAAGCTCAATAAAGACCACGGTTAGTTCCATTCACTTGCCGAACTTTACATATGCCACAACTGTCCGTTTGAGTAAACAATATTGAATTGTCAACTGCAAGCAATCAAGAACGGTACATCCAGCGATTTCCACTATCCAATTTGGAAATTTACATTCAACAATCGGTCGCAAAGACAATACGGGTACACAATGCTTAGGTGTTAGCATGTTCTCGGACAGTGATCTGAGAACGTGCTACACGTAAGCATTAATACAATGGAAAAGGTGAAGGCAATTGGTCACATAAAAAATTGCACGTGCATAATTTGAGCACTCGCCTGGGCCTCGCTTCGTAGCACAGCCTTGCTTCATTAAAAAAGTAATTTGTGCCAATTCATGGACACCGAGGATGAAATGATACCAATTAGAATATGTGCAAAAATCTCAACTGCTTTAAAAAACAGAGAAAACCGCGAATCGGGTGCCCCTTGGCTGCTTGCTTTTGTATTAGCTACTTAGTTTGGCAGCCAATTCGTCAAGGCCGCTTCGAAACAGTTACATTTGTGCGTGAGTACAAATAAATCATTGGTAACAACGCGAAACAACAGTCTTTACTTAGTCAGAATCTGATACACGAAAATCAACAAGTAAATCGCCGTCAGATTGCTGCTCGGCGGAAGCCGTCTCATTTCCAATCGTCCCCCGCGCTGCTTATCACTTTTACGCCCAACACGTTTATGCCTTTTGGAAACAATGCCTTTTCTTGAACGGACAGCTTTTTTGCCCAATTTCCGTTCGTTCCGGCGCAAATTGAAGCTCTGAAAGAGCAGAGCGCCTCGCAAATGCAATATCACTAACGCAGTGCAATTTGAAAATGGTAAAAGTGAAAATGACTCACGGATTGTCTCGCAATCAGTTCGCGCGCTTTCACTCGGTTGTACTTGGCGCAGTAGACATCCAACGGAGAATCGCTGCCCTCGAGCAATGTACCTTCAAAGTCCAGAATGGCTTCCGTGGCCAGAACGGTCATTATTCCGCCCTTTCTTCGCTGCTGAGCAACCCAAGCTGAATGCTTTGACACTACGTTGATCAACTCCTTCAAGGGTAACGAAAAATTGCTTGTTCGACATTTTTTGCACAACGACTTCAGCTGAAGACAACACGGTTACGTTGAAAGTTGCAAAGGGAATACCAAACCGTTTCCAGGGCAGGAAAGGCCAATTCTGGAAAGCTGACATTTCGACGATTGATGTAAAAGAAGCGTTGCAAGCACTCCACCACTCTGTCCATTGTGGTAAGACGAAAGCTGCTTTCCAACAGATGAGCACTGGACAGCTTTAAGGTGCAGTCGAAACTGATTGGCTTCAACGTAGGCCTCTTTGGTTTAAGGTTGAAATTTACCAAGCACAGTGTCTTTAAAAGTGAACGTCGGGAAGTTGGGCAACAAATGCGAAAGGCACGTTCTTACTTCCAGAAGAAGCGTATGCACCGGAATAAAGATGTGCGCTTGCTCGCTCAACTCCAGCAGACCACCGCATATATGCAATATCAGTGGAATGATCTTTTGCGATTGATGCAGCCTGTAAGAAGCAAAGTTTCAGGTTAAAAAATTGGCATATTTTACAGGATGCTTCCTTCGAAAGAGTGCTAGTAATTTACAAAGACACTATGAATTAGAAAGACCTATGTGCACAAAAAACGCATTCACATACGTATGAACACATTTAGCATATATCTTTGCTTCGCTAATAAGAACGTCGAGGTGAAATTCTTGCCCCCTAACTCGACATCACTACTACAGCCACTGGATCAGGGCGCCATACAATGCATTAAGGCTACTTATACTCGTCTCGTATTTGGGAAGCTTCGTGATACCCTCCACGCTAATCCTGATTGCGATCTAACCGGCCTGTGGAAGCGTTTCTCAATTGCAGACGCTATCGCCCTTATTCCGGAGCAGTACACGAGATAAAGCCTAGAACAGTCAGTGGTTGCTGGAAGCGTTTGTGGAAAGACGCAGTCAGTGAATGCGAGGACATATGCGCCATCGGTGAGGAGGTCATAGACATAGTGAATAATTGCCAAAGAGTTGGGAGGTGAGGGTTTCTCCGACATGATAGAAGACGATATGAGGGAGCACAAAGAAGATTGTGGAGAACCGTTCACCAACGAGGAACTCGAGCAACTGACGCAATCACCTACGGGCAGCGACGACAACGTTATGGAAGATACAGAAGCTCAAACACCCTCGGATTGGACGCTGCAAAAGCTTGCCAGTATTTTCCGGCAAGCGCATGTCATAAAGGATATAATTGTTGAATACGATCCATCCATGGAACGGGTATCAAGGTTACACGAGGAATAACGGCTTCGTTGGAGCCACTACAAGATTTATTCGATGAAGCGAAGAAAAGGGAGAGACAGCTGCCCATAACAATGCTTTTAAATGAAGCTGAGGAGTCTAACATTTTAAGGTGAGAAGTTTCGCTACCAACAAGTTCAAGAAACGCTAAGACTGGCCGGTCTCCAGGGGATCTACGCCCACCTACAAAAAGTGGGTAAATTGTCTGATTCCTGATGCGCCAAACGTTTCTGCCGTAGACGTTTTGTTCTATGTGTATGTGTTCTATGTGATGTTCAGTATTTCTGCTTAAGTGTGCCTGTGTATTTTATATTTCCTCTGCTCTGTACCCATTCGGCGCACCAGTACATCGCTTAGCTCATTAATGCAGGCGATTCCCAGGTGTTTAAAGAAAGAGCATCTTACTTTCGTCCTTTCTTGTATCTAATAGCCTGGACTCTGATGGCTGGCCCCATTGGACAAGCGCTGTCTCATTCATGCCATTATCTCGTAGCTAGATTCCGTAGTACCAAGATTCGAAGATCAGTAGGCATGATAACCGTTCGGGAAGGAATTCAAGGGGCAGGACGAAACACGCGGCTGGAATACAATCTATTTGGCCTTTTTCATAGGGCATATATAAGAATTTTATGTGTAATAAATACGAATTAACGCGATAACGAGGCCAACTGTATATATATATATATATATATATATATCTTCAACGGCTTGTGCCCGTTCTCTCGTATTCGAAGTGTCTGAAATTAACAGAAACAACGCCCTACCAACGGATGGATGGGCAGTTATTAGGAAAATAACAGAACACTATAGAACTTTTTCGAAGCTTTCGGAAAGGTCTTGTTCCGTCGTCAGCGATTTATTGGTTGTGTGAAGTGTGTGTGAGAAACCCGATATTCTATATATATATATATATATATATATATATATATATATATATATATATATATATATATATATATATATAAGAATACCCATTCACGAATGATTTATTGCACGCGTAGCTTCGGGACCTCACTTGGACCCGTCTTCAGCGCAATATCGAAACCAACCGGACACGCGAGTGTAACTTTCACCAGTCTCACGTGTGCGCATCATACATTATTCATTTGCATGGGGATTCGACACACCAAACGACAATATGAATCTTGAGTTTCGTACATACCTGGCGCATCCAAATGCAACATTAACCAGAGGGTACCGAATTGGCTGCAGTGCGGCTTCTGAGGGACAAAGTGCCAATACACGACACCACAACAGCACCGACTGAACAAACTGCCAACTTTGAACAAGTTTGGCCGAATTCTTAAATTTTGGTAAGCAAACGACAATTAACATCCTCCCTGTCTTCGCTGCTGAGCACAAACTTCAGTTTTGCTGATCGTCGCATTCCTCAGCGATATTGCCAGCTGACGTATAAACAAAAATGCATGTCTATATGTCAGCTGAGGATTCAAGAGACATACATCGGCGAAGGCATTCTGAAAAGCTGAACGTCACTGCGGCGTTGCAACTGCGCAAGATGTGTCTTCAATAGCGAAATACTTTCCCGGTTGAGAAACCGCTGCGACGGAAAATTTAAACTGCCTAATAGGCAGTCCGTTCCACAAGTTATATTAATTACGGAAGTGTGAAACCCGCTTTAATGGCATAACGGCACAAAAGAACTCTTCTAAATTTAAATATTAGAAGCTCATCATTCTTTCGGGAGGACGCCAAAACGCCAGTAGTGCCAAAATATCGTTAGCTCAATATTGTGACCGCGTCTTTTGATATTCTGAACTGTCGACCGAACAGACATTAATAGTCACAAGCATCAATTCGCTCAACATGATTATTTAACAAGTATGTTTCTCTTGTAACGGGGTAGAAGCATTTCTGCGAATCGTTTTCCACGGCTAGACCCCGTTCAGTAAAAACTTTTTATTTTCCCATGTTTCTGCAGAGCTTTCGTACCACCCTCATTGGTCCGTCATCAGTGCAATAATTTTTTGCCAACTGCATACTCAGCCGACGGTCCTGCGAGCTCCTCCATTCGACCATCCGGGCTGGTGACGTCAGCTATCAGGTCCAACCCTTGACCCGTCAAGCGACTGCCACCCGCAGTTTAAAGAGACTACAGACGGGTCCGGAATGCTACTTCCGTTGTCTTAATTTTATTTTGTGTTGTGTCACTGTCCCGGTCGGTCGGTTAGGACGCTTGCTCCTCTGATTGACTGACTGGGCGGGTGACAATCGCTTGACGGGTCGAAGGTTAGACTTGATGGCTGACGTCACCAGCCCGGATGGTCGAATGGAGGAGCTTGTAGGACCGTCGGCTGAATGGGCAGATGGTAAAAAACTTATTGCACTGATGACGGACCAATGAGGATGGTCCGAAAGCTCTGCAGAAACAAGAGAATAAAAAGTTTTTTACTGAAGGGGGTCTAACCGTGGAAAACAATTGATTAACACAACTATTTCATATAAATCAGTTCGCATAGAATACAAAACATTCAATGTGCAAAATGTCAAATACTAACTGAAACTGTCAAAACTGTCAAACATACGAAAATAAAACAAAAAACACATTTGAAGTGCAAATACAGGGTTTGTAACATTTGAAGCACATCCGAAGTGTTTTTCATAAAGTCGAAATGAGAATGATTGTGACATTGGTACTCTTCCAACGCAGCGAATACTTCGTCTTCTAAATGGGCAAATAGGGGTTTGCCCTGGAGGTGAATCGGATCCATGATTTTGTTTTCTTAGTCTCCGCAAACGCAAACACTTAGACGAAAAAAACTCTCAACCCACCGGAACAGCGTTAGAGAACCTTTTTCGGGCACAAACAGCACCGCCGCTTGTACTAATGCAAGTTATTATACATTTTGAGAACGACCGGGAATAGAAAAAACGCAGGTAAGGGTGTAAGATAACGACACAAACGATGTGTCGTTATCTTACACCCTTATGCCATAAGCAATGCATGAATATTTCAATGAAGTAGTACAACATAAGCTTTATATTAACAAGCGAGTAAATAAGCCCATCGGCAGACTGACCTGCATGAACTGAACGTTTTCAAGGCAGGACGGCTCTATTATTTTCGAATTCCTGACGTAGGCCAAGTACATCGTCTAACAAGACAAAAACAAAAGATGAATAATAAGATACTCGTAAAGCTTTGTCACCCTGAAAATCATGGCCGTCATAAGGTCGGAAAACGGCTGAACGACTTGCATTATCGACTCATGCGCCAACTTTCGGCAATCAAGACTCTTTGTTGACCATATAGAGACAAGTTTCTGCAAACAAACGAACAGCATAGGAAGGAGCCACCTCAAATTGGGAATGCCAAACCCTTAACAACATTTTTGACGTTCTTGGCAGCAGCCCGTAATACTGGGTAAGCCTGGTCAAATGTTCCAACGTTGCCTTCAGCATGTCGTCGTTGGACAATTCGGGAAGCAACTTGAAAAAAAGAATTTGAAAAGTAAACAATTTTGATGGCTAAAATCCCACTACGTTGGCGCGAAACGGACTGCGGTATTTATTATTTTACAAATCGCTAATACGGCAATTAGTTTTGCACCAATCTAATGTTTGACAGGGAATACCTTAACAATAAGTCGTAGGTAGACTTTAATTGAAGGAAACAGTCGGCACCACATGCCTCTCTTTAGCGCTTTCTTTCCCGGAATGTTTTCGCTTCCGGCAAGTCTGTGCCACAACGACGGGAAGTGGACAAAGCACAATCGAAGTGCAGTATTCATGGCTAAAGAAAACGGAACCGTCATCGTTTGCAGGTTCGGCAATCGAGCTACCCACTTTGAATTTCCTTTATTTCATAGCGTACGTTGAACTTGTCCATGTTTGCACCGGTTTTTGATACGCAAGTTGCAAATGCATCCACAAGCATTTTCGCTTTATGCAAATTAGCCTTCCCTTTCTAAACAACGTAAAATAACGCTTGAAAACTGACGACCAAACATGACGACTTCGAAAGCCTTATCAGTGTGAAGGGACCGCTAAAGTGCCCCGTTACCAAGAAGCCTATTTGCAAACACGGCAAGTAGTAAAACAAGGCACAGCAATATTGGAACAACTTGAACGAAGCAACAAAGGCATTCACGAAACGAACTTCAACTAACCTGAATATCCTCGTCCACCTGCGTTAGCGTGACTTCCGATAGAACACTAAGAGACGCCTCTTCCGAATGCTCTGAACCCTCAGCCTAACAGCGCATCGCTTACTAAGGTGGTTTGCCAATCACTGGCTAGTTACCTGTTCGTCTTCCGATTCGGACTCGTCGGATTGCGTCTCATCGCTGACCGAAGACGGTAGGTCGGGAATTTCGTCTTCCACCTCTGCGAATTCTTCAAAGATGGAAGGATCTTCTGACTGCAAAAATTGAACAAATTCTGGATCCGCCTTCGCCAATCGGCCGTGCAACGACGTTTCGGGGTGTTCAGCGTCGGGAGGTGACTTCGTCCTGCACAGCAGTCGCTCACTCGTCGCAAATTAACGTACACCTTTGCTTACATCTCTCCAAGGGAGCCCTTTTCCTTCATTGTACCACGAACAACGTCCAGTGCAAGCCGAAATCAATTTGATAGACTTGTAACACTCAACCACGACAACGGGTACTCGGGAATGGCGATTTGCTTTTCTACAGTTCTAAACAGTGCTCAGGTACAACACCGGCAAACAATGTGCAGGTGCAATTCGTAAAATTAGCATAACCGCAACGGCAGAAGTTAGGAAACAATTTTGGGTCTTGTCTGCTGTCTGGACAATAACTCACTCATCATTTAAAACAATACCCTAACTGCGTCGTCTGCTGTTCGGAGAAGGCAACCGCAGCTTCTCACCTACCACATTGCAGACTCAGGATTCAGGATTCTTACTGCAAGGCATGCATCCTGTTCAGTGAGGAAACTATCCTAAGCGTTCGGCCTAACGAGAACAGCGGCGCACTGAAACTGTGGTTGACCAGATCCAACCCCCGCTGCGAGAACATGAAAGGCACTTCTCCGGAAAATGTAGGTGGCGCCACATTCTAGTCTGCGCGCGAGCGCCGACTTGAATGTGTAACCATAACAATGGATTACGTAATTAGGTCAAGCGCACTGTACATTTTCCAGATAACAGACAAGATCCGATATCACTAACAAGTATTCCTTTGTCGTTGTTTAAGCAACTGTTATGTTTGATGTACAATGCTTCTTTGATCTTTCTTCGTCTGTAATGTGTCTCTTTGTATAGCCGTATTGAATTGAAGAAATGTTCCGTACATTCGGTCGCATGTTTTACAACTGCCGAATTTTGAATTAACCTAGCCATAACAGTACGGTCATCAAATTTCGGCGGTCTTCCTCTCGTACGGACAATCGCATTTCTTTGTAATCTGTCTTTTGCGTTTCGATATCTGCTAATGTCTGATAGGTGTTCTTTTAGCCTATCCCCAAGTGTGCGTCCAGTTTCGCCTATGTAGTTGGCCGAGCAACCACAAGTTAACCTGTACACGCATCCTTGAGATTTTCCTTCAGCTATATGTGCCTTGTCCTTTGTCAATATTGCCCTGATATTCAGGGAGCACTTGAAGAATACTCGGAAGCCCAAGTTCTTCGCTAAATTTTTGATCTTGTCACCCTTACCTTGATAGTACGGAATTATGATAGTGGGTACGTTCATCTCTTGGGCCTGGTTGACTCTTTCTATCTGTTTCAAGAGCTTCCTTCTTATTATAGAAACAACCATGTTTTTTGGGTAGCCATTATAACATAAGACCATCATTGCATTCTTTAACTCTTTTTTCAAATAATCATCATCGCATACTCCTTTCTACCATACCATTAACAATACCCATGAAAACAGATCTAGGGTGGTGAGAGCTATAACGGAAGTACAGATCTGAATTCGTAGGTTTCCTATATATCGTAGTTTTTAATTGGTTGTCCACTCTAATGATTTTCATGTCCAAGGAGGGAATTTCGTTGTTATTTTCCCTTTCCATATTCTTGTCGAGAAACACGGCTTATAACCCGTTGGTAATGCTTTATTTATACCATCGGAGCTTTCGGTGTCATACCTTGACAACCGTTCTCAGCGAAAACAGTCTATAAATTAAACAGTATGTTTTCGCTGAGAACGGTTGTCAAGGTATGACACCGAAAGCTCCGATGGTATAAATAAAGCATTACCAACGGGTTATAAGCCGTGTTTCTCAACAAGAATATGAGATCTCACCCCGTTATCTTGAACTCTATTTTCAATATTTCCCTTTCCATAGTGAATAGAATGATTTCTGGAAACAGGCTATTCAGGTGGTCAAGAAAGGCTGTCTCCTTTCCCCCTTTTATCACGGCAAAAATGCCATCAACATATTTCTTGAGAAACTTTGGGTAACTGTTGGCAGATGGTCGTGGATGGGAGCTCAGCCGCGCCACTCATCTCTCGAATGCCGGCACAATCGTTTATTGTATGGAGCCTTCGTGGCATAGCAACGATTGTATAAACAGAGAAAAGTGTATATGAAGACTGGCAGCGGTTCGACGTACTCTCTTCCTTCCTTCTTCGTCCCCAGATTCGGTGTTGCTTATATACACCCTCTTCTGGGTCACAGGTGTTTTCGTCGGAGGGGATAAGTGCCACTCGTGTGCACCTGGCACCCGGGACTACCGGTGTTTGGTGGCATCCCTCCGGCCATTTGCAGCTGCAGGCGAGAGAATGACGCCATTCATTCGCGGCCCCTGGAACCTGCAGCTATTCATGCATACTGATTAACAGTGTCTCGGCAAACACCGCCGTCTGCAGGTGTTCCATTGTGACGGAATTGCACCTGGCACTTCTGAGGGGCCGCCTGCAGCTGCCACTGGTCGAGTTGCGTCATCACGCATAGTTCTGCCGCCTACCTCAACTCCCGGGCCGGGAAGGAGCGGGGACGATTTCCCACAGTAACACTCCGGGTTGCCAGTGCTGATGGCAAGTTTTTCTAAATTGTCCATAAATATCTCAGCTACAATCGGTGACAATGAACTTCCCATTGGAACGCCTTTGAATTGTCGGAAAAATTGCCTTGGAATTGTAAGCAGTTTCCTTGTTGCATGCAGAACTCAACCAATTCAATGATGTGAAATGAATTTAGTCTTGTTCCCTCGCTCAATGAGCTGCCCTTTTCCAATAAGTCCATCAATCTTTCAAAAAGTTGCTCCAACGGTATGTTGGTGAATAGTTCTTTAACATCATAACTAGCCATGTAGTCCTCCTGTTCAATGTTTAAGTTTTTTAGTTCCAAACGTAATCGATTAGAATTGATAACGTGGGAGGGCGTTTTCCTGTTATGGGCTGGATCAGTTTTGTCAAGAGTGTACAAACCCTAGAAGTGACGCTATTCACATTTGGTATTACTGGTCTAAACGGTACCCCTTCTTTGTGAATTTTGGGTAAACAGTAACGTTCAGGACACATAATATTGCTGGTGAAATGTATCCAACGTCTCATCTTTAATAATCGTTCCTCTTTGGTATCTTCCCAAATTCTAGTGAGTGTCTGAATGAGTTCCGATCTGACAGACCATTTATAACACATAAGAATCGCAGTTGAGCATACTATACACTTTGTCGAGGTAGTCTTTTTTGCTTAATACCACTGGAAAAAGAGTTAAAGAATGTAATGAAGATCTTATGTTATAATGGCTACCCAAAAAACCAGGTTGTTTCTGTAATAAGAAGAAAGCTCTTGAAACACACAGAAAGAGTCAACCAGCCCAAGAGATGAACGTACCCACTATCATAACTCCATACTATCATGGTGAGGGTGACAAGATCAAAAATTTAGCGAAGGACTTGGGCTTCCGAGTATTCTTCAAGTGCTCCCTGAATATCAGGGCAATATTGACAAAGGACAAGGCACATATACCTGAAGGAAAATCTCAAGGATGCATGTACAGGTTAACTTGTGGTTGCTCGGCCAACTACATAGGCGAAACTGGACGCACACTTGGGGATAGGCTAAAAGAACACCTATCAGACATTAGCAGATATAGAAACGCAAAAGAAAGATTACAAAGAAACGCGATTATCCGTACGAGAGGAAGACCGCCAAAATTTGATGACCGTGCTGTTATGACTAGGTTAATTCAAAATTCGGCAGTTGCAAAGCATGCGGTCGAATGTACGGAACATTTCAATGCAATACGGCTATGCAAAGAGACACATTAGAGACGCTGAAAGATCTAAGAAGCATTATACATAATACATAACAGTTGCTTAAACAAAGACAAAGGAATATTTGTCAGTGATATCTGGACAGGTTTAATCCGTAGAACAAAGTGCTGTAAACTCGGAAGTTTCGAGCAACACCGTAACGCAACAGCACCACAACAGGACGCTGATGACGGTGCGAGTTAGCTCCGAATGCTCTGTCGACAATAATTGATTTTGTCGAAGTAAAATTCAACAGGATATACATGCACCGTAAATTGCTTGTGAAAAAATGAGAATAAATCGTGTTACGAACCGTATATTTGCATATAACAGATAAGAAAAAAATTTTAATGCGAGTAAAGGAAGCGACACTTTGCACAATCTAATCAATTGTCCTCGTCCTCGACGTTAATACCGTGCTGCTTAAGAAACTCGCGCAGCAACTGCTGGTCGATTTCCAAGTGAAGAATGTCGGTGCCGTCCGATCGAGTCTTCGTCGACACCAAATGATGGTCTTGAAATTCCACCAAGTGATGACGCAAGGAAGCCTCGCTGGAGACGACAAAGTCGTCCAAGCAGCGGCGATACCAGTCCCAAAAGGCAACCTCGCCCCGGTGTTGCTTTGAAGCGCCATTTGGCCCAAGTGGACGAACGCAGCAATCCCTTTGCTGGTCAACGACGCCCAAACGCACTCCAGCGAACCGAGCGAGTGTTTACACTTGTCCATTTTTCTTGTCAAACCTAAACAAGTTGTTTGTAAATAAAAACAAACGACCCGGCGCTTAGAAAAAATTCACCCAAT